>JAIUJO010000328.1:212586-548330 GCA_023846275.1 Vanilla planifolia | reverse complement strand
CATATGCACCTATGTGTAAGAGATTGTGTGTTTGCATTTGTGTGTGTTTGTGTGTTTGTGTGCATGTTTATGTGCTTGTTTATGCATGGTCATGTCTGTGTGTATGTGCATGTGCATGTGTGTATGTGTGCATATGTGCATTTTTGAGCATATGTGATTATGTTTGTTTGTATGCATGTAGATGTGTGTGTTTGTATGTGCATTGGCATCAGTGTGTATAGGTGTGTGTGCATGTTTGTTTGTATATGTGCATGTGCATCTATGTTCATATATGTGAGTGTGTGTGTGTACATGTGTATGTGTGCACATGTGTGTATGTAAGCATGTGTGTGTACATGTGAGCATATGTGTGTGCATGATTGCTTATGTGTTGTTTATGTGTCTACATATGAGTGTTGTGTGCATGCTTGCATACATGTGTGTATATTTGTGCATATCTATTCATGCCCTTCTATGTGCTTGTGCACATGTGTGTGCACCCATGCATATTCTTGTAAGTGTGTGTATGTTTGTATGCATTTTTGTGTATGTGTGAAAGTTTGTGCTTATGTATGCATGTGTTTGTGCATGTGCCTTTGTGTGCACATGTCTGTGTGCATGCATGTGTGTGAGAATATATGCATGTGTGCTCATGTGTGTCTGTATGTGCTCATATTTGTGTGCATGCTGCATGTGTTGTTTTGTGGGTGCTTGTATGTGTATGTGTGTTCTTACGTGTATGTGTTGTTCTATGTGTTTGGCTGTGCACATGCGTTTGCGTGTCTGCTTGTCTTTGCATGTGTGTGAGTATGTGCATGGTTTGTGCAAGTATGCATGTTTGTGTGTGTATAACTTTGCATACGTGTTTGTGTGTATATGTGTGTGGGGTGGTGTGTCTGTGGGTTCACATCCACGTACGTGTGTTCTGTGTGTGTATGTGTGGGTTTGGGTGTGTTTGTGCATGCGTGCCTGCATTCATGTGGAAATGTATGTGCATGCATGCATGCACATATGTGTGTGTACATGGATGTGAATCAAATGTGCACCTTTGAGTGTGTGTGCTTTTGAATATTCACTTGTGTTAGTTTGTGCATCTATTATGGGTGTGTTTGAGCATGTTTGTGCACATATGTGTGTGCCAATGCATGTGTGTCCATTTATTTGTGCAAGTGCTTGTATGTGTTTTTGAGTGCCTATGTGTGTGCATTTCTATGTTTTGTGCATGTGAATGCATGTGTGGGCATATTCATGTATTTACACTTGTGTGAGCATATGCAAGATCGCACATATGTGTGTGTGTCCATGTCTAAATGTGTTTGTAGTTGTGTATGTGTATGTATGTGCATATGTATGTTTGTTTATGCAGGTGTATGTGTTGGTGTACTTGTCCATGTGTGCATGTGTATGTGAATGCAAGTGTGTTTCAAAATGTGTTTATGTGCATGTATGTATGTTTGTGCGTATGTGCATGCATACACGTGTGTGTGCGTGTTTACAAGAACGCACGAGTGTGTGCATGCATGCACATGTGTGCTGACATGTGAACATGTGTGTTTGTGCATGTTTGTGCATGTGCAAGTGTGTGTGCCTGTTTGCATGTAGGTGCGTGCATGCATGATTGTGTGAGTATGTGTTCATGTTATTGTGTGTGTGTGCACAGCTGCATGTGTACATGTGTGTGTGCATGTGAAAGGGCATTTGTGAGTGTGTCTTTGTGTGATCATGTTCATGTTTTTGCATGTGCATATGTGTGTGTACGTGTGTGTGCATTTGTGTTTGTATGCTGGTGTGTGTGTGCTTCTGTGTATACGAGTTTATATGTTTGTTTGCATGTATGTGTATGTGTATGTGTGGGCATGCGAGTGCATAATGTTCCATGTGCATGTGAACCTTTGTGCATCTTTGTAGATGTAGTGCATGTGTGTGTGCTTATGCATGTGTGTATGCATGCATGTGTGCGTTTGGACATATTTGTGTGTGTGCCTGCACATGCAATTGTACGTGTGGTTGTGTGTGTGCATGTTAGATTATGTGTATACATCTATGTGTACTTGCTCAAGTGTGTGTGTTTATGTGTTTTTATGTGCATGTGTGCATCTGTATATATAGGTACATACGTATGGGTGTGTTTACATTTGTTTGTGTGCTTATAAAAATGTGTATAGATGTCTGTGTCTACATCTGTGCTTGTTTAGCATGTGTTTGTGTGGGACCATGTATGTGTGAGCATGTGCATATGTGTATGAATATGCTTGTGTACGTGTGTGCATGTGTGTGCTTGTGTGTGTGTGCATATAAGTGTGAATGTGTGTGTGCAAGCCTATTTGTAGAGGTTTGTTACATGTGTGTGTGTGTGCATGTGCATACATGTGCATGTCTATCCATGGGTGTGCATATATGTGTATAACTGTGCATGTGTGAGTATTTTTGTATGTGTGGCATTTGTATGCGCATGTTTATGCAGATGTGTGTGTGGCTGTGGGTGTATTTACATGTATATGTGCATGTGTTTGTTGTGTTGGTGCACATATGTAATTAAGTGGGTGCACTTTCGTGTGTGTGTGTTTGTATTCACACTTGCATGTATGTACATGTGTTTGTGTATCTACATGCAAGCATTTATGTATGTATGTGAGTGTGTGCATATGTATTTATTTGTAGTCAATGTGTGCAATTGTATGCATGCATTTGTGTTCTTGTGTGTGTTTGTCCATGTGCATATTTGTGATTATTTTTGTGTATATGTATAAGTTTTTACTTTTGTAAGCAGGTACATGTGTGCATTTTTGTATTAATGTATATATGTGTCTGCACATGTGTTTGTGCATGAGTATGCATGTGTGTGCACATGGGTGTTTGTGTGGGTGTTCATGAGTGTGCATGTGTGTGTATATATGATTGCATGTGCATGTGCATGTATGCACTTGTGCATACTTGTGTGTGCTTGTGTGTGTCTATGCAAGTACAAGTGCATGTGTTTATGAGTATGCAACACACATGTGTGTGTGTGTATGTGCATATGTGAGCATTTACTTTTGTTGTTCATTGTGCTAGCATGTGTGTTTGTATGTGCATGTGCTTTCATGTATGTGCTTGAGCATGAGAACTTGTGTGTATACATGTGTTTGTTTGTGTGTGGGGTGTGTGCGTGTGTGCATATGCATTTGTTTGTGAGGGTGTGTGCCGTAAATTCTTTCAAGCATGTATGAGTACATGTTTGCATTTGTACATGCATGCATGCATGTGCATGCACACATGCATGAGTGTGGTTGGGTGTGTGTGTGTGTATCTATGTGTGCATGTATTTTTCTATGTGTGAATATGCCTATTCCTGGTCTATGCATTCGTGTCTATTGTGTAAGCATCTATGCACGTGTGTGTGTGGCCATCATTGTGAGTATATGCAAACACATGTCAGTGTATAAGTCTGCATGCACGCATGCATATGTATCTGCATTGTGCATGTGTGTTCATGTGTGTGGGTGTATGTGCGTGTTCACAAGTGTGTAGATGTGTGCACAATTACATGAATGTGATTGCGTTGAGTTTGACTGGGTGTGCACGAGCATGTGTTTGTGTATGCATGTGCATGTGCTTGTGCATATGTGTATGTTTTGTTTGTGTTGTGTGTGTGTCTTTCTGCCTATATGGGTGTGTATGTTAGTGCATATTTGTGTGCATTCTTTTTGTGTGTGTGTGTGTGCATGCATGCATGTCTTTATGGGTGTGAGCATGCATACGTGTGTATTTTTTGAATTTGTGTGTGTGTGGGTGTTTGCATGTTAATGTGTACTTGTACATGTGTACGAGTGTGCTCATGTGTGTCTGTGTGTGTTTGTACTATATGCACTCATATATGAATGTGTGGATGAGTATGGGTGTGCATGTGTGTGTTTATGCATGTGCATTTGTGTATGCTTGTGTGTGCTTATGTGTGCATATATGCTTTTTTGTTTGTGGTATGTGCATGTGTGTGTACATGTCCCTAAGTGCATTCATGTGTGTATTCATGCATGTTTCTATGTGTGTGTGGGTACAAGTGTCCATGTGTGTGCATGTATATGTGTGGGTGAGTGTGTGTGCATATGGTTGTGCCATGCAAGCATTATGTGTATGTGTGTCTATCTTTGTGTTTACATGCACAAGAAACTGTGTTTTTGCATGTATGTGTGAGCATGTGCATTCATGTGTGAGTGCCTGCACATGTGTGTGTATGGGTGTTTATATGAGTATGTATGTATGTATGTGTGTATGTGTGTGTACATGCATATGTGCATGTATCTATGTCTGTCTGAACTTGCATGCTTGTTTGTGTGTGTTGTTGTATCTTAGTTTTCATGTGTGTGGATTTATATTTGTTTGTGTTTGCATGTGTGTATTCTTAAGCATACTTTTATGTGTGTGCTTGCATGCACATGTGTGTATGTGTATGTGTGTGTATATGCATGTGCATGTTTATGTGTTTGTATGTGTGCATACATGTGCACACGTGCATGTATGTATGTGTATACATCTATGTGCATGTGCATCTATATGTTGTTTTGCATGCATTATGAGTGTGCAGGTGTGTGTGCATGCTTGTGTGTGTATATATGTGTGAGTTAGTGTATTTTAGCATGTGTGTGGTGTGTGGGCATGTGTATGTATATGTGTGTGCATGTCTTATGTGTGAGTATGTGTGCATGAGCACATCTATGTTTCTAAGTATGTGCATGAGTATGTGTATGTGCATTTCTCTATGTGCTTGTGCATATTTTGTGTGTATTCATGAATAGGTCTATGAAAGTCTGTGTGTGTGTGTGCATGTGTGCTTGCATGTTTTGTGTGCATTTATTTATTCATGCATGAATGTGTGTACATTTACATAATTGTGAGTATGGGTGTATGCATGAATGTGTGCATGTGAGGGGGTGTGCTTGGATCTGTACGAGCATGTGTGTGCATGCGAGTATGCATGTACATGTGTCTATGCATGTGTGTTTGTGTGTGCATGTATGTATGTGTGAGTGTGTTTATATATGTGTGCATGTATGTATGTGTGAGTGTGTGTATATATGTGTGCATGTGTGTGTTAGTGTGTGTATGAATGTGTGTATGTCTACGTATGTGTGGGTGTTTTCTTTTGTGTGCATGCAAGGGTACATGCAAGTGTGCATGTGATACGTGTGTGCAAGCATGCATGTGCATGTGCATGTGCACATGTGCATGTATATGTGTGCATGTTTGTTTGCATGTGTATGTTTGTGTGTGATTGTGCATGTGCGAGGGTACGTCTATGCATGAGCATGTTGTGTGTATTATGTGTGTTGTGTGTGAGTGTGTTTATATGTACACATGCTTATGGATATGGTTATGCACCTTTGTTTGCATGTGTATGCATGAACATGCATGGGTGTGCATGCATGTATATATGTGAGTGTTTGTGTGTGTTTGTATGCATATGCATGTGTATACATTTTTGTCAGTGTGCAAGCATGTGTGTACCTATTTGTGTGAGAATGTATGCATCTGTGTATGTTTATAGATTCCTACACATGTGTACATGCATTCATGTATGCATGCTAGTGTGTGTGTCTGCATGTTAATGCTTGTGTGCCTACCCTTGAGTGTGTGTCCATGCAAGTGTTTGCATATACGTGTATATGGGCGTATTTTGTGCATGTGAGTACATGTTAGTATGTGTGGGCATGCACGTATTTACATGTGCATGTAAATATGTGTGTGTGTCTATCCATGTGTGTTGGTGTGTTTTATGTGTTTGTATGCACATATGTATTTGTGTCATTGTGCAAGTGTTTTTGCATGTGTATGATTATATGTGCATGCATGCTTATGCATGCATGTGTGCATGTGCACATGTGAGCTTTTGTGCTTCAATGTGCATGGTTGCATGCATGGCTTTGTGTGTGTGTGTGTGTCTTAAGGTGAGTCTGTTCATGCGTATGTTTGTATGCTTGCTTGTGTGTGTATGTGTGTGTGTGGGGTGGGTGTGTGCATTTGTGCATGTGAGTGTGTGTACATTTGTGTATGTGTGCGCATGTTCATGCACGCATGAATATGTGTGTGTGCTTGTGTGCATGTGTGTGTATGCATAAGCTTGTGTGTACATGTTTATGTGTGAATTACATGCACGTGTGTGCAATGTATGATTTTGTGGTGTTTTTGTTCATCCATGAATGTGCACATGCTGAGTGTGTGCGTGAGTACATGCATACACATTTGTACACTTGTGTGTTTTGTGCTTGTGTGTCTGTGTTTGTGTCTATGTGTGTTGTTGGATTCATGTGCATGTATGGGTGTGTATGTTGTTATGCATGTGCATGTGTGTACATGTGTGTGTGTGTGTGTCTAAGTGCAAGTGCATCTATGCATGCATATGTATGTGTGTGTGTATGCATGGTGTGTGTATTTGTGTGTGTGTGTATGTAAGTGCATGCATAAGTGTGTTTGTGGATATGTGTGTGTGTTCTTGTTCATGTATGTGAGTGTTTGTGTGTTTTGTATCTATGCATAATTCCTTATGTGTGGATAGGTGCATGCATCAAGCATATGTGTGGGTATATATATGTTTGTGCATGTATGTGATAGTGCATCTATGTGTACATGTGTGTGTGCACGTGTGTATTCACATTCATATGTGCGCATGTGTATATGAATCCATGCAGGAGGGTTTTCATGTGTGAGCATAATGCACATGTGCATATGGGTTGGAGTATTTTGTGTGTGTGTGTATACATTTGTGGCTTATGAACTTATCTTTTGTGAGGGAACATGTGTGTGCTTACGTGTGTGTGTGTGTATGCATGTGTTTGTGCATATTTGCATGTTGTTTGTGTACATTTTCATGTGTTAGTGTGTGTGTGTGCATGCTTGTGTTTGTTAATGTGTATGTGTGTGCCTGTGCATGTGTGGTATATGTGCTTGCATGATGTGCTATGTGCACGTGTAAGGTTCAGTGTGAGTTTGTGTGAGCACACATGTATGCATCGACGTGTGTGTGCATGTTTGTGTGCATTCATGTGTGTGGGTTTGCATGGGTGCATGTGTGCATGTTTTGTGCATGTGTGATCATGTTTGTGTGTGATCAGGTTTGTGCTTGCTTGTGTGTATGCATTAGTGTGCATGCATACATGTGTATTAGTGTGGGCATGTGTTTGCAATGAGTATTTGCATGTGCGTGCACAATGTATGCGTGTGTGTGTGGGCATCAATGTGTGCATACAAGTGTATGTGTGTAAATCTATTTGTGTGTGTTTGTATGTGTGTTCATGTTTTTGCATATGAGTGTGTGTGTGTGTGCATGCCTATGCATGTTTGTGTGTGTGCAAGTCTACAAACATTCACATGCATGCACAAAAGTGCATGAGTGCACGTCTTTGTGTGTTTGCATTTTCTTGTATGTCTGTGAATGTACCGTATGTGCCTTTGTTTTTGTGTGCATGTGATTGAAAGTTTGTATCAGTGCATGTGTGTGTATTTTACTTGTGCATGCATGTGTTTTTGTGCATTTGGGCATGTATGTCTAGATGTTCAAGTATGTGCATTCATCCGTATGTGTGTGCACATATGTGAATGCATGTGCTTTTTTTTGTGTGTGTGTGAATGCCATGCATGCGTGTGTGTGTTCCTGTGTAAGTGTAAAGAGTGTGCTTGTACCATGTGTGTACATGTGCATGTGTGTGTGTGCACATGTGTGCATGTGTGTCTATCGATGCTCCTATGTGTGTGCTTGTGTGTTTTCATATGTGTGTCTTTGATTATGTGTTTATTACTATGTGTTTGCGCATGCATGCGTGCATGTGCATTATGCTTGTGCTTGTGTTTGTCTTGTGCATGTTCATGTGAGTGTGTGTGCATGTGCCACTCTGGTGTAGGTAGATGTGCATGTCCATGTGTGCATGTGTGTGTCCATGTGTATGTATATGTGCACATGTGTGCATGGGTACAAGCGTATGTGCATACTTGTTTACATATGTGTGTGCGTTTGGTCTTGAATTCATTCCTATGTGTGTGAATGGTAGGTGTATGTGCTTGGATTTGTGTATGTGCATGAGCACATGTGTGTGTATGCATGTGTGAATTTGCATGCATGTTTGTGATTGTATATGTGCATTTTCTATTGGGTGTGTATGTGCTTGCCTATGTTGAGTGTTTATGTGCGTGTATGTGTGTGGGTGTGAATGCTTGTGTTTGTGTGTGCCATGCAATCCATGTTTGAGTGTCTATGTGCATGCATGGATGTGTGCATATATGTGTGAATGTGCCTATGAGTTTTGGGCATGTGTGCTTGCATGTGTGTGTGCATGAATGTATTTATGTGCACATGCATGTGCATGGATTTATGTCTGTCTATGTTTGTGTGCATGTCATGTCTACACTAATGTGTATATGTGCATGTGTGTGTGCGTGTGTTTGTGCTTGTGTGTGTGCATGTTATTGTGCATTTTTTTGTGTTTGTGCATGTGTGTGTATAGCTTAGCTCATGTGTATATTTATAATTGCACGTGTGTGTATGTGTTCATGTGTGTGTGAGTGAGTACTATGTGCGAGTGTGTGTGTGTGTGTCTGTGTGTGCCTATATGTGCATAGTTGCACGTGTGTGCAAGTGTTTGTATGTGCATGTGCTTCTGTGACTATGTGTGCATGTGTCTAACCATGTTTGTGTTTTCTTGTGAGAATGTGGGGATTTAGCATGTGTGCCACATGTGTGTTGCTGTGCATATGTCTTGGTGCACTTGCATGTCTGTGTGCTTGTGTGCATGTTCATGTCTATATGTGGTGTGTGGACATGTGCATGCATCTATGCATGTATGTTTGTGTGTGTGTGTGAGTGTATGTTTGAACATGTGTGTGCATGCATCAGTGTGTGTATTTGTATCTGTTTGTGCATGCATCTTGGTGGTTATGTGTGTGTGTATGCATAGGCTTGAGTGTGTGTGGGACTATATACATGTGGGTAAGTGTGTGTGCATTCGAATGTGCCTATATGTGTGTGTGTGCATTCAACTATTCATGTGGTTATGTATGTGCATGTGAGCATATGTGTATACATTATGTGTACTTGCTTGAGTGAGTGAATGTATGTGTGTATTTTTGCATTTCTATACGGATGTGTGAGCATTCATGTGTGGATGTGCATATGTAATTGCATACATGTGTGGTGTGTGTATTTCTGTGTTGTTGTAAAAAAAGTGTGTTTGAGTGTGTGCAAGTGTGTGTGTTTCGAAATATGTCCATGGTTGGGAGTGTTTTGTTGGGTTCCACATGTGTGTGAGCATATGCATGCATACATGAGTATGTGTGTGTGCATGTGTTCATTCATGTGTGTACATATGAGTGTGCATTGTGTTTGTGTAATCCTTTGTGTGGGCATTTGTGTGTGCATTTGTGTGCATGTGCATGTGCATACATGTATGTGTTTATGCATGAGTACTGCACGTGTTTGTATAAGTGTGCCTATGTGAGTGTTTTTGTGTGTGCTTATGTGTGCATACATTTGTATGCATATGTGTGTGTGTAAGTGTATTTGCAAGTACATGTTATTGCTTGTGCATGTATGTGTTTGAGCACACTTTTGTGTGTGTTTTCAATCACACTTGTGTTTGCGTGTTCATGTGTGTGTGAATCTACATGCAAGCATATGTGTGAGTGTGTATTTGTGTGTAGTGCATGTGTGCATTTGTGTTCTTATGTGAATGTGTGCATGTGTGTGTGTGTATGTGTGATTGTGTTAGTGTATGTGTGTGCATGTGTTTGTACTTTTGCATGCATGTGTGTTTGTGTATGTTTATACTTGTTTCATGTGTGTGTGTGCACAGGTGTGCACATATGTGCATATATGTTTGTGCATGAGTGTGCATGTGTGTGCAGATGTGTGTGTGTGTTCAGGTGTATGTGAATGTGCATGTGTGTGCATATGTAGCTGCATATACATGTGTGTGTGTATGCACTTTTGCATACATGTGTGTGTTTGTATGTGTCTATGCATGTGCAAGTTCATTTGTGTTTGAGTATGAATTTTTGTACATGTTTGCATGAATGTATTTGCATGCATATGTGTGTGTACATGTTTGTGAATTTACTTTTTATTGTTTTTTGTGCATTACACATGCATGTTCATGTGTGTGTTTGTGCATTTTTATATGTGTGAGTGCATGTACATTTGTTTGTGTGGGTCTGTGTGGGCATGTGTCATTATACATTCTTTTGAGCATGTTTGAGTGCAAGTTTCCATGTGTACATGCATCATGTGCATACCACACACGTGTGAGTGAGAGTGGGTGTGTATGTATATGTTTATGCACAAATGTGTGAATATGTGGGTTTGCAAGCATGTGCATGTGTGTGTACTATGTGGGCATTTGTGCATCTGTATGTGTGGCTATCTTTGTGACCATATGCATGCATATGTGTGTGCATATGTGTGCATGCTTATATGCATGTTTATGTATTTGTTGGGCATGCATGTGTGTACATGTGTGTGTGTGTATGTGCACGTGTGCAAAACCTGCCATTTATGTGCATCTATTTTCCAATAAGCGTTTGTGTAGGTGTGCATGCATGTGCATATGCATGTGTGCACAAGTATGTGTGTGCATTTGTATATGGCATTTGTATATGCATGTGTGTACATGTCTGAGTGCATGTGTGCATTTGTGTGTGCGTGTATGTATACAAGCATGCATGTGTTTTGATATTTGTGTATGTGTAGTTATGTGTATGAATGTCTGTATGTGTGCATGTGTGCTTGATTGTATATGAATGCTAGTATGTTTGTGTATGTGTGTGTGTGGATGCATCTATGTGTGTGTTTGTTTGTGTATGTATGTGTATGAATGTGTTTTTATTTGTGTGTAAGCATGCACATGTGCTTTTGTGCATTTCTTGCACGTATACATGTACTTGTGCATGTGTATATGTGTGTGTTTATGCATGTCTTTGTGTGAATGTGTGAATGTGTGCATTTGTATCTATATATGTGCATGTGCATATGTATCTATGTACATGTGTATGTGTGGGTGTGTCTATGCATGCATGTGCGATTGTACATGCTTGTGCATATGTATGTGTATGGGCTTGTGTGTGTATTTGTATGTTTTTATGTGTGAGTGTGCATGTATTTTTGTACAGACATTTATGTGCATTTTACTTTCTGTATGTGCATGTCTATGAACCTATGTTTATGGGTGTGTACCTATGCCTGTGCATGTGCACGAGTGTGTTTGTTTGTGCATGTGCATGTGTGTGCATGTTTATATGTGTGTGTATGTGTGTATATGTTTATGTGAGTGTGTGTATGTGCGTGTACATGTGTTCTTATGTGTGCATCTATGTGGGCCGATACATTTGTCTGTGCAAGCATGAGTTTGCATACATGTCTGTTTGCCTAGGTAGTGTGTGTATGTGTGTCCATGTGCATGCACATGTGTGTACGATTGTGTGCATTTCCTCATGTGTGAACATATGCATGCATGATTGTGTGTGTTTTCTTATGTGTGTGTATATGTGTGTGCATTTGTGTGTATATATGTATGTGTGCATGCATGGGGCATGTGTTTGTATGTGTGTGCACTATGCGTGCTTGTGTTTTGTGTATCTGGATGCATGTGAGCATGTAGGTGTGCAGGTATGGGTGTGCGTGTGCATGTGTGTCTTTTGTGCATGCATGCATAACATGCATACACACACAAACCTACACACATATGTGTGGGTTTTTGTATGTGAGCATGTGCATATGTGTGTGTGTTCGTGTGAACAAGCATGTGTCTAGGGTATGTGTGTGTTTGTGTATACATATGATTGCATGCATTTGTGTGTGTTTGTAGACATGTGTGTGTATGTATGTGTGTTTGCATGTGTTCATTTATGTGAGTGTTTGTGTTGTGATTGTGTGTGTGTATGCATGCATGAGGGTATGTATGTGTAAGTATACGTGTGTGTGTGAGTGTGTGTATGCTTATGTGCATGCTGTATTTGATTATGCATATGTGTGTGCATGCCTGCATGCTAGAGTGTGTGGTTCTATGTTAGTGTATGTGAGTGTACGTGTGTGTATGTGCACGTGCATGTGTGTGTGTGCTTATTTGTTTGCATGTGTGTGTGCTTATTTGTTTGCATGTTTGTATGCATAGATGTGTGTGTTTGCAAGCATGTGCCATTTTGTGTTTACATGTGCCTGTGTGCACATGTGTGTGACTATGTTTGTGCATGTTTTTTTCGATTGTGTGCATGTGTGAGTTTGGTGTGTGCTCCTTTATGTGTGAGAGCATATTGATGCATGTGTGTGTGGTTTTGTGAGTATTTGTGCTGCTATGAATATGCATTTGTGTATACATGTTTATGTGTATGTGTATGCATTCATGTACATGTGTGTGTTCATGTGTGCATATGCATGTGCGTGATTATGCTTGTGCATGTGTGTGTTTATGTGTGTGTGCTTGTGTGTGTGTGCAAGTGTGTGCCAATTATTGTGTGCTTATGTATATACCTTTGAGTGTGTTAGAGCATGTACAGAAGTGTACGCGTGCATGTGTATGTGTTTGCGAATATGTGTGCTTATGTGTGTGTTTGTGGGTATCTGTGCATATGTGTGTGTGTGTATGTGTGTGCATCTCCATGTATGTGTCCATAAGTGTGAGTTTTTATGCTCAGGAGTGCATGTGTGTGTGTGTGTATGTGTGTGCATCTCCATGTATGTGCCTATAAGTATGAGTTTCTATGCTTATGAGTGCAAGTGTGTGTGTGTGCATGTGGGGTGCATGTTTGTGTGCATATGTATGTACATATGTTTGTGTGCATGTGCATGCATTGTGTGTGTGTATGCATGCATGTGTGGGTGTATGTGTGTGTACTTGTGTATGTAGGTGCATTCATGTGTGCTTATATGAGTTTGTTTATGTGTGAGCATTCTTGAGTGTCTACTTTTGCATGTGCATGCATGTGTGTGTATACATGTGTGAACGTAGGAGTTCAAGTGCATGTGTGTGTGTGTGTGTTTGTGCATCTATGTTTGTGCATGTATGTGTGAGTGCATTTGTGTGCACATGCAAAGGAATTTATGTGTGTCTATGTATGTGTTATTTGTGAATGTCTACATGTTTTTGCGTATAGGTGTGTTTATATTCAAGTGCATGTTCCAGTGTGTGTACTCGTATGCATATCTATATGCTTGCATTTGTTTGTATGTGTGCTTGTATGTGCATTTGCATTCTTGTATGTGTGTGGTGCTGGCGTGCGTATGTGTGTGCATGGGGGTATATGGTTATGCTCTTGCAAGTTCGTACATGTGTGTGTGGGTGTTTACGTGCTTGTCATGTGTGCATACATTTGTATGTGTTTTTGTGTGTGCATGTGTTCATGCATGTCTATGGAGACATGAGTGTGTTGGTGTTTATTTATGTGTGTGTTAATGCAAGCATATGTGTGTGTGTGCTCTCTCATATATCTGTGTATGGGCAAGCGTGCAGGTGCATGTATTTGTTTATGTGTGTGGGTGAGTGCATGCATACTTGCTTGTGTGTGTCTGCATGTGGGTGTGTCAAAGAACACACATATGTGAATGTGAGAGTGTGTTCATGTGTGTGTGGGTGCATGTGCATGTGTATGTGCATAGGTATGTGTGTGTATGCATGGGCGCATGCAAGGATTTGTTTACATATGTGCATCCACATGTGTGCGTGCATGTATTCATGCATATGTGCATCCATGTTTCTATATTTTCTTATGCATGCATGTGTGTGTACATGTGTGTTTGTGTGTATACATGTGTATGTGCATGTGCTTGTCGACACATATGTGTGTGTTTGTGTTTATATGTCTATGCTTGGGCATGTGCATGTTGATGTCCATGAGTTTGCACATATGTGTGCATGCATGAGTGTGTGTATGTGTGTGTGTGTGTGTGCAAGTGCATAGGTGTGAGTATGTGTGCATGTGCATCCAAGTGTGTGTGTTTGTCTGTGCATGATTGCAAGTGCATGTGTGTGTGTGTGTATTAATGCATTAATGTGAATGTGTGAGTGTGTGTGCTCATGAGTGTGTGCTTGTTTGTGTGTGCATATGTGCATGCATGTATTTACGCATGTGTTTGTGTTTTTTACATG
This sequence comes from Vanilla planifolia, assembly GCA_023846275.1. Classification (NCBI taxonomy): domain Eukaryota; kingdom Viridiplantae; phylum Streptophyta; class Magnoliopsida; order Asparagales; family Orchidaceae; genus Vanilla; species Vanilla planifolia. The sequence goes on along the minus strand of JAIUJO010000328.1, from coordinate 534,249 downwards.
CATATGTGTGCTTATATGTATTTGTTTGCATGAGTGTGTGAGAATACTTGGTTATGGATGTGTGTATACTTGAATGTGTATGTGTGCATGTGCGTGTGTTTGCATGCCTACATGTTTGTGTTTGAGTACTTTTATGACTCTATGTATGTGAGTGCTTGTGCATATTTATGTGTTTGTGCATGTGCATGTGTCTACGTTTGAGAGTAAAGGCATATGTGTGTTAATGTGGTGCGTTTGCACGTACATGTGTGTGTGTATGTGTGTCTATGTGCATGTGTTTGTTGGCATGTGTGCATTTGCATTTGTATGCTTGTGTGCATTTGTCTTTATGTGTGTGTATGTATGTGTGTGTGTGTGTGTGCATATGTGTGTGCACTTGTATAACCTTCATCACTTTGACAACTTTTGTTCAAAGATGAGTTTTAACTTTATTGGAAAAACCTTATGCATTTATTTTTAGAATTCATTGATTTGAAAATTTGGGATATTGTTGAAAATACATTTTAGTTTTTTTACTAAGATTATTGGAAGAGAAAAAGTGAGAAAACTATTAAGTGAACTCACTCCCGAGAATAAACACAGAACTCAAAAAACTTCTTATTTTGTGTTGTGATTTAAGTACCTAATTGTAATCAAATGAAGAACTTCAAAGTGGCAAATAAGATTTGGTTTAAACTTGAAGTTACTTATAAATGTACTTTTCAAGTTAAGTAGACTAAAATGAACATGCTTGTTTAAGTGAAGGAATTCTTTTAGATGAATACGAATGAAAGTATTAAAACTATTTTTATAAGATTTACAAATATTATTAATATGTTATTTAACATTGGGAATGAGTTTTTTATTGGTGAGTAGGTGAGGAAGATTCTTTGTGTTCTTCCTTAATAACATGATCCATTAGTGATGATGTTGAAAAGAACATAAAATATTTTGATTATGACTTTAGATAAGTTATTGGGTGAGCTTTTAACAATGAAGTTGAGCTTATACGAGAAGGGATGAAGACCTTGTAGTCAAAAAAGAAAGGAAAAAGAAGAAAAATATTGATAGCCTTATAGTCAATTATTCTACAAACTCATATATCTCCATCCCAAGTGAAGTAACTTTTGATTTAAAAAGCTTTATCTAGATTATATAATAAAAAAATATAGATAAATGAGTTGATAACAATAAGAAATAAAAGTGAAAGATAGTTTAAGAAATAAAAGAGAAAGATAGTACCTCATGAAGAAATAATTCGTTATGAATGTAAATCAATTAAGTATATAAGGCCTAATTGTCCTCACTATAATAAGAGAGTTGTGAAGTTTCAAAAAGCAAAAAAGAAGAAAGCTATGATGATATCATTGGATGATTCAGATAGTTCTCCTTCTAGTGATGAAGATATGGAGAGTTTGATTAGTCGTACAACAAAGGATAGTGTTCCTATCATATCATTAGTTGATGAAGTATTCCTCTTGCTCCTTTTTTCATCTTATTCTATGGTTTATTATGAAGAATAGTATATTAATGTTTTCATGAAATAAAAAAATTGGCTTCTAAATATATTAAATTAAAAGAACATAAAAACTATTTAAGCTTGTATGAACATTTGAATAAGTTGTATACTAATTATTTGTAGGCGATTAAGATTAAAAGAGATGAAAAAGCCTCTATTATTATCAAAAAACTTGCTTAGTTAGAGAATTAACTAATTTAAAAAATTTACATGTTCATTGTAGGACTTTTTTTCATAAGATTGGTTATGTAAGAAATGTTACATATTATTTTGTTCTAAGTGTAATTTATAACTATTACACGAAAATTTGACATATTTCAACTTATTAGAAATTTAGAAACATTGCTGATAATAAATCTTCTAGATTAATATGGATCATAAATAATAATTTAATTAATGATCAAGTTAAGACATATGGATCCAAGAAGGTTTGAGTCCTTAAAACAAATGTTTTGATTTGTTTTATAGGCATGTTCCTTCACATTAAAACAAATGTTTGATTTGCTCTTGTGAAAACTCCAAGAAGAAATGATTAGAATTAGAGTTATGAGCAATTCATACACTTCTATATGAAAGGTCCTCTTTGCATGAGATTTAACACATAATCTTCTTATATTAGTTGATTATGTGATTCAAATTTTATCATTTATTTAATAAAAAGAAATGCATTATTAGTAAATATTATCGTCCACTTATCATTAGATATAGACAAGATAAAACATGCATTTTATTTTTGTACATCATTAGAGATAGTAGTCTAGAATATCTTACATCACATGATAATAATTCTACTTTATGGTATAGAAGATTTTGTCACTTAAGTATTTTTTTTAAAGAACTTTTAAAGTTTAACCTAATTTGTGGTTTGCGAAACCTCAGTTGGTCAAGTGATAAATTATATCTTTAATGTTAATTAGGAAAAAAATTCAGAGTGAGTTTTAAACCACCTAAAAACTTATTACTAAGAAAGTACTAGAATTTATTCATTTAGATCTATTTGATCTATTCATTTTGAGAGATTAAGTGAAAGCAAATATGGGTTTAAAATTGTAGATGACTTCATTTTTTTTATATTGGTCCTTTTTGTTAAAAATGAAAATAAAGTTTTTGAAATATTTACTATGACTACAAAAGAGCATAATCTTAGGTTAGTCTTTGTAGAAGTGATAATGACAAAGAACTCAAGAATAAATTGTTTAATGATTTTTATAAAAAAATAAAGTTGCATGCATTTTCTTCATCAATGAACCCTCAACAAAATGGTGTATTAAGAGAGAGTTTAGAACCTTACTAAATGTGATAAGATGCATGCTTAATGAGTATAGTGTTTTGGAGTATTTTAGGCTGAGATAGTTAATATTGTCTATTATTTTTTTAACTGAATAATTTGTAGACATTGTTAGAAATTTTTTTCTTTTGAATTACTTTATAATAAGGAAACTAAGATATCCCATTTCATGTGTTTGGGTGTAAATATTTCATTTTAAAATAATAAAAAATGGATTTAGATAACTTCGATGCTAATTCTAATTAAAAGAACCTTTTAAGAAACTCACTTGTCAATATTTAGCATATATAATAAGAGAATATTAGTTGTGGAAGAAATAATCCATGTTAAATTTGACAAATCTCTTTTTAAAGCATCCAGTAATTATCATTAAGATGATCAACTTCATGAATTATAAGATTTAAGTCATAGAGATGAAAAATTAGGGAATGTTGTTAAAGTTAATGAAATGAAAAAAGAGGAGAACAATTTGAGAAGCAATTAAGGAATTCTAATGATCATTATTATGATTTGAATCAATTTTATAGAAACTACTTTTGAAGATGAGACCTAGAATATTGTAATGAATAAAGAGGTGATGCAATTCTAGAGAAATAAATTTATGGATCATATACCTAAGCCAAATGATAAAATAATCATTGGTACAAAATGGATGTTCAATAATAAGCCACATAGAAATGCCAAAGTTATTAAGAATAAAGCTAAATTAATAACTAAAGATTATTATTAAGTTAAAAGAGCATATATAGATGAGACATTTGCTCTTATAGTTAGACTTAAGGGAAATAAGATTTTACATACTTATGTGTACCTTAAAAGATTTAATTTATACCTAATAGATATTAAAAATATACTTTTAAATAGATATATAAATGAAGAAGGGTATGTTGAACAACCCCTAGGATGTAAGATACATGGTAATTTAATTCATATATACAAACTTAAGAAGGCACTTTATCATTTGAAGCAAGATGCAAGAGCTTAGCAATAAAGATTGTGCATTTCACTTACTTTAAATGGTTTTCATAGAGGTAAGGAAGATAATATTTTATTTATTTAAAATTTAGTTGAAAGTAAATTAATATGTCAAGTTTATGTGGATGATAATCTTTAGAGCTTCTAATAAAGAGATGTGTGTAATGTTTTCTTATTTAATTAAAAAAACTAAATTTAAAATGAGTATGATAGAGGACTTAACCTTCTTCTTATGAATTTGAGTTAAGCAAAAAAGTGAAGGAATTTTATTTCTCAAATTATTTGTTGAAGTTTCTAAACAAATTTGGTTATGAAAACTTGAAGTAAGAAAGAATCCCATTACCTCAAGTTCAAAAGCTTGTTGACACAAAATTCTTTACAAGAATGATTAGATCATTACTATATCTTATTATAAGTATGCCTAGCATTATATTTAGTGTAAGATTGTGTGTAAGATTTTAGGCTAGTCCTAAGAAATCACACTTATAAATAGTCAAACATATTTTTAAATATCTTATAAGTACTATGGCTCTAAGCTTAGGATAACATAAATGCTAGTTTGGATTTGATATTCTACATATTTGCTAACTTTGTTGGTAGTAAGTTTGATAGAAAGAGTACCTCTAATATGTGCTAATTGAATGTTCACAAATTTCTTAGGCTAGTAGGAAATAAAATAATGTGAAACTATCTATAATAGAGGTCGAGTACATTACTGTTGGTAGTTGTGTTGCTCTTTTTCAATGGATTAAATAGGAACTTTTAGATTATGGCTTTGAATTTATATAAAGTCTAATCTTTTATGATAATTTAAGTGCAATTTATTTAACATAGATTCTATTCAACTCTCAAGAATAAAACATATAAAGTTATAACATCACTTTGTTAAAGAGTGTGTGTAAGAGAAAGTAATTCAATTGATATTTATTCCTTCTATTATCCAATTAGTTGACACTTTTACGAAGCCATTAGCTACTTAAGTCTTTCATAGACTTAGATTGATCTTAGGTGTAATTATCCCCTTTGAATGATTATAAAAAAGGGGGAAAAACTTAATCATAATTTAAGGAGGGTATAGGCTATCAAACAGGGTAAGCTAAAATGTTGAGTATTATATTACATTATCTTGATTATTATATGTTCAATTTTAGCATTGGCTAGGGGAGATTATTTTAACCCCTGATATGATGATCACAAAATAAAACTAAGTATTACTAGCATTATATTGAGCTTAGTGTTGTTTCAATAAAATCTTAATCTGCATTATAATAATTTTTTATTATTGGTGTAAAGATTATAACATATATATATTTAATGAAGATTTAATGCTAAACTTACTAATTTTTTAGCTAAGAATCATGCCCATTATGGAGTGGCTAATCTAAGAAGAATTATGTTTCTAAATATCTATATGGTTAACATGTTAAACATTATTTTTTTTATAATTATGTCACATACAATTATCATTATTCATGTATATTTGAGTTATTTTTTCTTAGTGATGTATTAGGTTACATTTGGTTTTTAAAATTAAGTCTTTTGAGCACTAAAATTTCATAATTTTAAAAATTAGTTTAGCCTATGCACCCAATCAAAGCTAAGCCCAAAGTTTTGCAAGTGTCCTATAATGCTAGCTTTGGGTCTTGAAGAGCAGCAAGTCAGAAGAACAACTGAAACTGAGTCGTGGTCAGGCCCAAGTATTAGTCATGCTATGAATTCCACAACGAGTTGGGTTAATCAAGTCAGGACTTGAGAAATAGATTAGGTATAATAAGTAAAGTAGGAGTCACTAATGATAAGTAATTAGCTTAGGTTAAGTTGGATCTATTTTACATAGGTGCCTTAGGTAATGATATCCTAAGGGTATCATGGGGCAGTGAACCCCAATAGGCTATATACTACATGTAAAGGAGTAATTTAAGGTCAAATCACATGCATTACATTGTAATGCAAAAACTAAATAAATAAATTTCCTTTATTCCAAACTTTAACACAATTTGTACTAATCAATCATGCATTTTTGTGATTGAATGGTCACATTTTCCTCTACATTTAGGAACAATTTTTTTCATCTAGTGATTCATTCAGAATACTTAATCGAACGGACTGAGAGCCCCTCCACCTTCATGAATAGTATCCTAACCATCGCCACCATCCTTCCAACTTTTCAATTTAATTATCTGAATCATATCACTATGATTAGATTTGGAACCTTTAACTGTTATTCTGATCAGATGATTCTTACTCGATCTAATAGAATTTGACAATAATTGTGTTTTGACTTCCTGTTTCATCTCCTATGATGACTAGCTTTCAAAAAAAAGCCAATTTTAGCCATTAGTGGAGTTATTTTGGGATGGTTTTATTTGGATTAACATAAAAAATTTATAAGTGCTCTAAGGAAGTCAAATCTAGTAGCATAGAATTTCAACCTGTTTATTAGAGCTATGAGTTCTTTTAATTATTATTTATTCTACAATTTTTTATAACTATTTCAAATCATCATGATTACTTCTACATCATTAATTAGTTGTGTCACCCTTTAATTGTTATTCTTATATGTGTTTAAGTGTGTGTGCACAAGCTGGTGTGTACATGTTTGTGCATCTATAAGTGTGCGGGTTGCATGTCCATGCAATGTGTGTATTTGAGTGTGTGTGTTATGTTCGGATTTGTATTCATGTGTGAATGTTTTCATGTGAGATCATGTGTGTCTACTTGCAAGTTTATGCTTGTAGGTGAATGTGTGTGTGTCTATGATTGTGTATGTGCATGAGTGTATGTGTGTGTGCATTTGCGCATATCTATATGTGTATGTGTAAGTATGTTTGTGTGCAAATCTACTTGTGTTTATGCAAGTGTCTGTGTTTATGTGTGTGAGCATGCATGTGTGTGCTTTGTATTTGGACATGTGTGTGTGCGTGTGTGCAAGTGCATGTGTGTATGTGTGGCTGTGTTATTGGGTATGTGTTCATGTGAGTGTGTTTGTGTGTGCATGTGTGTATAGTTTGTCTATTTTTGGGCCAATGTGTGTGCATGTAAGCATTTATTTGTTTGAATGTGTTTGTGAATGCGTGTGTGTGCATGTGTGCATATGTGTGTGCTTATGCATGTGTTTGTGTGTGTGTGTGTGTATATGTATATGTTTATGTGTATGTTTTCCTATGAGTATTTGTGTATATGTGCATGTGTATGTAAATACATACATGTGTGGGTGTGTGTGTCCTTGCATTTTTATGAGCATGTGTGTCTTAGCATGCACACATGTGTTTGTGCATGCATATATGTTGTCCTATTTGTGTGTCCCTTGCATGCACATCTGTGCATGTGACTAGGTGTGGGTATGAGTGTGTGAGTGCTTTTATGTGCATGTGTGTGTGTGCACTCACACATGTGTGTATGGATTTTTGAAAGTGCTTGTGTGTGTGTTTAGGTGTTTGTGCCTATGTATGTGTGAGTGTGTATCTATGTATGTGCATGTGTTTTGGGGCATATGCATGTGAGTATGTGTGTGTCTCTATGTCTACATGCATGTGCATGCGTGCATGTGTGCATGTGTTGGTTTGTGCAAGTGTGCATGAAAGAGAGAGTGTGTTTGTAGGTATGTATGCAAATGCATAGTGTGTGTGTGTTTGTGCATGCATAAGTGCATACATGTGTGCATGATCATATGTGCCTGTAGGCGCATGTATGAGCATATGGGTGTGCTTGCTCATTTGTGTGTGTGCATGTGTTTGATTGTGTATATGTTTATGTGTGTGTGTGTGTCTGTGTGCTCAAGTGTGTGCATGTATGTTCTTGCATGTGTGTGCACTCCACACTTGTGCGTGTATGCATTTGGTTGTATGTGCACTCGTATTGGTCCTAGTGTATATGAGTGTGCATCTATGCATTTGTGTGCATGTGTGTACGTGTGTGTGCATGTATGTCCACATGTGTGTTTGTGTGCATTAAATTCAGCATGTATGCAAGCATGTGCATGTGTGTGTCTATGTGTGTTGATATTTGCACCTGTTCATGAGTTTCTACTTGCGAGTTCCTGTGTGTGTGTGTGTGCTTGTGTGTGTTTCTAGGTGTGTGTGTGTGTGTGTGCACGTGTATGCATTTGCGTTGGTGTGCATTTACGTGTGAATTTCCAAGAACATATGTGTGAATGTCTATCTATGTTTGACAAGTGTACATGCATATGTGTGTATATGCATGATTGTGTGTGCATTTGTGGTTTTGTGTGTGTGTGTGCATTCATGCATGTATGCATGTGTGAGCTTATGCATCTAGGTTTGTTGTTGTAGGCATGTGTATGTGTGCATTTTTATGTGTATGCATGTCTATTGGAGTCATTTGTTGTGTGTGCATAGACGTGAGTGCATGTGCATGGGCACATGTGTGTGCATCTACGTGCATGTGTGTGTGTGTGCATGTGTGTGGACATTCATGCTTGCATGTGTAGTGATGTGTGCATGTCTATGTGCATGTGTGCACATGTTGGGTATGCATGTGTATATTCATGTGTGTGTGTGTGTGTATTCTTATGTGTATGCATGTGTCTATGTGTGTGTGTGTGTGCTTGTGTGTGTGCATATGCATGTGTCCATATGCATGTGTGCATTCGCATGCATGTTTGTGTATGTGTATGTTTGTATGCACCTTTGTGTTTGTGCTCATGTGCATGCATATATGTGGTTTTATGCATGTGCATGCATGTATGTATGTGTGTGGTTTTGCATTTGTGTGTGCATGTGAGTGTTTGCATGTCTTATTATTTATGCATGTTTGTGGGTCCAAGTATATATATGTGTGTGTGTGTATGTTTTGCATTTGTACATGTGTACAAGCATGCACATGTGTGTTTTTAAATGTGTGTGCATGTGTATGTGTTTGTCATGTACGTGTTTGTGTGCGTGCATATGTGTGTGGATGTGTTTGTGAGTGTGTATGTTTGTGTGTGTGTGTGTGCATGTTGGAATGTGAAAGTGTGTGTATGTGTTACTGATGTTAGAGTGCACATGCATGTAAAAGTACGTGTGCATGTGTGTGTGTGCACTTGCAAGTAAATGTGTGTGTGTTTGTCCTTGTGTGTGCATATGCATGTGTGTGCATGTGCATGTGTTTGAGCATTGGCATTTGTGTGCATCGATATGTGCACATGTGTGTGTGTCTGTGCATGGGTGCATGTCTACATATGTGTGTACCTACATGTTCATTTGTGTGTGTGGAAGCATGTGGGTATGCATGCTTGGATGTGGGTGTTAATGTGTATGTGTGTATGCACCTATATGTGTGCATGTCTGTATAAATAAGCATGTGTGTGTGTGAACATGTTCCTATGTGCATGTGCATGTGCATGTATTTATGTGCATTTGTGTACATGGACATGTGTGTGTACATGTGCATGTGCACTTGAGTACGTGTGCACATGCATGCTTGTGTGTGTGTGTGTGTGCATGTGTGAGTCAGTGTGTGTTTTTGTGAGTCATTGAGTTTGTGTGTTTGCACTTCATTGTGTATATGAATTTGCATCAATGTGTGTGGGTCTATGCACATTTGTGTGTATGTATGTATGAACATGTGTTATATATATACATGTGTATGTTTATGTCTATGTATGTGCATCTTAGTATTTAAATTTGTGTGTGTATGAGTGTGTTCTTTTGTTTACATTTATGTTATTTGTGTGTGTGCATGTGGGTGTGTGTGCATTCTTACATGCATCTGAGTATTTGTGAGTGTGGACATGATTGTGTGTGCATGAGTTTGTGTGCTTGTGTTCATGTTTATGCTTGTGTAGGTGTGTGTGCATTTTTCTATATTTGTGCATGAGATTATGTGCATGTATGTGTGTGTGTGTGTATCGGTGCATATGCATGCATGTGTGTGTTTGTACATGTATGTGCATGCAGATGTCCATATATGTTTGCGTATATAAGTGTATTCCACATGTGTGTCTTTGTGCCTTTGTGTATTTGTGCCTGTGGGCACTCAAATGTATTTTTTGTACAAGCATGTATTGGTGTGTTTGTATATGTGAGTGTATGTATGGGTGTGCATGTGCATGCGTGTGTGCCTCTGTGTGCATCTATGTGTGTGCACATGCTCTCAGGGCATGTGTGTGCATATCTATGTATGTGTTTTTGAGTGTCAATGTGTCTGCATGTGTGTATGTGTGTGTCTGTTTGTGTATTTGTACTTGTGTGAGCATGCAGGCACTCTTGTCTATGTGCATGTGTGTGTATATAGGTAAGTATGTGTGTAGATGTGTGTTTGTGTGTATGTGCATTTGTGTGTACATGTTGCATTTGTGCATGTTTTTCTATGCATATGTATCTGTTTGTGTGCATGTGTAAATATATGTATGAATGCATGTATATGCATGTTTGTGTGCCTCCATGTGTATATATGTGTATGTGCATGTGTGTGTGTGTTTGCATGTGTAGTTGAGTAAGTTTGTGTGCTTATCATTAGTGTGTGTGTGCATGTGTATGTGAATGTGTGTGCAAGAGCCTTTTGGTGTTCATGCCTATGTGTTTGTGTGCATGTGTGGGTGTGCTTGTGTGTACATATGTATGTGTATGTGTTGGTATTTTTATGTGTGCATTTCTATGTGTGTACTTGTTTGTATGTGTTTACATTTGTGTTTACACATTGGTGTGTGTGTGTGTGTGTTCATGTGTGTGTGCAGGTATGTGCATGTGCATGCATGTGTGTGTGTGTGCATGTGTATGTATGTGTTTGTGGGGGCATGTTTTTGCACCTTGTCTACTTGTGTGTGTGCGTGCCTTTGTGCATGTGTGCATATGTGTGTGCATGCATGTGGATTGTGTTTGTGTGCATATGTGTTCTTATGTGCACATGTGTGTGCATATAGGTATGCTGTGTGTGCACTTATTTGTATGGGTGCATGTGTTCATGTGTGCATATATGCGTGCATGTGTGAGTACATGCTCTAGTGTGTGTATGTGTGTGTGTGTGTCTATGTGTGTGTTTATGTGTTCATACATGCATGCATGAGCATGCACGTGTGCATATGCATGTATGCAAGCGTGCATGTTGTCCATTTTAGTGTGTGTGTGTGTGTGTGTGTGGGCTATGGGCACATATATTTTCTTGTGTGTGTGCATCTCCATGTGTGTGTTTTTGTGTGTAAGAGTGTGTCAGCATATATGTACGTACATCAGTATGTTTACATTTACGTGCTTGTGTGTACATATGTGATTATGTTTGTGTGTATGTGTGTAGGCCTATATGTGTGGGTGCATGTGTGCATGTGTCTACAATTGCATGTGGGTGCTTTTGCATGTGCATTTGTGTGCATCAATGAGCATGTGTATATATATGTATGTTTGTGCGTATGTGTTTATATGTGTGCTTGTATGTTTGCATCTACATTTTTGTTTGTGTGTGTGTGTGCAATTGTATTGATGCTTGTGTGTGTTCATATGTGTGTGTAGATGCATTTCAAATTATATGTGTACAATTGTTTTCATGTGTGTGTATGCACGTAAGTGTGTGTGAGCATGTGTGCATTTATGTGTGCATGCATGTGTGTATTTGGGTGTTTGTGCTTGTGTTCTTACATGTGTATGTCTATGCATGTGGGTAGGTGCGTATATATGTGCATGGTTTTTTGTGTGTCAATATGTGTCCATGTGTGCATTTGTACTTTTGCATGTGTGACATATCCATATTCTTGTACAAGTGTATTTGTTTGTGTGTGCTTATGGGTATATATGTTTGTGGATGAGTATGTGTGTGTGTGTGTATGCATACAACTATGCATGTGTGAGTTCCTAATTGTGTGCATGTGTTCACATATGCATGCATGTTTGTGTTTGTGTGCATATGTTAGTATGTGTGCATGCGTATGTGAGTTCATGTGCATGCATGTGTTTATTCATGTGTGTGTTCCTATGTTTGTAAATGTGTGTGTGCTTGTGTGTGTTTGTTGTGTATGTGCACAAATATGCATGTGTATGAATTTGTCTACATGGCTACACATGTGCAAGTATATGTATATGCGTGTGAGTGTGTTTGTGCATGTGTGTACGAGTATTTGTTAAGGTGTGTGTGTGCATGTGCACAAGTATGTGTGTGTGTGTATGTCGGTGTGTACTTCCATGCATGCATAAGTGCATATGTGTATGTGTATGCATATTTGTGTGACTGTGCATGTGTGTGTGCATGTGTTTGTGTGTATGTTAGTGTGTGCATGTATGTGCATTTACTTTTGTTTTGATTATGCATCTGCATTTATGTGTGCATGTACATGTGTGTTTGTATATGTGTATGAGGATATGCATGTGTCTATGCATGTGTTTATGTATTTATGTGTATGTCTATGTGTGTGCATGTTCCTATGTTTGTGTACATGTGTGCAATGGTGTGTATATGTGTATGTGTGTGGGTGTGTGTATGTTCTATCAAGCATGTGTACATACATTCATGCATGTACACTTGCATACATGTATGCATATCTGCGTGTGGGTAGGTATTTGTGTACCTATGTGTGCATATATGTATCTGTGTGTATATGTGGGTTTAATTTTAGTGCATATACACTATGTTAGCATGTATGTGTTGGATTATATGCATGTATATGAGAGTGGGCATCTTTGTGAGCATGTTCATACACATATGTGCATGTGTGTGCTTACATGTTTGTGGGTATATGTGCATATATGCATGTGTGTGTCTATTATGTGTCTGTGCATGCTTATATTTCTTTATGTATATGTGTGTGTGCATATGCAAATTGGTGTGTGGGTTTTCCTTAGCATATTTGTGTGTGGGTGAGGATGTGTGTGTTGGAGTAGCTGTGTGTTGGTGTGTGCATGTGTATGTGCACTTGTGTGTGTGTACACTATTATGTATCTAGATGCCTGCATGTTTGCATATGTCTATGCATTCAAGTGTGTGTGAGTGCTTGCATTCTTATGTGCATTTGTAGTTGTGTGCATGTGTGTGTCTGTTAGTGTGTGTATGTAAGCATGCGTTTGTGTGCTCATGCAGGTCCACGCGTGTTTGTGCTATGCATGTGCATGCATGCATGTGTGCATGAGCATGGGTGTGTGTGTGGATGTATGTACATGTTTGTGTACATGCACCTATGTGTATGCTTATGTTTGTTTGTATGTGTGTGTGTGCTTGTATATATGTGCATGAGTGTGCGTTTTTTAGTGTGTGTGTGTGTGTATGCATATGTGTTTTTAAGTGTATGAATGCACATGTGTGCATGCGTGTATATGCATTGGTGCATGTGTGTGAGTGTGTATGTATGGTTATGCACATGCATTCATGTACATGCATGTGTTAATTTGTGTGTGTTTGTGTATGTTCATGTTTGTGGCTTTGTGGGTGTGAGCATGTGTGTATGCATGCATTCTTGTGTGCTTGTGTATGTCTACTTTTGTGTGTGCATGTATGTGTGTTAATATGTCCTACATGTGTGTGTGCACTGATGTGCATGTCTGTGTGTGTGCAAGTGTTTAAGTATGTATGCTTATATGTGTAAGAAAGTGCACATGTTAGTGTGCAAATGTGTGAGCATTTTTGTTCTTATGTGTGTGTGCATGTGAATGTGCATGCATGTGTACAAACTTTTGTTTATGCAAGTGTGTATCTGTGCATCTATGTACGCCTATATGTATGAATGTGCATGTGTGCATTTGCACATGCGTGTGCATGTGTATATGTGTGTGTGTGCAACTTTATGCTTGTTAATGTGTGTGTGAATGTGTTTTTGTGTGTGCAAGTGTGTGTATGTGTATGTGTATTTTTGTATTTATGCTTGTATATGAGCATGCACATGCCTATGGGGTTGGGTGTGTGTGTGCATGAATGTGAGTGCATGTGTGTGCATATATATATATATATATATCTGTGTGTGTGTGTGTGTGTGTGTGTGTGTGTGTGTGTGTGTGCATGTGTATGTGTGTGTGTCTGTGTTTGTGTGTGTTTATGCATTTGTGTGTGTAAGAGAGCATGTGTTTGTGTGTTCATACATATGTGAGTGTGTTTGTGTGCATATGTGTGTTGGTGTGTGTGTGGGCCTTTATATGTGTGTGTGTTTTGTGCATACTAGCACATGTGTATTTGTGTGTGTATGTGCATGTGTGTGTGTGTGTACATGAGTGGGTCATGTAGGTCTAAAATTGTGTGTGTGTGTGTGCATGCATGTGTATGGAAGTGTGTGTGTATGTGTGTGTGTCTATAGTTATGTGTGCATGTAAGTGTGCATATGCATGTGCAAGTGAGAGAGTATGCATGTGTGTGAGTACAACTACATATGCATACATGTGTGTGTGCATGGATATGTGCATGGGCATGTGTGTGTGTGCATGTGTGCATGCGTGCATATGTGTTTGCATACATATATGTTTGCAAGCATGTTTGTTTTGTGTGTGGGTGCATGTGGGCATGTTTACATGCATTTGTGTGTGTGTGTGGGTGCAAATGTGTGCGAGTGCATACAATAATGTGTGTGTATGTGCACTGGTGTTTGCAGTATGTGCATGTGGGTATGCTTGTGTTCATGTTTGTGCATGGTAATGTGTGTGTGCATGTCCCTATTCATGTGCGTATGTTTACATTCTTATGTGTGAATGTGCATGTTTGTGCATTTATTGTTATGTTTGTTTGTTTCAATGCAAGCATGTATGTGTTTGAGGGTGCATCAATGCTAGTGTGTGTGGGTTTGTGTGCAAGTTTGTTCCTGCATATGGATTTGCGTGTGCTTTCATGTTTGTGCATATATGTGTGCATATGAGCATATGCGTTTGCACATGTGTGTGCATATGAGCATGAGTGTGTTTGTGTGTGTCATGTTTACATGTATGTTGTTTGTATGTGCATATAAGTGTATGTGCATTCCTATATATATATATGTGTATTTGTGTGCGAGTATGTGTGTTTGTGTGTGTATGTCATTCTATATACTTGTGGGCATGTGTGTACGTGCATCCATGCACATACTTGTAAATGTTTGTGCGTGCTTTGCATGCATTTGTGTACATGTGTGAATATTTATACTTGTGTATAAGTATGCTTGTGCCTATGTGTGGGCACATATTTGTGTGCATTTATGTTATAAGGGTGTGTGCATGTCTACTGGTGTGTGCTTTTACGTGTTCATATGTGTGTGCATCCATGTGTGTGTTGTCTTATGGGCACATGTATGTGTGCATGTGTCGTTACTTGTGCGTGTATGTGTGGATATATGTTTTTGGCTATGCACATGAATGTTTGTGTGTCTATTTGTCTTTGCATGTGTATGAGCATGTGCATAGGTGTGCACGTGTGTAGGTTTGTGTGTGTATACCTTTGCGTGTGTTTGTGTGCATATGTGTGTATGGGATGTTGTGTGGATGCATATGCACGTGTGTGTGCGTGTGTATGTGTATGTGCATGCATGCATGCATATATGTGTATTTGTGTAGGTGAGCACCATATGTGTGCCTTTGAGTATGTGTGCTTGTGGACATTCACTTGTGTTTGTTTGTGCATATGTGTATTGGTGTGTTTTTGCACGTGTGTTCATATATGTGCATGTGTGTGTCTATGCTTAAGTATTTGTACATGTCCTTATGCATGCTTGTGTGTGTTCATGTGTGTGTGGTGTGTGTGTGTTTTTTGTGTGCCTATGTGTGTGCATGTTTATGTTTTGTGCATGTGTATGTATGTGAGTGCGTGTGCCTATTCATATGTTTGCACTTGTCTGAGCATAGATATAATCATGCATGTGTGTGCATCCATGTGTAAGTGTATTTGTAATTGCATGTCTATGTGTGTGTGTTTGCTCGTGCAAGTGTTTGTGTGCCTATGCATGTGTGTGTGAGCATGTACATGTAAAAAAAGTGTCAAAATATTTCTTGTGCATGTGTGTGTATGTCCATGCATGCACATGTGTGCTTGTACGTGTACATGTGTTTATGTGCACGTATGTATGCTCATGTGTATGTGCATGCGTGTATCTATGTGTATATATGTGTGTTTGTGTATATGTGTGCATGTGGTAGTTCGACTTGTGTATGTGCATGCAGATGCATGTGTTTGTGTGCATGTGTGAGTGTACCTTTGTGTGATTATGTGCATGTTTATGTGTGTTCATGTGGTGTGCATGTGTGTGGATATGTGTTCATAAGAGTGTTTATGTGTGCATGCATTTGTGTGTGTGTGTGTGCATGTGTCTACATCTATGTTTGCATGTCAGTGCATGTCTACTTGTGTGTGTATGAGTGTAATTATGTGTTTGTGTGCATGTGTGTATGTATTTGTGTGGAAAAATGTGTGCACATTATCTACATGTGCATGTGCACTTGTGTGCATTTGCATAGAAACTTATTTGTGAAGGTGAATGCATACACGTGTGCATGTATGTTCATGTGTGAGTGTGTGTACATGTGTGTATGCATGTAGATTTTCTGTTTATGTGTGCATCTATATTCATACATGTGTGTATGCATGTGCATGTTGTGTGGTTGTGCATGTGTATGCATGTGCACATGTGTGTGTATGTGCATGTGTGCATTCAGATGTGTCTTTGTGTGTGTGTGTGCATGCAACTTATGTGTAATTTCATGTGTGCTTCTATATGTATTTGCTCGAGTGTCTACATGTGTGTGCATCTGTTTTTGAGTTTGCATGTGCGCACGTGAGCATGCATGTGTGCATGTACATGAATACATGTGTGTGTGTACATTTCTTTATTTGCTCGTAAGAGTATCTGCATATGTGTGTGTAAATGTGTGCACGCATCTGCATGTGTGCATGGTTGGGCATGTGATTGTGTGGACCTACCATGTGTATTAACATATGCATGTATGAATGAGGATGTGTGTGTGCGTATGTTCGTGCGTGCAAGCATTTGCTTGTGTGTGTGTGCAAGTGTGATCGTATGCATGTGTACAAGTGTGTTTGTAAGTCTATGTGTAGGGCTTTGTGTGCATGTGTGTGTGCTTGTGCTCTACAATACATGTGCATGTTTATGTGAAGGTGTGCATGTGAATTTGTGTAATTATGTGAGTATTCTTGTGTGTGCTTCTTTATGTGTTTAATTGTATGCATATGTTTATGCATATGTATGTATTTGTGGATGTATTTACATGTACATCTACATGTGTGTGCAAGTGTTTGTGTGTGTGCTTTGTGTGTTTGAGCATGTGCACTTTTGTGTGTGTTCATCAAGCATGTGTGTATATGTGTGAGTGCATACTTGTGTGCATTCATGTGCATGCATTTGTGTTCCTGCATGTGTGTGTCTGTGTGTGTGAGTGTGTGTGTGTCTGTGTGTATGTGTGATTATGTGTGTGTATCTATGTGCATGTGTCTTTGTGAGTGTCCATGTGTGTGCTTGTGTATATGTATGTGTGCATGTTTGTGCATATAGGTTTGTGCATAAGTGTGCATGTGCATGCACATGGGCGTGCTTGTGGGTGTGCATGAGTGTGGATGTGTGTGTATATGTGAGTGCCTATTTGTAAGTGCTTGTGCATGAATGTGTGTTTGTGTGTGTCTATACATGTGTTAGTGCATGTGCATATGAATATACATATTTGTATGTGTGTGCATGTGTGTCTATACATGCATTTCTTTACATGTGCATGTATGTGCATTTATTTTTGTTGTTTTGTGCTTTAGCATGTGTGTACATGTGTGTGAGTGTGCATATGTGTTATGTGGGTGCATGTTTTTATGGATGCATGAGCCTAAGAATTTGTATGTGAATCAGTGTGTGTGTGCATTTAGGATCGTTTGCATGAGTATGTGTGGGTGTGTGTCATTATACATTCTTTCAAGTGTGTACATGCATTTGAGCATGTGCAAGTACATGCTTTCATGTGTGTTGGTTTGCATTTGTGTGCACACACATGTGTATGAATATGGGTGTGTGTGTGTGTGTGTGTATGTGTCTGCATGTATATGTCTGTGTTTTAATATACATGTTTGTGGGTGTGAGCAAGTGTGTGTTCTATTTGAGTGTCTATATGTGTGTGTGGGCATCTTTGTGAGCATGTACATGCACATGTGTGTATATATGTGAGCATGCATGCATGCATGTGTATGTATGTGTGGGTGTGCATGTGTGAATATGTGTCCATGTGTGTGTGCATGTGGGTGTAGATGTGTGTGCATGTGCACGTATGTGCATGTGTTTACGTGTGACTGAGTGCGTTTGTATGAGCATCGTGTTTACATATGCATATGCATGTGTGAGCATGTGCATTTTTGTTTGTGTGCATGCATGTGTGTTCGTGTGCATGTGCATGCACACACGTGTGTGTATGTGTAGGTGTGTGTAGGTGTATGCATGTGCATGTGTGTGTGCCTTTGTATCTATATGGGTGCATGTCATAGTGCAAATTTGTATGAGTTCATTCTGTTATGTGTGTGCATGTGTGTGTCTTTGTGGGTATATGCATGTGTTTGTGTGTGTTTTTTTTTCACGTGTTTGTGTGCATGCATGTGAGTGTGTGTGTATGTAAGTCTACATGAATGTGGTCATGTGCATCCATGTGTTTTCGTACTATGTGCACACATGAATGTGTGTTTGCATGAGAATGAGTGTGCATGTGTGTGTAGTTGCATGTCTATGCGTGTGCATGTCTATATGATTATGTGTTTGCATGTTTGAATGTGTGCTTTTTTGGGTTTGCATGTGTGCATGTTCATAAGTGCATGTGTGTGTGCATGTATGTTTTTGTGCACATGCATGCATTTGCATGGGTGTATGTGTTCCTATGCATGCAAGTGTGTGTGTGTGTGCATGCAAGTATGCATGTGCATGTGTGTGTAAATAAATGTATATGTGCATGTATGGCTATGTGTGTGCACACGTCCATATGTGTGTGCTCGTGCATGTGTGTGAGCATGTGCATGAACTAGTGCATATCTATGTGCATGAATGTGTGTTTCTTATGTGTATGTGTGTTAGTGTGTGTGCATGTCTGTGAATGTGTGCATGCATGCAAATGTGTGGGTGTTTTCCTTTATGTGTGTGTGTGTGGGTGTTTGCAAGCATGCATGTGGTATGTATGATCAAGTATGCATGTGCATGTGCATGTATGTGTGTGCATGTTTGTTTGTATGTGTATGTTTGTGTGTGTTTGTATGCATGCATGCATGTGCATGGTGTTTGTATTATGTGTGTTGTGTGTAAGTGTGTTTACATGTATGCATGCTTATTGGAGTGGTTGTGCATCTATGTATGTGTGTGTGTGTGCATATGTGCATGCAAGTACGTGTATGCATATGCATGTGCATATGTGTGCATGCATTTGTTTACATGCTTGTGCAAGCATGTGTGCATCTGTAGATGTGTACGGATGCATGCACATTTGTGCATGTGTTCATGCATGCATGTTATTGTTTGTGTGTGTGTGCATATGAGTGCTTGTGTGCCTATGCATATTTGTGTGTCCAAGTGTGTGTACATGTATGTGCATGTGTATATGTATGTGTTTATGCATTCATGTGTGTGCATGCACATATATGTTAGTATGTGTGGGTACATGCAAGTTTAAATGTGTATATGTGTAAGTGTGCATGTTTGTCTGCATCTATTATTGCATTTTTTGTGTGTTTGTGTATGTGTGTGTGCATGTGTGTCTATGTACATGTATGTGTGTGCATGTGTATGTGTGTATATGCATGGTTGTGTGTGCATGCATACTTAGGCATGCATGTGTGCATATGCATATGTGAGTATGTGTGCTTATTTGTGTATAGGTGCTTGCAAGAGTTCATGTGTTCATGCCAATCTATTCATTTGCATGTGTATGATTGCATGTGTGTGTGATGTATGTATACATGTATGCATGTGCATGTGCTTGTGTGCATATGTGTGTGAATGCTTATGTGTGATGTATGCACTTGTGTGTATATGTGTGTGATTGTGCATATGTGTGTACATGTATGTATGTGCACATTATTGTGTTGGTGCATGATTCTATTCATGCATGCATGTGTTTGTGCTTATGCATGTGTTTGTGTCAGTGTGTATTGCTAGATTTGTGTGCATGTGTGCATGTTTGGGTGTGTATCTAGTTGTGCATGTGTATGTGTGTACGTGCTTGTTTGTCTACATGTAAGTGGATCTGGGCATGCATGTGTACATGTGTGCTTGTGCACATGTGTATAGGCTTTGTATGTGTGTGTGTGTGTATGTGTGCATGTGTAAATATGTGTGCTGGTATGTGTGTGTGTTTTTGGAATAAGTGTGTGGGTGGGGGGGGTGAAAGTGTGTGTGTGCAAGTTCATGTGTGTAGGTGTTTTGTGTGTGAACATGAGTGCATATATAAGCCTAGGTGCATGCATCAGAGATGTGTGTGTATGTATATATATGTGTGTGCATGTATGTGATTGTGCATAGATGTGTACATGTGTGTGTGTGCATGTATGTGTGCTCATTCATGCGCATCACATGTGGCTGTGTTGTGTTTTTGTATGTGTTTGTGAGTCTGTATGTGTTTTTAGATGTGTATGTGCATCCATGTGTGAGGGTTTGCATATGTGTGAATATGTGTGTGCATGTGTGTGCATGTGTGTGCATGCTTTTGTGTGAATTCACATGTCTGTGTGTGTGCAAGTTCATGTGTGAGTTTGTATAGGTTAGAGTGCATGTGTGTATATGTGTATTGGTTTATGTGTGAGGGTACATGCACATGCTTATGTGTGCATGTGTATGTAAGCATGCATTTGTGTGAATGTGCATGTGTGAGTGTGTATTTGCATGCATGCATTTGTGAGTGTGTATGTGTGTGTTTGTGCATATGTGTATGTGTGCATGCATATTTATGTGCACGTGTGGGGTTGAGTATGAAAGTGTGCACGTGGGCATGTGTGCTCGTGTACTTATGTGCGTGGGCATGTGTGTGTGTGTTCATTCATGTGGGTTGCATGGGTGTATGATTGGTGCATGTGTGATCATGTGTATATGTGATCATGTTTGTGTATGAATTTTTGTGTGTGTGTGTGTGTGTGTGTGTGCATGTGTGAGTGTGCTTGCATGTGTGTGAGGGGTGTGTATGTGTGTGCTAGTGTGGTCATGTGTGCATGTCTATGGGCATGGGTTTGCGTGAGTGTTTGCATGTGTATGCAAATCTATGTGTGTGTGTACGTCTTGTGTGCATGCATGTGCATGAGTGTGAGTCAAGTGTGCATGGGTCCATATGCGTGTTAGTGTTTGTGTGCATGCATGTGCATATTTGTGTGTTTTCATGTCGATTTACATTCGCATGTGCTTATGTGTGTGTGTGTGTGTGTCTTTGTGTGTTTGCATTTGTGTGTGTGTTTGTGAATGTATGAGCATGTGTCTTTGTTTGTTTGTACATGTGGGTACATATTTATATCAGCATGCATGTGAGTGCATGCATGCATACATGTATTTTATGCTTGCGAATGCATGTGCGTTTCAACATCTGGGCATGTGGGCATGCATGTGCATGTCTGTGTATTCGTGCATGTGTGTGTACATGTATGTCGGTGCATGTGTTTTTTTTCAACATGTGTATGTGTTTCTATTTGTGTGCATTTGATCATGTGTGTGTGTGTGCATGTACTTGTGTGTCTGTGCATGTATACGTGTGTGTGCTTGGAGACATGTGTGTATGTGTGCGTGCTTGTTTGCATATGTGTGTGCATTTGGTTTTATGATTGTTCCTATATGTGCTTCTATATGCACACATGCATGTGTGTGTTTATGCATTTTTGTGGGTATGTATGTGCCTATGCGTACACATGTGAGTCTGTGTGTGTTCATGTGCTAGTACATGTCTGTACATGTACGTGTGCATGTGCGTGTATGTGTGGGTGCATGTGCATGTGCATGTGTGTGTGTGTGCATGCTTGTCTTCATATATGAGTGCCATTGATCATGTGTTTGTTCCTATGTGTGTTTGTGCATGCATGCATGCATGCGTGTTTGTGCATGCATGCATGCATGCGTGTTTGCATGAGTGTGTGTGCTTGAGTCTATGTGCATGTGTGTTTGTGTACATACATGAATGCATGTCTGGGTGTTTATGCATGTGTGTGTGCGTCTATGCATGATGTATATGTGCATGTTTGTGTGTGTGTGTGCATGTATGTGCATGGGAGGTGTATGTGTTTGATTTTGCATATGTGCATGAGCATAGCATGTGTGAGTGTCTAAAATTACATACATGTTCATGATTGTATTTGTGTGTTTTCGTTTGGAGGTGTGTGTGCATGCATATGTTGTGTGTTTGTGTATATGCACGTACGTGCATGGGTCTATGTTCATGTGTTTGTGTGTGCCTATGTAAGTGTTTTTCTTGGGTTCATACATCCATGTGTGACTGCTTATGTGTGTATGTGGATGTGTGTATACATGTGTGAATATGCTTGTGAGTTTGTGCATGAGTGTGTGTCTACATGTGTGCATATGTGCTTGTATGCATGTGATACATTTGTATGTATGTGTGCATATGTTTGTGTACATGTACATGTGTAAGAGTGTTTGTGTGTGTCATATTTGTGTGAGTGTCATGTTTGCATACATGTGCATGTGTGTTTGTACGGTGTGCATCTGTGTGTGGGTTTATGTGTGTGCATGTGGATCCATGCATGTGTGTGCATTTGGGAGGGTGTGTGTATTAATGTGTGTATGTGTGAATGCAGGCACATATGGGTGTGGGTGAGTGCATTTGTGCATTTATGTTTTTGTGCTTTTCTATAGTTGTGGATGTGTATGTGTATATGTTGACACATATGTGTATTTAGAGTGCATGTGTGCGTGTTCATTTGTGTGTTCATGAGTACATGTGCAAATGTGCGAGTGTGTGTGTATTTGTATTTACATCTTTTCATGTGTATGTGCCTTTGGACAAGTGTGCATTTCTATGTATGTGTGTGTTTGAATGAGTTTTTGCATGTGTGCGTGTAAGCATACACATGTGTTTGTGTGTGTATGCATATGCATATGTATATTTCTGCGTATGAGTGTGCTTGTGTGTGAATGGTCATGTGTACGTGTGTGTGTGTGTGTTCATGTGTGCATATGTGTTTAAATGATTGTGTATGTATGTGTGTGACCATTTTTATGTGTTCTCTTATAGGAGTGTGTCCTGTCAACATATATGTGTGTACATATATATATATATATATATATATATATATATATATATATGTACACACATATATGTTGACAGCACACACTCCTATATGCATGTGTGTGGTTATGCATGTATTTGTGTGCACTTGTAACTTTGTATGCATGTGTATGTGTGTTCATGTTTACATGTGTGTGTAGACGTACACATACATCTATGCACGTATGTGTGTATGTGTGTGTACATGTTGCATGTGTGATCAAGTGTATATGTATATGTTTGTGGGTGTTTGTGTGTGCAGCTATATATGTTTGTGTGCATGTGCATGCATGTTTCTATTAATGAGTGCATGAATGTATGCAAATGAGTCTGTGCACACGCGTGCATGCGTGTGTGCATTTGTGTGTGTGTTTTCATTTGTGTTTGTGTTTGTGCTTGTACGCATCTGTGCGTGCATCTATGTGTGTTTATGTGTGTGTGGGATTATGCATGTGTGTGCATGGGCTTGAATATGTGTGGGAGTGTGTGCATGTGTACGTATGTATGCATGTGTGTGTGCTAGTTCATGAGTGTGCTTTTTGTGTTCGCATGCATGCAAATTTGAGCATATACGTTTGTGTGCATGCATGAGGGTGTATGCATGTGCGAGTGCATGTGTGAGTACATGTATGTGTGTGTGTGTATTGTGTGGGTCAATGTGTGTGATTGTGCATATGTGGGTACACATGTCTCTGTGCATTCATTTGTGAGTATACATGTCTACTTGCACAAGCGTGCATTCTTTTGTGTGATTGTGTATATATATTTGCATGTGTGTGCATATGCATATGTGTGTTTGTGTATGCACTTCTGTGCTTGAGAATGTGTTTGAGTGTGTACATGTGCATCTATGTTTGTGAGTTTTTGCATGTGTATTTGAGTGTGCATGCACATGTGTGTATGTGCATGTGCATGTGTGTATGTGCATGCATGTGCACATATGTGCATGCCTCAATTTTTGTAATATATGTATGCTTATGTGTGTGCATATTTGCATAAGTACATATAGATGCATGTGCATCTGCATGTGTTTTTGTATGTGTGTATGTGTATGCATGCATGTATGTGTGTGTGTGTGCAAGCATGCATACATGTGTGCATGTTTGCATGCTTGTGTGTGTATGTATGTGTGTGCATGCATATGCGTGTTAGTGTGTGCATGTGTGTGCATGCTTGCATGCAAGTGTGTGTGTTTGCGTGCACATATGCCTATGTATTTGTGTATGTGTCTGTGTTTTTTTCGGCTTTGTGCGCATGCATATGTGTGGTCATGTGTGTGTTGTTCATGTGTGTCTATGCATGTTTGTCTATAGCTATGTGAAGGTGCATGCCAATGTGTGTGCATGTGCATTTGTTTGTGTTTGCATACGCTTGTGTGTACTTGGGCATGTTTATATGTAGGTTTTTTTGTGATTGTGTATTAGTGTGTATTCATTTGTGTGCATGTGTATATATATATATATATATATATATATATTTGTGTGTGTGTACATATTAATGTAGGTGTGTACATATATGTGTTTATGCATATAGATGTGTGCTTATGCACATGAATTTGTGTGTGCGTGTGTGTATTATGTGTGAGTGTATGCATGTGAGTGTCTGATTATGTGTGTGTGTGTTCTTGTGTGTCTATGTGTGCACATCAACGTGTTTGTGTGCATGAACTATGCAAGCGTGTGTGCAGATGTGTGGGTGTGGGTATGTATTTTTATGTGTAAGTGCCTACAAGTGTGTGCGTATGCACATGTGTGGTTGCTTGTGTGTGCATTTGTGTATGTGTGCATATGTGTGTACATCTATGCATGTGTGTGCATGCATGCACATGTATTCCTGTGTGCATCTATGCTTGTGTGTGTTTGTGTGTCCAAGTGTGTGCATGTGTCTGTACATGTCTGTATATGTGCTGTATATGTGCTTATGTGAGTGAGCAAATGGCTGTGTGTGGGAGTGCATGCATTTGTGTGTCTGTGTTTTTGCATGTGATTGCGTGTAAGTGTGCATGTTTGTATGCATGTGTGTGTGGGTTGGTGCATACATATTTGTGTGCTCGAATGCAAGTTTTTGATATAATAATAATAATAATAATAATAATAATAATAATAATAATAATAATAATTATAGTAATTATTGATATTAATAATTAATTATAAGTATAAATAGAGTTGAGTTATAATTGTCGCAAAAATAAATGTTGATACATAAAATGATGGTTAGAGTAAAATTTATTAATTATTGTTTTATTATTAGCAATAATTCTTTTGTGTCTGATTACTAAAGAATTATTTTTAATAAAAATTTGTATTGATAATAATATAATAATTAAGAAATAATTATATAAAAATAATAAAATTTTAAAAAACAATAAATTATTAAATATTAGCATTAATTATTATATTGTTAATTAAAATTAGTAGTATTTTGTTAACTTTATTATTAAATACAAAGAGGAAACGGAAAAAGAAAAAATAAGAATTATAAGAGTTAAAATGATAATTATCCATGATTAATAAACATATACTAAAGGACTATAATGGTAATTGATAAATATTATAATTATTAAAAAAATTGATATAATCATTCTTTTATAAAGTTCTTTTTAACAATGATTAATAATTTCAAAAAATTATGAATGACTATTACTAAAAAAGTCTATAATTTTCTTCTCACAATAATGTTATCTTATAGAATTATTAATTCATTCTTCTTATTTTATGTATTTTTTCTCTCTCAAACTTTCTTTATTCTCTCTCTCTCTCTATGTCAATTTATCCATCACTCCTTTAATTATTCCTATCCTTCACCACCCATAAAACATTTGCTCCTCTCACTGCCACATTCTTAATGATAACCTTTATCTTCTTTTTCTAATAACTCTTAATCTCTTTCAATTACATATCTTCATTTCCATATCTCTTCTCACTTTCATGTTTCCATCACTTTCCTTTGTTAACATATGCATGCTTCCACTTGGCTCTCTATTCTTTTTGCTCTTTATATTTCTTTCCCAATCTATTATACTAACTTTCTTGTCTCTCTTTGTCTATCTCTTTATCATTGTCCTATTAACCCTCTATCCTCTCTAGTCTATCTCCCTTTTACTCTAACCCCTCTTCTGGTTTTCACTATATCATTCTCCTCTCTCTTGTTAATATATTGCACCTATGCATCTCTCTTACTCTTTTTCTTTCTTACTTTATGTCCTTTATTATCTCTCACTTTCTCTTTTTTCTCTCATTCTCTTTGCCTCATTTCCCACTCTTCTCCATACTTACAACTTTCTTTATCTTTCCACCTTCTCTCTTTTGGAATCTCTATATTTCTTTCTCTTCTTTTATGTCTTTTAATTTTTCACTATCTCACTCTCTTTATCACCCTCCTCTCTCTATCACCCATGTTATCTCTCATTTTACATCTCTTTTTCTTTCAACTTCCAACTCTTTTCTCACAACCATATTTCTTTCTTTCTCTCTTCACTCTCTAATTCAATCTCTTAACTTTTTTCTTTCTTTCTCACTCTTCAATTCTCTCCATTCACTCTATATTCTTTTCCCTTTATTATCTATTTCTCTAACTTTATTTCTATAAATTTCACTTTCTTTCTTCACTCATATTTCATCTTAGTCTCTTTATCTATAATTTCTTTTTCTATCCCTCTCCCTTCTCCCTCAAATTTATTGCACAACCTATCTCTTTCTTTCTTATATAATTATCAATATTTGTTATTTACTAAAATAGTGGTTAATAGTCATAATGTTTCTATATAATATTGTTAATTATATTTATAACAACATCTTTTTCATATAAATTATTATTTCCCATAAAGTTATCTATTTCTCACCAACTTAATCTCTTAGTCTCCCTCTCTTTCCTTTTCTCTCTCACTTCAGTATCTTTTTCCCTTCTTCACCTCCATCAATTCACTTGATTATCTACTTTTCCCCACCTTTCTTCTTAGGCTCTTAAAGCTCTTTGTCATTCTAATTCTCTCTTCCTTTCTCAGTCCTCTATCACCATAATCATGTATTTTATATTTTTTTTGCTTCTATTAAACTTCCTCTCTTCCACATTGCCTTCTTTCATGTTCCTTTACTTTCTCCCCATATCAACCATTCTCCCTGAAGGGTTTTGTCTTTTTTCTTTCTACTTATCCATATATTTTTTATTTATTTTTTAAATCTTTATTTATTTTGTCTCTCTTCTTTCACTCTTCTCTCTTGCACTTTATTCAATTTCTTGTGTATCTATCTTTCTTATTATCTCTTTTTTCTTCATTTTCTTTTATCTTTATTTTTTATCTTCAATCAATCATTTTTCTCCTCATAACTCTATCTCTTTCATTCTGTCTCTTATTTCTCATTTTTCTCAATTTCCTTTCTCTCCTTCTTCACACTTTCATTCTTTATTTATGTCCCTTTCACTTAGTATCACTTCATCCCTTTCTCAATTTATCCTAATGTATTTTTGTGACTCAATCCATGTGGACTCTATTTATTGCATTCATTATCACACTCTTTATCTTCTCCCTCTCTCTAATAGCTATCTTTTTTCTTGATCCTCTCTTTCTCTTCTCCTCATCTTCTATATCCTTCTATATCTTCTTTTACTCTTTTATACTTATAACATTATTTATGTTCACATGTCTCTTTCAATCTCTACCTTAGCCTATTATGCTATATCTTACACATTGCCTCTCCCTATGCATTAATTTTCCTATTTATCTCCTTTTTCTCCTTATATTAATCTAATTTTTTATATTTGTCTTCCTTTCTCTTGATGACTCTTCAGTCTCCTACACCTTACCTTTTCTCTGTCATCTTAACCACCTCTTCTCATTCATTATTTTTGAATTTGTGATATCTTCCTTTATTCTCTATTAGTCTATGCTCCCTTTTTTATTCTCTTTTTTTTCATCTATCTCATTCCTATTATATATTTCTCTCTATACATTTTTTATATTTTTATTTATCATTCTTCTATCTCTCTCATAATTTCTATGAGCACTTTATAAATCTATTCTTTCTTCCTCTTTTTTTTTATATTTCTCCAACTGTCATGCTTGTTTATTTTATCTTTCCTCCCCACTCTTTCTTCCCATAATTCTTTCTCTTATTTCTCTTATTTTCTCTTTGTTGCATCTCTCTCCCCATACCTCTTAATTTCTTACTTATCTAACATCACCATCAACTTATCAAATCTCTCCTCTCTTTCTTGCTTAATAATTTTTTTGTTCTCTCGACTATCTTGCTCCCTCTCTTTCATATATCTGCATTATCTCTACAAGTCTTTTATTTCTAAATAATTATTTCTTTATAATAATTATAATAAAAATAATTATTATTAATTTAAAAGAGAATTTATAATATTTAATAATATTCTTATTTATTTTTCTTATATTATTTGTCTTTTTGTTTTACTTCATCTGTTTGCTCAGGTTCCCTTTATTCATGTACTTATGTTTGAAGCTTAACTTATTTCATTTTTTAACTTATTTTCTTATTTTTGTACTATTTTTTTATTATTATTCCCTTCTTTTAGTTCATTTTAGTGTTCTACTTTTTTTTATTCTTCGTTACGTCAATTAACTTTTTAAAATTACTCCTTTATAGTTCTTATTCCTTAATCACATTATTCTTTAAAAGATTATGTTGAAAAAAGGTTGAAAAGAAACTTATTATTGGTTATTTCAATAATTATTTTTAAAAATGATATAAATTATTATTATTTAATAATTGATGAGATTAATTTATAAAATATTATTTTCAATTAGTAATTCTTAAGAATAAGATAACAATAAGATATAAAATTATTTATTTTCTTCTTAATCTTTTATTTGTATTGAATAAAAAATTGTATTAATTATGTTTTTAATTATTCTTATAATAGATTTGTTATATTTCTTATTCTAATTTAATAATTGATAAAAGTTATTATTTTTAATGTTTTTATTTCTATTATAATAAATTAAATTTGACATTTATAGGACTAAAAAGATTTATCACAAAGAGAGTTATTATTACTATATCCTTAGATATTATCAAATTTTCTTCTTGAAATACTTTTAAAATCATAATAATAACAACAATAATAGTAAATATTGATATTAAAACCTATTAGTTATTTATGTAATAATATTATAGTCATAATTGACATAAAAATAAGTTCTTTGTACTTAAATGGTGGTCAATATTATTAACAATAATTATTCTTATCACAAATTCTTAAACTACTATTGATAATAATTAATTAATATTGATAATAATTGTAAAAAGTTAAGAATTAAGGATATAAGAAAAATAATTATTTAAGGATCAATAAAGTTTTAAATTTATATTTTAATTATGCTAATAAATATTACATTAATATTAATTAATTAATACTGATTTAATTAAATTATTATTAAATATTAAGAAGACTTAATTAGAAATTTTTTAACATAATTAATTATATCTTTTAGTGCAAATTTATAAGGAAATAATAACAATTATAAGAATTAAAATTAAAGTCTTCATAATTAATAAAAAAAGGTAATATAAAGAACTATAATGGTATTTGATAATTATTACATGTATTAAGAAACTTGATATAATTGTTATTCTTAGTAAAATAGATTATTTATGTTGTAAGATAAATAAATAATTTGAAAGAATCTTTAATACTTATCATTAAAAATATATATATTATATTTCATCTGACAGAAATATCACTTGATATTATTATTAATTAAATCTTCTTATTCTTCCTCTCTTTTTATCTCTCCAAATTTATTTCTCATTCTCTCTCTATCAATGTCCCATTATGCATCACCTTTTCTCTCAGTTCTATCCTTTATCTCTCACAAAACATTTATGCCTCTCTTTATCACACAAATTATTATACATTATCTTCTTTTTCTCATAATTCTCTCTTTCATTCTTACTCCTTCTTTTGCTTATTTTTTTCTTTTTCTATTCTTCTCTCTTTTCTTTGGTTCTCTATGTTTGATGTGCATGTTGCTTTTTAAAACAAACCACTTTTGGTCTCTCTCTCTCTCTTCTTTTTTGTCTCTCTTTGTTTTTTGTCTCCTATATATATCATATTTCTCCTTCTCTCCTTAAAAAAGAATCATGATCAACATCTCACTTTCTCATTATGACATCGATCTCTCTCACCTCCTTATCTCTTTCTATCTCCTAACAAGCTACATATCATTTGCTAATCTCTTTCATGTTTATACCACCTTCTCTAATTTATCACTTTTCTCTCACTCTTCTCATATATTTTCTATCTCTCATTATCACCATCGCTTACTATTTTTCATGCAGTGTCTTTTCTTATCGGCATTGTATTTTTTCTTTAACAATTTTTCTTAGGTCCTAAATGTTTTATTCTCTCTTTCATAATATCTTTTTTTTGTTTTTCATTCTCCCATAATTCTCTCTCCCATCTCTTTCATCGCTTTCTCTCATTTGTAGCTTTCTTTTGATACCCTAAGCACGCTCTAACTTACCTTCATCTTTCTTTCTCTCTCTATTTTTTCCCATCTCTATCACATTATGACATCTTTGTCGCTCTTTCTGTACCTTTCCAACATTGTCCCATTATCCCTCTACCCTTTTAACACACTCTCTAGTACATCTCTTATTACTCTTACTCTTTTTTTTCACTATTGTTTTATTCACTCTCTTATTTGCCATCATAGTTATGTTAATGTATTCTAAGACTACCTTATCTTGCTCTATCTCTTTCTTTTTCTCTTACTACCCCCATGTTCCACCCCCATTCTCTTTGCCTCATTTGCTTGTCCCTCTTCTCCATCCTACAATTTCTTCTACCTCTCACCAACGTCTCTCTTCTGTAATATAGCTCCTTTTTTTTATTTGTGCCTTTCAATTTTTTGCTACCTTACTCTCTTTTCCTCTGTTCTCTCTATGGCACTTTCTTTCTCCTACTCTATCATTCTTTCTATTTTATCTTCTCTCTTCACTCTAACTTGCTCTTCTCACTTTTTATCTGTTACTCTATCATCCTTCCATTATCAACTTTCACTTTATATTTTTCTCTTCTTTATCTATTTCTCTCTGCTTATCTTTATAAATCTCATTTCTTTCTTTAACTTGATTTCTCTCTTTATCTTTTTATGTGTCATTTATTTTTAACTCATCATCTTGTCCATTAGAATCAATAATGAAATAAAAGTTAGTATACAAAAAGCTCAAAAGAGGGAGGTGAATTATGGTCTTAAAAGTAATTTTTGTTATTTTTGAATTTATTTAGTTCTTAAAAATAGTTTTATGTTTGTAGAAAACCTTAATTATATGTATATATTATTTTTAATTTGATAAAGAAAAGAAAGGTAAAAACTAAAATGAGACACCATAATTTTTAGGGGTTTAGTTCAATTAGAACTTATGTCTACCCTTAATTAAGGTTAGAAAAATAACCATTAATAGAAGGTTACAACTTGAGGTTTTCCTTATAGTTCACATCCAACCTATTAGCTTTTATTGGTTCAACTAAAACCTAGGGTTTTGTGAGCACAATCCCAACTTGGTTCTTTTATTAGATCAAACAGAACTTAGGCTTTCACAAATGTTGGACCTAACTGAAAAGAAAAAAAAATATAGTAAGATGGAAAACTTCTGATAAATATGTGTAACTTTTTATGCTTGTTGAAAAATGAAACAAGGCATAATGATCTTAAATTTAAGAAGAGAAATGAGAATTTAAAAGATTAAATATGTAAGGCTGAGCTAAAAACATTGATAATTTGAGAAGAAGTATTTATTACCAATAGAATTTATGTCGATAGAATTGGAGCAGTACTTTGTTGAGATCTCAAATATTAATTCATGTTCATTGGTTATTTCATTTACAATGGTTAGGCATTTATTGAAACATATTTTGTCGTAGACATTCAAAAAAGAGTAAAAGCTGTTTCAAAAGTTGCTTCCAAACTATGCAAAAAGATCATAAAATATTCTTCCAAAATTACTACTTCAATTACATAATAACAACTACTTAATTGGCCATTATGCCTATTTGATTAGAGCCATTAAATGGTATTAACTAGAGCCATTGGATAAGTACAAAGGAGATCTTTATCGTCCAAGTGAATGTTGTAAAGGTGGATGTGTTCTAGAAGGTTGGATCTAGCTTGATTAGAACTTAGTCACTCCATCATGTCATATGAGATCTAGATTAATCAATGAAAAAAGAAAGTTTATACTAGGATTATAGGATTCAAGTAGAAGAGATTTGGGCCATCAGATCAATAGTTTACTTCAAATACTAAAAATAATGATAGCTTTTTGATGAAGTTGGACTAGATCATGATCATTGGATGGATCAATTGGTTACAGCAGATAAAGTAGTAATCATTCAATTGGCTCATCAAATGGATGGTTTGATCTATTAAGATTACTGTTTATAGGCCGATGCGATCTCTGCCATACAATCACCAAAATGCATGATTGGACGACATTGAGTGATGCTAATTTTCGATGTAGACAGGGACAAGGCTTTAAACCCACATTTAGGAAAAGATAAGAATTTGAACTTTATAATAATATGCATGGAGTTATTATGCAGAGCTAAAAATGGGGCTGTCTCCCCCTTGTCAAACATGAGAGATGCGGATGAGATAGAAAATGTTTTATTTTAATAATTAAAGATTTAACAAAATTATTATTATTTATTTAATTAAGGTTAGGAAAACAAACTAAAATAGAATTTTCATAAAAATATAATTTAACCAAGAAAAAGATTATGGATTCAAAAATAGAATTCTATTTGTTTGCTAAATCAAAGAGATGACTGAATATGATTTGAGATTGATATGAAATAAGTATGCCTTTAAAATTGATAACTTAATATTTTATTAAGAAAATGGAGAAGAAGAAGAAGAAGAAGAAGAAGAGGAAGAAGAAGAAGATGAAGAAAAAGAAGAAGAAGAACAAGAAGAAGAAGTAGTAGTAATAGTAGTAGAAGATGAAAAAGAAGAAAGAGAAGGAGAAGATGCAAAAGTCGAAGAAGAAGAAGAAGAAGGAGAAGAAGTTGAAGAAGAAAAAGGAGAAGAAGAAGACGAAGAAGAAGAAGAAGAAGAAGAAGAAGAAGAAGAAGAAGAAGAAGAAGAAGAATAAGAAGAAGAAGAGGGAGAACGAGAAGAAAAAAATATTAAGATGAAGAGGAGGAGATAGAAGAAGAAGTTAAAAAGAAGAAGAAGAAGCAGAGGAAGTTAAACAAGAAGTAGTAGAAGATGAATAAGTTAAAGAAGAAGAAGAAGAAGAAGACGA
The DNA here is from genome assembly GCA_023846275.1 of Vanilla planifolia. NCBI lineage: Eukaryota > Viridiplantae > Streptophyta > Magnoliopsida > Asparagales > Orchidaceae > Vanilla > Vanilla planifolia. The sequence goes on along the minus strand of JAIUJO010000328.1, from coordinate 501,111 downwards.
AGAAAAAGAAGAAGTTAAACACGTAGAAGAAGAAGAAGAAGAAGACCAACAAGAAGAAGAAGCTGAAGATCTTGAAGCAGAAGAAGAAGAAGAAGAAGAAGAAGAAGAAGGAAAAGAAGAAGAAGAAGAGGAACAAGAAGAAGAAGAAGAAGAACAAGAAGAAGAAGAAGAAGAAGAAGTAGAATAAGAAGCAGAAGAAGAGATAGAAAAGGAAGAAGAAGAAGAAGAAGAAATAAAAGAAGAAGAAGAAGAAGATGAAGACGAAGAGAAAGAAGATGAAGAAGAAGGCGAAGAAGAAGTAGAAGAAGAAGAAGAATGGGGAGAAAAGGAAGAAGAAGAAGAACAAGAAAAAGAAGAAGAAGAAAAGGAAGAAGAAGAAGAACAAGAAAAAGAAGAAGAAGAAAAGGAAGAAGAAGAAGAAGATAAAGAAAATTAAGAAGTTGAAGATGAAGAAGAATAAGAAAAAGACGATGGAGAAGAAGAAGAAGAAAATGAATAAGAAGAGAAAGAAGAAGAAGAAGATGAAAAAGTCGAAGAAGAAAAAGAAGAAGAAGATGAAGTAGAAGAAGAAGAAGAAGAAGAAGTAGAAGAAGAAGAAGAAGAAGAAGTAGAAGAAGAAGAAGAAGAAGAAGAAAAAGATGAAGAAATTACAATAGCACACCAGCTATCTTCTATATTACTATAAGCTACACAGCATACTACATGCCATCTTATGGACTGTATGATACAATAGTTCTACCAATGAAGAAGGCAAAACAACTAATACATAATATAAATATCCATCTAATAGCAACCTACAATTCTAAAAATTAAAAAATAAGTTACACTTTGGGGTCCTTAGAAATTGTATGTGTAAGTTGCTACTAAGTGCACCTAGAAGGGCCTCAGAGTGCTTGCATAAAAAGGCCCCACTTGCACATGTAGTGCACTAGTGTTTGCACAGCACCAATAGTGCTTGACTAAGGTTATAGCTCAAAATGCTTAATCCCTTATGCATATTATGCCATCCATCTTCCACTTTACTATAGGCCACAATGTCCCACATGCCCATTTGTAGATTATCTATTATGACAATTTTATAAAGAAAGAATTCAAGACTACCAATAGATAATTACCTTATCCATACAAAAACAACCCACAATGCTAAAAATCTAAAAAAATAGTTGTAGTTTGGGGTCCTCACATGCCACACACTCTGGTTTCTACTGAGCATGAACATATAGGCCTCCTGTCACACACAAATAGACCCCAGCACACTATAGTGCACGAGCATGCACGAAGCCCTAGTAGTGCTTGACTAGGGCTACAACCCAAAATGCTTAAACCTTACATAAATTGCACCTTCCATCTTCCCCTTCACCATAGGTCACATAACATCCTGCATTCCCACTTGTAGATTGTATATTATAATAATTTTATCAAGCAAGAATATAAGACTAGTAATAGTTAATCAACTTATCCATGCAGTAGTAGCACATATTGTTAAATTTCTCAAAAACATTTACATTGGAGTCTCTTCAGATGACACACGCATCAGTTGTAGCTAAGCACATGCAAATAGGCCCTCGTGCATCCATGTAGACAAACCTTGGCATGCACGTGTAGTGCACTAGTACGCATGCAGCTTCTGCTGTGCTTAACTAGGGCTATAACCATAACTTCTTAAACCCTAGTGCATATTGCACCATCCATCTCCTACTTTACAACATGCAACATAGCATCCCACATCTACTTGCAGATTATATATTGAGACAAATCTATCAAGGAAGAAGATAAGACTACCAATAAGTAATCATCATATCCATGCAATACTAGACCGTATTGCTCAAAACAATATTACACTTTGGGGTCCCTACATGTTGTGGACATATGTTGTCACTTGCGACAAGCATACATGCCCACACACATGCATGAATAGGCTCCACACATGCACGTGGATAGTTTGTCATGATAAAAAAGTCCTCTACCACATGAGCATAGTACTATAGCATGCTCAATGTAATGCCAAGATTTTTATTACAAACAAGTTGGCTTAGGTCCTCAACCTTACATGAATAAACCCCTGAGCAAATCAGCATGCTCATAGAAACCTTAAAGACACTACTTTAATAATGTGAGTGACAAATCTAGTGAAATTATTTTGACCATTTATGGAATTTGACTATTATGTCATGAATCTGCTAATTGGATCATGACAATTTACAAAGATTACAAATTAAGGCATTTTATCCTTCTATTTAGGCAAGCCTTCAATTGGACCATCACATCACTAGTTGCACAGTACCCACATAAATGTATCATAATAAGTATCACAATAAGTAGAGCTTAGTAGAGCATGCAAGTAATTGAGGAAGTGAGTAATTGAGCAATCGAGTAAGTGTACAAGCTTGTAACATTAATAAACTTCATGGATTGCTACATTTCATTGGTGACAAATCTGCTGCAACATAGGATTGCATCTTAGTGGATCATGATAACAAGGCTATTTTATCACTAATAATGCCTCATCACAAATTTACATTTTCTTCAAAGGATTCTATTCATCATTTGTTTTAACTATCATTTCTTATGGTGGCCATGTCATCCAACTTAATACAACACTAGACAACCCGTGTTCATGTGCTCTTGGACTACCAAGCTCCTACTGTTGGCTAATAGGCAAATGATAGGCCTAAGAATCACAACTTAGTATGGATTCTGACTTAGAGGCATTCAATCATAATATTACACATGATTGCTTTGTTCTATTGGCTTTTCAACCAAACACTAGCCAATTGTGTGAATGAACAGTTTCTCTCATACTCAGTTGAATTACTATAAGGACACATTCATTAGTAGGGTAACTCAAACCTATCTCATGGTGGTCTAAACCTAGCTCATGTTCATTAATGGTGGTGAATAATCAAAAACTTGGTGAATTCTAATTCACAATGATAGGAAAGGTTGACCTCAAGGATCAAAAAGCAACTTTGCAATGAATGCTTAGTTGTTACATTCTAGTTAACCTTGTAGCAAATTTTCTGACACCTCTAGCTCAAATTTTTAAAGCCTAAAGGATAGATTTGCCACACTTTCATGATTCATATTCATAATAGAAAGCAAAAGAAAATGAGATTTTACCTTTTTGCTCGACACCAGATTTATGTTCTTGTTGAGCTCATCTTAGGAGACAATAGATTAGCTTTTGCCTTTTTACCATTTTTGTGAAGTTGTGCATCAATTTTTCCTACTTCCCTTGCCTACATTACTCCATTGACTAGAGGCTATTCACCTTGGGGACCTGATGGGGTTATGAGTACAACAAAGCATGGAAGGCACTAAGCCATTAAAAATTTCATTGGCTACCAGGGTTGCCTCGAACACTGCTCAACTTGCGGTGCCCTTTGAACTGCTTAGCCTTAATTTCTATTAAGTTGTTTCCAAGGCTTATAGGTTATTATGTAGAAAAGATTACTCTTCTTGAGGCCCCTATCTACATCTCTAGACAACTTGATGTTGCCATCGACTGCGACATTCTAGCTTAAGAGATTTAACTCGACTCCCTTTCAAATCTTATGCCAAATGCACTCTTTAACTCAAGCAAGTGCCGTTCACATAGAACCTTTCCACCCTTTGGCCTTCAAACTTGTCATTTGAATATTTTCTACTAGTACCATGATCTACACTAGTAGATGCTCCATTCAGGCTTATGCCACAGAGTTTGTAGTGACTGTTACACCCTCTTACACATTAAGGCATTGTATTGCACCAATGATAAAGTGTGGGTCACACACATAAGTGCCATCTATTATTAAGGCTAGTTGATTTGGTAGGTGTGTTGATATACCCCCTTAGTGGATTTCCACTCTCATGACCACCATTCTACAATCTTAATCGATCAACGCCCTTTGTGTGCTCTTGGTTAATGCACAATTGACATAGTAAGAAAGCTTTCGATTAATCCTGGATCATAAGTTCTATTTACCAAAAATGTCTCATTTAGAGTTTGGATTCTTTGGCTAAACTCATTAAAGTAGTTGAGCTCTCTTACCTATTTAATGTTTGAGAATAAGTTGAGGACATTGTGCCCTCGATGCCTCTAATCATTGGTTTTACCCAATAAAACACTAACTATGGGTCAAGCTTTCTTGAGGGAAACTTCAAAGGGAGCAAACTACTAAATGGTTTGATTAGTCTCTCACCTTTATACCCAATTCAAATGAATGAGTTAAACATTAGTATCTTGTGGGCCACCCTGTGAGTCACCTCTGACTTCACCTCACTTAGGAATAGTCCACCATCCTTTGGGTCTCGACAAGCATGCTCTCGCTTGAACCCTTTAAAGAAGATCTGGGTCAATCGATGGCTCACTCCTCAAATGATTAACCCACTAATCAGCTTTCTTATTCCTTCTGGACTTGCTCACCCATTGACTTGCAAGCTTATCAAACTCCTTGGTCCATGTTTCAAGATAGGTCAAATGGGGAGCCCACTAGCAATCACCAATGATTCTAGTGCTACCATGGAACACCTCAATGGTGTGATCATTGTGATCAACCATGATGATGATTTCTCCATGAGAGACATCCATTCGGGCTTAGCTCATTGTGATAGCCTAAGACAATGTGCTCATTGAGCCATGCAACAAATCATCTAAAGACATTCTTAATCCATTCAAGGTGCACTATTGGCCCATCTAGTTCTCTGCTAACAATGTCAAGAACTTTTTGACTCATTTCTCAAATTTCTTTTCATGTAGCCCTCAAGATACTTGTTCTCTATCGATTTATTATAATTATTAGCCTTGGATGGAATTACCACGCAATCTAGATAGCATTCCAAAAAAACCCAACTCATTGATAATGCCTCGTGTAGTTATTGGGTATGAGCCAAACAGGCACTTAGCTACTTTGGTGCCCCAATCTAAGGGACTTGATCCCAATTCGTCACTGAGGAAGCCTCTCTAAGCTATAATTCTGGCTTCAGGCAGCATGATTTGAGAACTAGGCTGGTTCTATTTTGCTCGCCATTACTAAGAAAATTTTCATAAGTTCCTTCTCCACTACTTATTTATACACTTAAACTTAATGGGCAGCCTCACCTAACATAGGGTCATGATTCCACACCATAGAGTATAAATTTTGAACTATGCGGGGCATCTGCTTGTCACAGTGCAACATCAATTCTTACTGGCAATTCCACAACACTTGGTGGCATCCACCTCTTAACATGTTGATAGGAGACCATCACCTAACACTTTAACTTGCCATTCCATAGCATGGGGTGCCATTAATTTCCTCCAAATAGGGGCCAAGGACCCAAACCTATGATTCCAAGCTTCTATAAGGAATGACAGGTTGCATTACACCTATACAGACATGCCTACAACTTATATCCTCAGATGCAATAACACATCAATTTTTTTGTGTTCTTCATCGATGTGAGAGCCAATATATCAATTGTTAAGAGTCATTCGATATTCAATTGCCATGCCCCATTGGACCTGATGAAGCATAATATACTTATTTGCTAGCTTAACAATTGTTCCCCCTTAACAAATGACCATGCCTATAGGCTATTTTTTATCCCTCATAGCATCGAGCTCCATGTGGAAGCAAGAGCACTTGCTATGAAAGAATGTGAAACCAAACAACCATTGCACACCCACAAGTTGCATAGATTGATCAATCATTCATACCTCTCGTTAAAGATCCTTTTGTTGGTTCAACTATGGAAACACTATTACGAATTCACCTTCCTCTAAATGATAAAGTTCAGTGGACTACTCGTCAAGTTAGATGCAACAATCCACCCTCATTGTAGCGATCTGAACGCTTCACTTGACCATACAATGGATACCCATGACAGGAGGTGCGTACAAAGGGTAGGGACGTTGTTAATGCTAGCTAATGAATCATACTCACTATGAATTTTTTGTTGAAGAACAATAATTACAATGATGTGTCCCCATCTCAATAAAGTTTTTATAAGATTACCTAAGCCTTTTGACCAAGGCAATGAACTCATTGAATACATAAATTTATGTGCATGCAGTTCAAAACATCTAAAAGCATTATAGACCTATTATTGCCTCAAAGTTCTAAGGTTTAAGTGGGTAGAATCCTTATAAGAATCTGGTCATAGGGCTTGCACTCAGTATAGGCAGTTAGAAAGCTAAGGACTAATTCATAAAAAGAATTAACTAGGAAAATCACTCCAACTAAGAACATACGTGCACCATCACCCATAAAAAAAGAAAGAGCTCTTAATCTATGAATCCTTCCTATATTTGGACCTGGTAAGCTTCCCTATGTTGAGTCAAATTAACCCATAGGTTCCACCCTTGCTGGTGCTATTTCGTCAATCCTTCCAAGTTTCAGTCTTGTGACCATAGTCCCCGTGAACCCAAAGATTGATTTCTCATAAGGTCTTGACAAAGTCTAATCGGGTTGCAATCATTTATGGTTGAGACTAAGACCGTATCTAATTGACATCAAGCCCACAACTTTTATTCTTGATTAATAAAAACATCACTAACTAATGCTTTCATAGTGGTTCAACTTTCAAAAATCCAAGAATTTCACTTCTGACTATGAAATATGAATGTGGATGATTGTCTCTCTGAATCATTACTTTGATCCAGAAGGCCAACATAATAAGATCAAAATATTGTGATGTTATCCCATGATAATGTATGTAAAGCATGGGATTGCTTTGAGCACTTTAATTTCTTCAAAGTGACAACATTGAGGGCATGAACTAGCTAGCTACGGCTAGACCACATCATTGACAAAAGGATCAGGGTAGGTGGTGCATACCAAAAGACAGATTGATCGACCCAAACCATGGTCCAATGATGAGCTTTTTGACTACAACAACTTAAATATATGCTATTGGAGCTAGAATTACCATGGCTATTGGCAACAAACTTGCTCTCTAATTGATCTTGATTAAGGAATTTAGATTGTACTCATTCCAATTACTAGACTCATGGATCCTGGTATTATTAATTATGATCACTACCTCCCTTTGTTAGGGTTAGGTAATTTGCATGTATGCAACCTTCCTTGGATGTGGTAGCCATCTCTTTGGCTCCCTCTCTTGAATCAAACCCTAAGTCTTCGTCACCTATCACCACCATGGTAGACTGCTATCCTACCATCGAAAGTTGATAATGTAGATATTTGAATGATGCATCATTGACACGATGATCACATATTCTAACAAGTAATCATTAATCATTAAGTAGTTAGATGAAGGCCCACATCAACCTTCTATCTGATAAATGTGTCCCTTCTAAAAGTTTGGTTTGTTGCATGTATTAGCTCTAGAATTACTACAGTTATCAAAGTAACATGTATCATCGAAAAAACCATAATAGATTCAATGGGCCATTAGTTTTATAATCTAAAATTTTTCAAACATACACATTCATGGCTTAATCTTTTAGACAAGCATATGATTACCATTAGAATGAAGAGATAAAGCTACCAAGTTGGGGTACCATCTCCCAAGTTTGGAAACATTGCCTCTTGATAATAGCATTCTTTAATGACAAATTTCTTTGGTAGAGAAATATTATGGCACCAAAAAAATATTTGAATGGAACTAGCAATCTGATAGATAAGCAAGCAACATATGGACTTCCTTTATAATAAGGTTTGATTACATGATAAAGCCCTACCAGTAATGTTTGACTGCACCAAGAGGTAGGCAAGTTATAAGAAGTAGCACCACAAAAAACATCTCTTGTGCAAAAATGGTCTCATTCCAATCCAATTACATTAGCCCAAAAATCATAAAAAGTGTACAAAAAGAAGTGCAAAGGGGTCTAATAAAGGATGAAGGCCTTGGTACCTCCATGGCATGATAAGAAATTCCTAGCACAACATAAAAAATGTAATAACAAGCTCAACCAACATATGGCCAAATGCAGATTGCACCACATAAAGTTCCCATTTGAGAAACACCTCATTCAAACCTTGGCAGTCTTGAGATACGACAAGGGTCAAAAAAGAGTTGCACATTTCTTGCAAAAAATGTCAAAAATGATGAAAGACACAAAAATGTAGAACCACGAAGGTCATAAGTGTGAACAACAAGGACATGGCCAAGCACTAAAGGCACCATAGATGACAAAGAGCAACAATTTGAATAATGTACAACTTTGTGCCCTGCTCCATCAACACTCTGCTATGCCTACAACCCAACATGCTAAAACTTGGGCTCATATTGTATCATAGATCTTCCACTTTGCTAAAAATGATACAATGTCCCACTTAGCCACTTGCAAAGTATATATTGCAAAAAGTTTGTTTAGGAAAAAGGGAAGAATAGCAATATAGAAGTGCAAAATCACTCCATAATGCTAAAATTCCTTTAAAAAGCTACACTTTGGGGCCACCACAAGCCATGCACACAAGTTTCCATTGAGCACATGTAAAAAAGCCCCTATGTGCACGAGTAGTGCATTGGTGAGCATGTAGCTCCAGTAAGAATCACCAAGGGCTACGGCCCAACATACTTAAATGTTAACACATGTTGCACCATCCATCTACCAATTTGTTGTAGGCCTCACAATATCACACATACCCACTTACATTTTGTATATTGTAACAATTCTTTTAACTAAGGAGGGAAGATTACCAATAAGGAACCACTATATCCATACGACAATAGCATGCAATGCTAAAAATTCCCAGAACATTTCACTTTGAGGTCCCCAATTGTATCGCACGTAGGTCACCACTAAGTACCGATAGAGAAACCCCAAAGTGAACTCAAAGATAGGTCCCTGAGTGTATGCACAATGCACTGGTGTTTGCATAGCACTAGCAGTGCTCAACTAAGGATACAATCCAAAATGCTTTACCCCTTATGCATTTTACACAATTCATTTTCTAGTTTGTTACAAGCCACACACCATCCCACAAGCCCACTTATATATTATATATTACCATAATTCAATTAGGAAGAAGGGAAGGCTACTAATAAGTAATCACCTTATCCATGCATTAGTGACCCACAGTGCTACAAATCCTAAAAATAGTTAACACTTTGAGATCCCCACATGTCATAAAGCATAGATAAGCCCCTCATGCATGTAGATAGGTACCCCTCATGTGTATAGTGCACTAGTATGCACGTTGCACCGACAATACTTGGCTAGGGTAGTAGCTTAACATGCTTAAATTCTTATGCATATTTCACCATTCATCTTCCACTTTGTAGTAGGCAACATAATGTCCCATATGAACACTTGTGTATTGTATATTGTGATAATTCAAGGGAAAAGGCAAGGCCACCAATAAGTAATCACCTTATTAATGTGACAACCACTCATAGTGCAAAATATCTTAAAAAACTTTACACCTTAGGGTCCCCACATACCACATGTGTAAGATTCCACTGAGTGTATGTAGATAAGCACCAGGATGCATGCATAGATAGGCCCTCAAGTGCACCCATATTGTACTGGCATTCACAAAACACAAGTAATGCTTGGTTAGGGCTATACCCCAAAGTGCTTAAACCCTAGTGCATATTACATCATCCATCTTTTATTTTTCCATAGGCCATACAATATTTCCATATGCCTACTTGTGATTGTATATTGAGACAATTCTATCAAAGAAGAACACAAGACAACATATAAGTAATCATCTTATCTAGGCAATAATAACATACAACATTGAAATAGCAAAAAAGTTACACTTTAGGGTCCCCACATTTGGCACATGTAGATAGGCCCCAGTGTGTGCATGCAGGTAGAACCCTACACATGCATGCAGTGTACAAGCCTTTGCATAGCTCCAATAGCACTTAGCTAGGGGTACAGCCCAAAATACTTAAGCCCTTGAGCATATTGCACCGTCGATCCCCCCTTTTGTTTTAAGCCACACAAGATCTCATATGCCTACTTGAGGATTGTATTTCCACAATGCTATCAAGATAGAAGGCAAGACTACAAATAGATAATCACTATATCATTACAAGAATGGCTTGCAATGATAAAAATGTAGAAAAATGTTACACTTTGGAGTCCCCACATGTCGTTCACTCAACTTGTCACTAAGTGCACATGGACAGGCCCCCGAGCATGCATGGTGTACTAGCATTCACACAAAAATAGTAATGCTGAGCTAGGGTTACCTCAAAAAGCATAAACCCTTTTGTTTATTACACCATCCATCTTCCACTTTGCTATTAGATAGACAACATCCACTTGGCCACTAAAAAATTATATATTATGACAATTCTATCAAAGAAGAAGATAAGACTACCAATAGGTAATAATCTTATCCATGCAATAGCAAACCATAGTGCTAAAATTCCTAAAAAAATGTTACACTTTGGGGTCCACATGCCACACATAAATGTTACCACAAAGTGAACATAGAATGGCCCCTAGCCACATGCACAGAAGAGCTCCCACACATGTAAAGCATTGGCATTCGTGTAGCACCAGTGGTGCTTGATTAAGCCTACAATCCATAATACTTAAACCAATATGCATATTGCACAATCTATCTTCTACTTTGCTATAGGCCTCACAATGTCCCACATGCCCACTTGAAGATTTTATGACATGATATTTTTATCAAGGAAGATGGAAAGACTACCAATAAGTAATCACCTTGTCCATGCAGTAGTAACCCATAGCTATAAAAATGCTAAAAGAAGTTACACTTTAGGGTCTTGAAATGCCGCATGCACTAGCTGTCACTAAGTGCATTGAGATAGGCTGCTAGAGGTGCTCGTTGATAGGCCCCAAGCACACATGTAGTGCATTTGCATTCATATAGTGGTAGTAGTGCTCGGCTTGAGCTATACCCCAAATTGGTTAAACACTTACACATATTACACCATCCATCTTCTACTTTGCTACAGGCTACATAACATGCCACATGTCCACTCTTAAATTGTGTATTACGATAATTCTATCAAGGAAGAATGCAAGACAACCTATAGGTAATCACCTGATCAATGCGACAATAGTCCATATGCTAAAAATCCCAAAAAAGGCTATATTTTTGCATTCTCACATACCAAATACACAAATAGACCCCTATGCATTTGCACAGTGCATTAGGATGCATACAACTCTTGTAGTGCTCAGTTAGGGCTATAGCCCAAAATATGGAAGCCCTTGTGCATAATGCTCCATCCATCTTTCACATCACTACAAGCCACAACAACATAAGGAAGTTTTTTAAACCTTTTATGGAAATTTGTTGTTATTTCATGATTCTATTAATTGGATCTTGATAATTTGTAGAGATTAAAAGGTGAGGCATTTTAGCCTAACACCCAGGCAAGCCTCCAAAAGTATCACACAAAGTTTCGCAATAAGTAGACCTAATTCAATTAAGATTGTATGCGAGCAAAAGAGCAAGCTCGTACTTGTTAATAAACCTTATGGATTACTACATTTAATAAAGGATGAATCTACTACAATATAGGATTGGGTCTTAATGGATCATGATAGTGATGCCACTTAGCCACTTACAATACCTTGTTACAAATTTAAGTCATCTACAAAGGATGCTACCCATTATTCATTCTTAACTATCATTTCTTATGGTGCCCATGCCATCTAACTTAAAATGACCCTAGATTAGCCCATGGTCATGTGTCCTTGGGGTACAAAGCCCTTATTATTGACGAACAAGTGAATGAAAAGCCTAGGAGTAGCATCATAGCATGGACTCTACTTAGAGGCATTTAGTCATAACCCAACACACGACAGCTTCTTGCCAGTAGCATTTCAACCAAGTGTAATGACTAATTGCTTGAATCAATAGTTTCTCTCATACTATGTTGAATTATTATCACGACACATTCTTCAGTAGTTTTACCTTATCTCATGATGGTCTAAAACCACATATCATATTCCTTATTGGTGGGTGAGCAATTTGGCACTTGGTGAATTCTACTTCACAATGATAGGAAGAATTGACATTGAAGGATAAAAAAGCAATTTCATTGTGAACACTTGGCTGCCACAAGCCAGTCATCTGTGTGGTAACTTTTCTATTAACTCGAGCTTCAAATTCTTAAAGCCTAAAGGATCAATAGATCATGATTTCATGGTTCATATTCACACTAAAAAAAAGGATCATATGAGCTTTTACCCTTTTGTTACGTATGAGTTTTTTGTTCTTATTGAGCTCATCTTAGGACACCTATGTTATCTTTTAATAGATGTGCCACGCTAACCAAACTCTCCACTTGGATCAACCCACCAAGGTAAAAGTTGAAACCAAAGGGAGGGGCTGGGGCCCACATCCATCTCATGGAATATGTAAAATAACGTTAAAAGTAATGGAATTTCAATTTTATCAGCACACTGACTCCCACTTATGCTACACCTCTCAAGTAATTTCGCTAAGTTGGATTAGATTTAAGCTCTACAAAATCTTTTATCCTCACTGACTCTAGCAAGCCCATTCCTTTTGCTATAGTTTTGCTGGATATTAGACATGGATAGTAAGAATCTCATTAATCCATTGATGTGTCTCACTAATTAGATGATCAGTGATTTGTCTACCTTAAGAGTGTCATAGGTACTCCAATTACCAGTGTTTGGTTGAACTTCTTCACTTTGACATTCGAAACCATTAGGGAGAAATCACATTGTGTGAGTATCCTGGAGGACCATCACAATTCTTTCCTTTAATTAAACAATCATATTCCCTATGTTCATACATGTTTTGAGTTGATTTTTTGCTACCCATTGAAGGCCCCAATAGGAGCCACTCCTAATTTCTTATCGAGCCAGCATGCCCCACTCTCGCCATGTAAGCATCTCATGTAGCCTACTTATAGTTGATGGGTTGAAGATTGAGACCCCATTGCCCCACACTTAGAGTGAATCCTGTTCCCAAAGTTATAGTTCTTTTTTGCTGACTTCCCTTGACTGCATTGCTCCATTGACCAGAGGCTGTTCACCTAGGATACTTGATACATATATGAGTACGATCGAGCATAGAAGGCACTCGATTTTTAACATTTTCAAGGGTCACCAAAGGTGCATCAAACACTGCTTAACATGAGGTGCTCTGCCAATCACTTGGCCCTACCTCTGGCTGAGTCATTTCTAATGCAGACAAGCTGTTAAGTAGAAAAGCTAACTCTTCTTGAGGCCCCTATGGATTCCTCTAGGAGACTTAATATTTCCATCAATCATCACATCATGGCTTACGAATTTGAACATGACTATCTTTCAAAGTTTGTGCCAAATGTCACTCTCTAATGGTTTCTCCTGTCTCTTATGATCAGCTAACCCATGTGCAAGTGCCATTCACATGGAAGCTTTCCCCCCTTCAATATTCAAATTTTTCATTTGAGTATTTACTACTACCACCAAGATCTGCACCAACAGACACTCCATTCAAGCTTATGCCCCATGATTTGTAGCAATCATTGCACCATCTAAATCATCAGGGTATTGTAATGGCTAACGGAGAAGTGTGGGTCACAAGCATAAGCACCTTTTATTTTCAAGGCTAGTTGATTTGATAAGTGATATGTTACACATGCATTAATAGATTTCAACTTTGATGACCAACATCCTACTATCTTAATCAACTAACACACTTTGTGGGCTCTATGTTAGTGCATAAGTTAACATTGTAACCTAGCTTTCTGTTCATCCCACATTGCTAGTTCTATTACCAAAAAAGGTCTACTTGGAGCATGGATTCCTTGGTTCAACTCACCAAAGTAGTCTAGCCTTGTTACCTATTTAAGGCTTGAGAATAGGTTGAGGGCATTGTTCCCTCAATGCCTCTAATCATTGGCTTTACTTGATAAAACTCCTATTATGGCTCCAACTATCATGCGGGAAATTTTGAAGGATACTAGCTACTGAATGGTTTAATTAGTATTTTTCCTATATGCTCAAGTTAGATGAATGATTTGCATGTCAGTATCACTATAGGCTTGCACTAGAGTTTCCTCTGGCTTTGCCCTGCTTAGGCATAGTTCACCATCCTTCAGATCCTGAAAGGCATGCTCTCACTCGAAACCTTTACAAAAGATCTGGGTCAAGTGATGGCTCACCCCTCAATTATGGATCTCATAAATTAGCTTCCTTTATTCTTCCTGGCTAGCTCACCTAACAACTCAAAAGAATGCTACACTCCTTGGTTTGTGTTACAAGATGGGTATAATGGAGAGTCCATTAACCACCACCAATGCACATAATGCCACCATGGCATGCCTCCATGGTGTGAGTATTATGATTGACCATGATGATGATTTCTTAATGAGTGACATACACCAAGGCTCGAACCACCACAAAAGCTAGAGATGGTCCACTCCTTGAGCTGTGCAACAAAGTGTTTAACGACATTCTACATCAAATCGAGGCAAACTACTGTACTCTATCTGCTTTCCTCTCAATAATTTCCATATTTTGACTCTTTTTCAAATTGCTTTTCATCTTTTCCTCATGATATATTTTCACTATCAGTCTCTCATAATTATTTAGCCTTCGATGAAATTCACCACTAAATTTGTGCTATATTCTTGAACAACTTGACTCATTGACAAGGCTTCATGTAACAATGGGGTATGAGTTGAACAGGGCTCTCACCCTATCTAGTACCCTTGTCTAGTGGGCTTTATTCTAATCTTTTATTGAGAATGCCTCTGTAGACTAGAAATTAGTCTTTAGTTAGCCCAATTTCGAAACTAAGTTGGTCCCATTTCACTCAAAGTTACTAAGCAAAGTCTTGTAAGTTCCTTCTCCTTCACTTGTTTATATACTTAAACTCAATGAGTATCCTCACCTAACATGGCATCATGATTCCACACCATGAAGCATGGCATTGGATTTATGAGGGTCATCTACTTGATGCACTTCAACATTGATTCTTGTTGGCCAACACTAGAACACTTGGTGGCATCCACCACTTATCATATTGATAGTCGACCATCACCCAACACTTTAAGATGCCCTTCCATCACATGGGATGCCATGAATCACCTTTGTACATGGGCTAGGGACCCAAACCAATGATTCCACACTTTTGCAAAGAGAGACAAATCACAATAGACCCGTGTAGGCATGCCATAGGTGTGCATCCTCGAGCACAACTTGCATTAAATAAATGGATGGTTCATTTGATTTTACAATTCACAAAACATATTGAATTTCATTGTGTTCTTCATCGAAAAAAGCGATAAGATATCCATTATCGAGAGTCATTCGATGTTTGATTGCAAAGCCACATTAGACCTCATGAAGCACAATAAACTGATTTTGCCAGCTTAGCATTTGCTCTCCTTTGGTGTATGATCACGCCCTAGGTTGTTTTTATGCCCCATAGCATTGAGCTCAATGTGGAAGCAAGAAAATACACTATGAAATAATGCAACATAAAACAACCATTGCACACCCACATGTTGCACAGATCACTCATCATTTGCACTTATCATTAATGATCCTTTCATAGGTTCACAACAGGAAACCTTGTAAGGACTTCTCCTTTCCTTAATGATAAGGTTCAGTGAACTTCTTATCAAGTTGCACGAGATAAACTGTCTGCATGTTAGTGATCTGAATACTTCTTCAGATCATTTAATTGGTAGGAGGGACAGGCGATTCGTACTATGGGCAAGGACATAGTTAGCACGATTTGATGAATCACGTTTATTAGGATTTCCTTATTGAAGACCAACAATTGTAATGATCTATCCCAATCATGATGAAATGTTCATATGACTATTTAGATCTTTTTGACCAAGGTAATGAACTTTTGAATATGTTAGTGTTGTATGCATGTAGCATAGAACATCTAAGGGTATTACAAACCTCCTATTGCCTTAAATTTCTTAAAACTAACCCACTATAATCTATCTAAGAAGCTAGCATAGGGCTTGCACCCCACATAGCTAGTAAGTAAGCTAAGGTCTTCTTTTTTAATAGAATTAACCAGAGAAATCACTTCACCAAGTTAGAATGGTCAAGCACCACCACCCATAAAATAAAGAAAGAGTTCTTAATCTATTAATGTTTACTATGTCTTAATCTGATATGCTTTCCTGTATTGATTAAAATTAAGCCACATGATCCACTCATAGTGGACCCCTTCCATAAATTCTTTTACATTTTAGCCTTCCATCAATTCCTTTTGACCCTGAGGTTTTTAATGGGGTTAGACTCCCATGGATTGAGGCCATTAGAGATTTGAGACAAAGATGGCCTTTGTCACCCTTTTTATTCACCATTGGATATGAATACCTATCTTGGTTGCTTATGGAATAGGAAAGCAAGGAATTTTTGGGTTTCATTATAACATAGCTTCCCAAGTTATTTCATATTTATTGTATGCTAATGATATGGTATTATATGCTTCTACAACATGTCTTACTATTAGGACTATTAAGCAAATTATAAAGCATTATGACAAGCACTCTAGATAGAAAGTGAATTTGAAAAAATCTAGTGCTTTATTTGGTAGAGGTATGTTGAGTAAAAGAAGAATGATGGTGGTTGGGGATGTTCATGAGCTAGGTAAAAAACCTTAATTACTTGGGGTTCTTATTTAGTTAAATTTGGTGAAAAATGGAGAGATCAATTTTATCATTTAGAAAGTGGAAGAGCCAGTTGTAAGATGGAGAATTAGACATCTTTTATTGACAGATAAGATTTCTATGATCAATTTGGTATTAATAAACATCCTTTATTTCTTTTGAGCCACTATGCCATTCCAAAAGGTGTGACAAATGAGTTGGAAAAATTTTCTTTAGAAGCTACATATGGTGTGGTATAAGCGATGGCCATGCAATGCATTATGTGGGTTGCACATCTGTCACTCTATCGAAGGGGGAAAGAGGCTTAGGCATCCAAGATCTCACTATTTGGTAACATTCCTTCAATATGAAACAATTTAGAGGAATCTTGGAAAGAGAGGATAGTATGTGGGTCAATACGCTGAGAAGTAAATATTTTTTGGGTTAGAAAATAATAGGTATTCTCAGAGGAGCCTCACAAAGCTTGTAGGCTCATTGATGATGCAATGTCATGGGTTGCCTCTAACTTCCTTGGAGAATTAGCGATGGTATGGAGGTGTGCTTCACTAAAGATAATTGGCTTGAATTATTTCCAATTAGGTGGTGGACAACATATATAAATATGCTTATGGAGTGACTGAACAAAGTGGAGCTTTTCTATATGCATGGGGTATGGGACATGTGTAAAGTAAAGACATGGGATGATGATGTTCTACTTGATAAATCACTACTCCTCATATAGGTTTTTGATGGCAACAAGGGCCAAATTCTTCAATTTCAAAGTAAGAACTTAGAGGTGGACAATTCTAACATTTATTGTAGGATTATTACTACTTAACATCCTACTGTTGTTGATGCCTCATAGGCTACTAGCTATAGCCTTGTGTGGAATAGGAAACTCAAAGTGCTACCTTGACTTAGGCTACTTATTTAGAGATCATTCAAGAGCTACATTCCAACTATTAATTGGTTGGTGAAGAGGAGAATTGTAATGAGTGTGGACTGTAATTGGGGCTGCAAGGAGGCTGAGATGCTGTAGCATGTATTATATGAATACTAGAAGGTGATGGAGCTTTTGGACATGCCAAGCATGAAGGAGGTGATGACTATAATTAATCCTAATAGCAATAGTAATTTATTAATTCTACAAAAGATTACAATAGCATGAAGACTAAAATTGCTAATCATTATGGGGTGATGCATTAACTTGCTCTTGTTACAACTATATTTTACCATCTTTGGATGAAAAAAACATGAGAAAACATGATGATCCCATTAATAATAGTGCTATTAATAGTGTTATTTTGTTGAGGAACTCCAATAAGATATGTTGGCTACTTTGAAATATTTGAATCAGGAGCCATACATGTCCTATGAGAGTCCTTCCAATCCTCATGGATTGAAGATAGCTTCATCTTGGGCTCTTCCTCAAACTGGATGGATCAAACTTAATTACAATGAAGCTATTCATGACGAGGTTGTTGTAGTGGGTATCATGGTTAAGGATCATTTTGGGAAGCTACTCCTTATTGTTGACGAGCTTTTCTACTCTCAGTCGAGTCGTACTATGGAGGTTAGTGCCATCTTGGAGTCTGAGTTTTCCCAAGACCAAGCTTATGAACTTTCATTCTATTACAATTCTATTTGACTATATATTAGCAATTTTGGAGGTTAACAAACCATTACATGATCCTTGACATGGTGGTAGGCATACAAATGTTTTTAAGTATGTTAGAGATATGGATGCTTTCAGAATGACACACATATACTAACATGCCAACGGTCATGAAGATTGGGCAACACATCATGCTCTCTTCTCTAATTTTTGTAAGGATTAGTGTATAACCCTTCCAAAGCCCATTTTGAAGTTATTATACTCTGGCATTTTGATCGATCCTCCATAAAGGATTTTTGTAGGCTTCAACCATTTTATATTTTATCAAGGACACCAAAAACTTGTCATATGTGTGAGTCTTTGTGTGAATGGATTTATCCAAACCACTAAAGTTGGGTATGTGACATAGTGGGCACTTGAGAAGAACCTTTCAAACATTTAAATATGAGTGCCTCCCTTGAATGCGTTGTGTGGTCATGTTGGCCATTACACCAAAGAGCTCTCTTGGTAAGGTAGATATTGAATTACCAAGCAAAGATGATAGGAATGTAGTGGATAAGGGAAGTGTTAATGAAATAGTGAGTCACTAAACCCATTAATAATAGGAGTAGGGTGAAAAGGACTTAAGGAAGATGAAAAGCCTAGGCCCTTGGATGGTGATGTAACCAAGAAAGAGGAGGGCTACCTTGGCAAAATAGTTTAGGGGATTAAAAACTGAAGATGGCTCCAACAGTCGAAAGGAGGCCAATGGGTTTGGGGACAATACAGGACATGGGAATTATACAAGTAGGAGTAGGTGTTTCTCTAAATCATGTGCCAGGAAACCATTAAGAAGAGTGTGGACTCCAAAGACTCCAACTAGGTAGCATCTTAACTTGAGTGGGGCTAAGACACAGTAAGTAGCAAGGGATTATGAAGCATAACAACATAGGGGAATTCATAGGGTAGTTGGAAGGTTGTATTATTGAAGAAGCTACTCATGAGGAAGTTATAGACCAATTGGAAGGATATTTGCCTAGAGGTCCTCCACATCATGCTGTGTCTCAAAATTGATTGTGTTAAGAGGGGATCCTCTAAAGTGTAGTATGAGGGCTACAAACTATGGAATAATATGCATGGCTGGGAGAAATTTAGGAGCTCTATGATTTTCACACTATAGTTTTCTCAGCTTTATTGTTATACTAAAGAATTTTGGTTGTGCTTGGGAAGGAAATGTAGAGAAATGATGATTGATTTCTCAATGATTAAGCATAGTAGAAAGGAAATTTATAGGTGTGCATGGAAGTTTGTTTATACTACTCAAATCTACTACATTATGGGAACGAATGAGATAGCTATGCTCAAAGGCTACTACAAGATGGATGCCTTGATGGTGGTGTGCACACATCTACTGAAAACTCAAATATGTGGCTATAGCCAGAGGGAAAAGAAGTGTGAGCAAGTGTGCTTGAAATATGTGTAGAACCTTTTTGGTGGTGAGTTTGGTGGCTATGGTAAGATGAAAAGTTGGATAAATAACAAAAAAGTTTAGAATGCTAAAAGTAATGTATTGATTATTTGAGGTAGCAATTACAAAACTTGGGTATGTTGGGATGTTAATGTTACTACAATATGTAGTATACTGGGAGCTATTCAAGTTTGAAATGCAAGGATGATTACTATTCGGTGGTCAACATGGAAATGTATTTAAACCAAGGCAAGCCTCATAACTATTGCTATTACTAGATGGGTTATTAATTCAATCAGATGAGCTCTATGGCTAGTGTAAACATGACATGTTGCCATGGTGAGTGTGTGGCTACCCCTGGAGTGCTATATGTCAGATGCAATATTTGCATTGAGATGCATGATTGGTTGAATTACTGGGAGCTCCTTTCCAAAGTGGCTACAACATTTCAATATTGTCCTATGTGAATGAGTTAAGAATGCTTAGGATGTATGTTTAGGGGAATTAACAATAACTACTTTATTATTAAACTTTTTTTATGGTACTATGTAGGAATGTATGGAATAGTATCTTTATCTGTAGAACTTGTTGTAAGCTGAGTGGTAATGACCTAGACGGGAGTTACTATAGCTAGAATAGGTTGTTGGAAAATAAGGCATGTTTGGCAAAACAACAAAGAGTTGGGAATTGGAGGGCTTTTCAAATTAAAACTAAATGATTAAGATTGTAGTATTGAGTGTTAGGGGAATAAGGGAAATGAAATCAAGGGGCTATTTGTGATGTATAACTAGATTACATATTATGATGATGGTGCTTGTGGAGACTTGGGTGGAGAAATTTAGTAGGTAGGATGTGGATTTGCTACTTGGTAGAGACTAAGAATTGGTGGTGCAACTCTCAGTTGGGCTATTTGTAGGCATATGATTCTTTAGAGGAGCTACGTGTATTTGCACATCATCAATCTTTTGCCACAAGTGGTTTCGATGTATGAAAAGGCTGGCATTACCAATGTGTGGAAGTGCTAGGTAGGTTATGCCTCTAAGGATATTGTTGCTCACAGAGCTATGTGAGATATTCTAAGAGATTTGGCTAAGGGTGGGGGCTAATGCTTTTTGCTAGGGACTTTAATATCATTATGTATCAAGATGAGAACGAATAGGGAAAGAAGTTTAAATATGGTGTTGATTAGCAAGACTTTATTTTGGTTATGTAGAAACTTGAGTCGATGGACTTGGGATTTGTTTACAATAGATATACATGGTGCATTAGGAAGTAGGGACGCATCAAAATCTTAGAGAGGTTGGATAGGGCTTTGATGAATTTTGAGGGGATCCAAACATTTCCAAAAATTAGCATGTCTTATTTGTCACACATAGTGTTGAACCACTACCCATTACTTATTGAGATTGGTATATAGTAGGATATAGCTACTAAAAGAAGAAATCAATTTGGAAGTGTATGGCTTACTTTCACCTTGACTATAGGCATTATGTAAGTGTGGAGTTGATTGACTAGAGGCAATCTCTTGGAAGGTCTATTTATAAAATTCTATACATCTTTAGTTTCTTTAAGAAAGTGGAGCAAGACAGAAATGAAAATCTTCATCATTAGAAATGACCAACTTGAGAGGTATATTTAGGAGCTGTAACTTAAGGAGTTAGAGGGGGGTCTTTGTAAGTAAGAGCACATTTAGCTAGGGCATCTTATTACCTCTTTTCATAGGGTAGCTGTACTTCAGGAGAGGTGGTGGTGACAGCATGCCATGGTTCACTGGGCTCAATTATGAGATGCAAAAACAAGATTTTTTTAGGCTATAGCAACATCTATCAATAAAGACAACCACATTTATCACTTGAAAGATGATAGAGGTGTTTTGGTTTTCTCTACAAATGAAATCAAGTGCTTACTAATGAATCAATTTACTATGAAGTGGTGCAATGATGATATTTATTACCCTCTACATCACTTCTAGCCATAATGATGCTTTGATACAAAGCAAGTGGGTTTGCTTACAGCACATGTTACTAAGGAGGACGATAAGTGTGCAATTCTTTCATGATAGGAATATGCCCAAAGTATGGAAGGACACTCTTATTATGCTAATCTTAAAAGTGTTAGGTAAAACTAGACTGAAATAGTTTAAGCAAATTAGCCTATGTAATGTAATTTATAAAATTATGCCTAAGATTTTTTGTGGAAAGACCAAAGAAAGTATTACTAGGGCTTACTACAAAGGAGTAAGGTGCATTTGTGCTAGGAAAAACCATCTCTGACAACATTTACAACACCTAAAAAGATGGTATCTCATATTCACACTTCAACATCAGGGAAGGAGCTTGTGGTAATCAAGATTGACATGGAATAAGCCTAGATAAGGTGAGAGGATAGATTGTCATTAATATGATGAAAATCTTGGGTTGCCCTTCTTTATGGTGTAAGTGAGTGGAAGATTGTATTGCAGCCCAAGGTTTGGTGTTTTACTTAATGGCCCTAGACTTCCAAGGATTGAGGCTAGTCTAGGCCAAGACAGAGGTGCCCCTTGTCACCCTATTTATTTACCATAGCATCTGAATACCTACCTTTGCTAGTAATGAAACAAGAAAACAGGACAGTATTGGAGTTTCATTATGGGATGGCTTTCCAAATTATTTCATTTTTATTGTATGCTAATAATTTGATGTTGCATGCACCTATCATGTGTGCTATTACTAGGACTATTAAATAGATTATGGAAGATTATGACAAGCAGTCTTGTTACAAAGTCACTTGGGAAAATCTAGAGTTCTATTCAATAGTGGTATGTTAAGTAAAAGAAGAAAAATGGTGGTTAGAAAAGTCTACATGACCCAAGAGAAGAACCTCAACTACTTGTGGGTTCCTATTTCACCAAATGTGTTAAAAAAGGAGAGCTTAACTTTATTTTCCAAAAAGTGGAAGAACATGTTGCAAGATGGAGAATTATACCTGTTTCATTAGTAGGGTGGATTTCTATGATCAATCTAGTAGTGGTAGCAATTCCCAATTTTTATCTGACCCATTTTGTAGTACCAAGGTGACTTATAAATGAACTAAAAAAATTGTTTAAAAACTACCTATGGTGTGGTGCATGTAATGGTCATGTAATACATTATGTGGTTTTGGGGAGGCATCACCTTACTAAAAGTGGATAAAGGCTTAGGCATCCAGGATTTCTCTATTTGGTAGTATGCGTTGACTATGAAGTAATGTAGAAGAGTTTTGGCAAGAGAGGACAGCCTGTGGGTGAATGTGACGAGAAGAAGACACCTCCTTGGTGAGAATGTGGGTATCTCCAAGGGAGCTTCACAAGCTTGTAGGATTATTCATAATGCAATGTTTTGGGATGCATCAAACTTTGTATGGAGGACTGGTGATCCAATTTTGTGCACTTTGTTGAAGATAGTTGGCTTGGAGTGTTTCTTAATAGGTGGTGGCCAACCTTTATTAATAAGAATGTGTTGGGGCTAAATAAAGTGTGGTAAAGTATTGTTGAGCATTGGATTTGGTATGTATAAAAGTAATTTCTTGGGTTACTAATGAGAGCTTAGAGGTGAAAAATTCTAGTCTCTATAGGAGGATGATTGAGGATGAATTTGTGGATGATGTTGAAGCATCAGAGGTTGCTGGCTGCATCTATACATGGATTTGGAAACTCAAGGTGCTGCTTGAAGTTAAGCTTTTTCTTTGGTGAATAATCAAGAATTGTATTCCTATTACTTCTTGGTTGGTGGAGAGGAGAATTGCATCCAATGTGTGCTGCCCAGGGGGTGTAGGGTGGTTGAGATGTGACAGCATGCGATGCATGAATATTGGAGGGCAAAGGAGTTATGGAAGGTGCCAAGCATGAAGAAGGTAATTAATGCAATTAATCTAAATAGAAACAATAATATATTAACACTACAGGAATTATACAGTAGCATGGAAAGTAAAATTATGAAGCATTGTAGGGTGATGCAACATTTTGCACATATTGTAATTGCTCTTTGCTATCATTGCATGAACATAAATATGAAAACGAATAATGAACATGTTAGCAACATTACTATTTTGTTGAGGAAGATACAACTTGATACTTTGGCTACATTGGAATGCTTCAAACATGAACCATCCATGTCCTATGAGTGTCTTTCTCCTCACAGGTTGAATGTACCCTCATCTTGGGCTCCTCCAACTAGTTGGATCAAAATTAATTATGATGCAGTTACTAATGGGGATGTTGCTAGTGGTGTGGTGTTCAGAGAACAATTTAGTAAGCCACTCCTTATTACTGGCAAGCTCTTCTACTTCCATATGAGCCATGCTTTTGAGTTCAATGGTATTTGGGAGGCTATGTGCTTGCTAAAGACCAAGTTTAGCAACTTTCATGCTACAAAGATCCACGCTGATTCTACAACTACAATCTTCGAGCTTGACAATTTGTTGCATGATCCTTATGGCAGGAATAAGAATGTTCTTTAACATGTAAATGACATGGATGTGTTCAGGATGACACACATATACAAACATGGAAATGGTCCTTCTGATTGAGTAGCACATCATGCTATCTTTTTTTATTTTTGCTAGAACTGGGGTATGCCCATCCCAAGCCACTTTTGGTGTCTTTGTAATCTAATTTTTTATTCGATCCTCTATAGTTGACTTTTTGTCGGCTTAGACATTTTACATATTATCAAGAAATCAAAAACTTTGATTTCTCAAAAAGTGCTGATAGAATCCAAGAGCAACATTCGCCAATCCTTGGTCGGTGTCGTTTATGATTGAGACTAAGATGGTATCTAAATTGAAGAATTTTACCTCTTACAATGAAATACTAATGCCTAGGACTATCCTTCTTAATTATTACTCTGATCCTAAATGTCAACAATAGGATCAAAATCTTGTGATGTTATCCCATGCTAATGTATCAAGAGCATGGGCTTGTTTTCAGCACTCTAATTTCTTCAAAGTAACAACACCGATGGCATGACCAAACCAGCTAAGACTAAACCACATTTTAGACAAAAGGATTAGGGTGCTCAATAAACACGAAATGGTGGACTAATCCACCCAAACCAAGGTCCAACTATGAGCTTTTTAACTACAACAACTTAAAATATGCAATTGGAGCTTGAGTTACCCTCCAATGAATTCTCATTAAGATTTTTAGATTGTACTCATTCCAATGACAAGATTCATGGAGCATAGTATTATTATTTATTATCACTACCTCTTATTTTAGTAATGGGTAATGTTTCTACCTGTTGTCTTCCTTAGATGTGGTAATCGTCTCTTAGATTCCCTCTCTAGTATCAAACCCAAATTCTCCATCACCTATCACCACCATGGTGTGCCCCTAGCCATCAAAAGTGGATAGGATGGTAATTCAAATGATGCATCCCCTACAGGATGGCAATGCTGTCTGACAGGTTATCATCAATAATCAAGGAGCTGAACGAAGGCCCACATTGACCTTCAACTTAATAAATGCATCCCTTCCAAAGTTGGGGTTTTGTGTATGTATCAGCTCTAGAATTACTATGATTTATGAGTAGAATATAACATCAAACAAACTTAATTGATTTAATGAGCCATTCATAGTTTCATATTCTAAAATCATTCATACTTACATATTCATAGCTTAATCTTTAAGACAAACATATGGCTATTCGTAGGATCAACCAATAATAATGAAATGATAAAGTGCCAAAAAGCACCCCATGTCATAATTTAAATGTTGATGTTTGAACATACTCTACAAAGGAAGAAGAATGCTCCCCAGTTGGGATATCATCCATTAAGTTTTGAAACATTACCACTAGATAATAGCATTCTTCAATGACAACCTGGCGGAGAATGAAGTTTTAAAATGATTGATTTCCAAGATCGTGCCAATGCAAGAGTAGTGACAATCGCACATTTAACAGCTTTATGAAACACCATAGTTTTGACATAGGAGTAGTGTGGCATCAACAATATAATTGAATAGAGTTGCCCAACTAATAAATAGATAAGCAACATGTTGACTTTCTCTATAAGAAGGTTCTCTTATGTGACAAGGCCCTACCAAAAATGACTGAATACACAAAAAGATAGCCATGCCATAAGAAGTAACACAACAATAAACATCTCTTATGCAAAATCGTCTCACACCATTCCAATTCCATTAGCCCATATAGCTTTAAGAATTTACAAAAAATAGCATAGAGAGTCTAATTATGGATGAAGCCCTAGGCACCCACTTGGCATGATAAGCAATACCTAACACAATATGCAAAGACAATAGCACACTCAACAAACATATGGCCAAATGCAAATTGTAATACTTAAAGACCCCATTTGAGTAACACATCATTCTTACTTTGGCACTCTCAAGATATAACAAAAGTTAAAAAAGATGCACATTTCTCGTAGAAAAAGCTAAACATGAAGAAAGCAAGAACACATAGTACTAGAAAAGGCATGATTATAACAAGGACAAGGCCAAGTGTTAAAGCCATCATAGAACCTTCACTACCACACAATGCATAAAGGAAAGGGCAAAGAGCAATAATTTGAACAATATAAAGCCTCACGCTTTATTTAAATAGAGCTCTGCTTGGGTTGCACCCCAAAATGCTCAAACCCTAGCACATATTGTATCATCGATCTTCCACTTTGGCACTTGTAGATTGTATATTACAAACATTTTGTCAAAGAAAAAGGCAAGGATACTAATAAGGTATCATGTTATTCATGTGATAGTAGCCCGTAATGCTAACAGACCGGAGAAAAGTTACACTTTCGAGTCCTTAGATGCTGTGGATCCAGCTTGTCGTTAAGCCTATGCCAATAGGCTACAACACATGCATACAGTGTACTAGCACACACACAGCTCATGTAGTGCTTGGTTAGGGCTGCAGCTCAACATGCTTTAACACTAGCATGTATTTTGCGAACCAACTTCCACCTTTATGTAAGTCACATAGTATCCAAAATTTCCACATGTGCATTTATTGTTTCGAAAATTCTATCATAGAAGAACGCAAGACTATCACTAGCAAATGACCATATCCATAAGATAGTAGCCTGTATCCCTAAAAGTCCAAAAAAAGTTATACTTTGGGGTCCTCGCATGTCACACATGTAGGTTCCCATAGAATGTGCATAGACAGTCCCCATTCATGCATGCATAGTGCATTGGCATGCATGCAACTCCAGCAACACTTGGCTAGGGATATAGTCAACATGATTAAACCTTAGCATGTATTTCACCAATTATTTTCCATTTTTTGTAGGCCACATAACATGCCACATACCCACTGGCAATAGTTCTATCAAAGAAGGAAAGGTTACCAATAGGGAGTCACCTTATCCATGCGACAACATCCTATAGTGCTAAAAGTCACAAAAAAAATTACACGTTGGAGGTCCCCACATGTCGTATGCCCATGTTGAAACTAAGCGCATGAGGAATGGCTGTAGCATGCATATACAGGGCATAGGTGTACACCAGTACCAATATTGCCTGGCTTAGTCTCCAAACAAGCACGCTTAAACCCTAGCACATATTACAACAACCACCTTCCACTTTTTTGTATACCACACAGCATCCAATATTACCAAATATGGATTGTATACTACAACAATTCTATCATGGAAGAATGCAAAAGCACCAATAGGGACTCACCTTATGAATGCAATAATAGGTTGTAGTGCTTAAAGTCCCAAAAAAAGTTATAGTTTGGGTTCCACATGCAGCATGTGCATAGGTTACCACTGACCATGCATGGACAGGTGACTTCTTATGTGTATTGTGCCCTGGCACATGTGTGGTTCCTACAATGCTTAGCTAGGACTGCAACCCAACATGCACAAACTCTATCATGTATTATACCATCCATCTTTCACTTTGTTGTAGGACACAATCCATCCTACATACTCACATGTCGATTTTATATTGGGAAAATTTTGTCAGGGAAGAATGGAATACAGTCTATAGGGAATCATCCTATCTATGCAAAAGTAGTTTTCAACACTAAAAGT
Organism: Vanilla planifolia; assembly: GCA_023846275.1. Classification (NCBI taxonomy): domain Eukaryota; kingdom Viridiplantae; phylum Streptophyta; class Magnoliopsida; order Asparagales; family Orchidaceae; genus Vanilla; species Vanilla planifolia. The sequence goes on along the minus strand of JAIUJO010000328.1, from coordinate 473,530 downwards.
CTCAAAAAAAACTTATGCTTTGTGGACCCCACATACCAGAAATATAGGTTTCCACTGAGTGTGCAAGGATAGCACCCCATGCACGTGAGGTGCATTGGTGTGCATGCAGCTCAGGGAGACCATGGCAAGGGTTACTACCCAACATGCTTAAACCCTAGCACGTATTACACCATCCATCTTTCACTTTTTTGTAGGTTGCACATCTCGAACTGCCACTTGAAGATTGTTTATTGCGATAATTTCATCAAGGAAGAGGACAAGACAGTAAATAGAGAATCACCATATCGATGTGATAGCAGCCCTCATGCTAAAAGTCTCAAAAAACTTACACTTTGGTGTCTCCGCATGCCACGCTTGTTGCTGCCCACTGAGCAAACATAGACAATCCCAAATGAATGCGTGCCATGCTTTGGCAAGCACATAGCTCTGATAGTGATTGTCTAGGGCTGTAGTCCAACTTGTTTAAACACTAGTGCATATTACACCAACCATCTTCTACTTTTCCTCAAGATGCATAGCACCATAAATAATGACTTGCGAATTGTATGTTGTGATAGTTATGTCAAGGAAGAAGGCAAGCCTACAAATAGTGAATCAATTTATCCATGTGATTGTAGCTCACAATATAAAAACTCCTAAAAATGTTACACTTTGGACAAATGCCACATGTGTAGGTTAATGTTGAGTGTGTGTGGACATGTTACAACATGAGACTGCTAGGCACTAGTGCATGCATAGCTCAAGTAGTGTTGGTGGATGTATAGCATTAATAGCTCTTAACTATGGCTATAGCCCAAAATGCTTAAACCCTAGCACATATTACACCATCCATCTTCCACTTTGTTGTATGCTACACAACATCCCAAATGTCCACTTATAGATTATATATTACGACAATTCTATCAAGAAAATAAGAAAGATAACTAATAGGTAATCAACTTATCCATGTGGTAGTAGCTCACAATGCTACAAATCTCAAAAAAAGTTACATTTTGTGATTCCAACATGTTGTACATATTGGTTGCTACTAAGCACACAAAGAAAGGTCTTTGTGCATGTACATAGACAAGCCTAGTGTGCACACCTAGTGTATCGATATGAATGAAGCTACAACAACACTCAATTAGGGCTATAGCCAAAAATGGTTAAACCAAAGTGCATATTACATCATCCATCTTCCACTTTACCACAAGTCACATACCATTCCACATGACCACTTTTGGATTATATATTGCAATAATTCTATCAAGAAAGAAGGCTTGCAATAGATAATCACCTAATCCATTTGACAACAACTCGTAGTACTAAAGCTCTTGAAAACGTCACACATTCTGGTCCCCACATGCCATGCATGTTGTTTATCATTGAGAGCACACAGACAGAGCCCTAGGTGCATGCATAGTGCATTGGCATTAGTGTACCACTAGTAATGCTAAACTAAATCTATAGCCCAAAATACTTAAACTTTTGTGCATATTGCACAAACCATCTTCCACTTTGTTGCAGGCTACACGACAACCCACATGCCAACCAATAGATTGTATATTATAACAATTCTATCAAGGAAGAAGGCAAGACTACCAATAGGTAGTCACCTTATCCATATGGTAGTAGCTTGTAGAGCTGCAAATCATAAAGAAAATTCACTTTAGGGACCCCACATACTGCACATGCAAGTTAGCACTAAGCATGCTTGAACAGGCCTCTGAGCATGCATATTGATAGGCCCCCTCATGCACACATTAACTATAATTCTTTCAACACCAGTAGCATTTGACAAGAGCTATAACACAAAATGCTTAAACCTTTATGCATGTTGCAATATTCATCTTCTATTTTACTGTAAGCCACATAATGTTTATCATATGCCCACCTATAGATTATATATTGTGATAGCTCTATCAAGGAGGAAGGTAAGGCTACTAATAGATAATCACCTTATCCCTACCATAGTAGCATGTAGTGCTGAAAATCTCAAAAAAGTAACTATTTGGGGTCCCCTCATGCCAAGCACAAGGACTGGCCCTTATGTATGCCTGTTGATAAGTCCCCATGTGTATGTAGTGCATTGGCTTGCATACAGCACTAGTAGTGCTTAGCTAGGGCTGCAATCCAAAATGCTTACACTCCTTTGCATATTGCATCATCCATCTTCTACCTTTTTGTAGGCAAAATAGTATCCCACATTCCCACTTAGAGATTGTATTTTTCCACAATTCTATAAAGGAAGAAGGTCAGACTATTAATGGGTAATCACATTATCCGTACAATAGTAGCTTACTAAGCTAAAAATCTTGAAAATTGTTACACTTAGGGATCTCGACATGCTACATGCATAATTTATCATTGAGTGTACATAGATAGGCCCTCAAGAACATGCACAGAGCACTCGCATTCATGCAGCAATAGGAGCACTAAGCTAAGGCTACAGCAAAAATTGCTTAAACCCTTGTGCATTTATACCATCCATCTTCTACTTTATTATTGGCCACACAGCATCCTTTATGCCCACATTGTTTTTTGCCAAAATTCTATCTAAGAAGAAGAAAATACTACCAATAGGTAATCACCTTATCTATGTGGTAGTAGCTTGCAATGTCAAAAATTTCAAAAAACGTTATACTTTTTGGTCACCACATTCTGCATGCATAGGTTGCCATTGAGTTTCTATAGATAAGCCCTCAAGAACTCACACAAATAGGCCCCCATCTGAGCATATAGTGTACTAGCATTTGTGTAGTACCAACAGTGCTAAGCTAGGGCTACAGCCTAAAATGCTTAAACCTTTATGCATATTACACCATTCATCTTCCACTTTGTTGCAAGTCACACAACATCCAATATGCCTAGTTGTAGATTGTATATTCAGACAATTCTATTAAAGAAGAATGCAAGACAACTTATAGGTAATCACCTTATCCATGCAATAGTAGTCTATAGTGCTAAAAATCCAAAATTGAAGTTATCCTTTAGGGTGCCCACATTCTACACAAGTGGACTGGACCCCATGCATGTTTGTACTGCACTAACATGTGCACAGCTCTATTAATGCTCAATAAGGGTTACAGCCAAAAATTCTTATAACCTCACACATATTACACTATCCATCTTCCACTTTATTGTAGGTCACACAATATCCCACATGCCTTCTTGTTGATTATATATTGTGATAATTCTATCAAGGAAGAAGGCAATACTACCAATAAGAAATAACCTTATCCATGCTATAACTACCTATAGTATTAAAAATCCCAAAAAAGTTGCACTTTGGGGGACCCCAAATGCCATTCATGCAAGTTGACACTTGGCTCAAGTAGAAAGGCCCCTGGGCACACACAAAGTGCACTAGTGTTCACACAGCACCAATAGCTCTCTATTAAGGCTACAATCCAAAATGTTTAAACCCTTATGCATATTACACAATCCATCTTCCAATTTATCATATGCCATACAACATCCTGCATGCCCACTTGTGGATTGTATTTATGTAATTCTATCATCCTTATCCATGTTAAAGAAGCCCATAGTACTAAGAATTATGAAAATCATTACACTTTGAGTTCCTAACATGCCATACACATTGGTTGGTGTTGAGCATGGGTAGATAGGCCATCGAGGACATGCATAGATAGGCCTCCATGCATGTGCATAGTGCACTCGCATTCACACAACACCAGTAGTGCTTGGCTAAAGCTACAGCCCAAAATGTTTGCACTCTTGTACATATAAAACCATCCACCTTCCACCTTATTGTAGGTTACCACTTGTAGATTATATATTATGATAATTCTATCAAGGAAGAAGGTAAGACTACCAAGAGGTAATCACCTTATCCAAATAATAGTCACCTACAATGCTAAACATTTGAAAAAAGTTACACTTTGGGGTCCACACATGCTATGCACACTGTTTGCTACTAAGCATATACAGACAAGCCCTTATTGGCATAGTGCACTAGCATATGCATAGCTCCAACAGCACTCGACTAGGGCTATAGCCCAAAATGCTTAAACCTTAGCACATATTGCATCATCCATCTTCCACTTTATTGTAGGCCACACAATATCCCACGTGCCACTTGCAAATTTAATATTGTGGCAATTTTATCGAGGAAAGCAAGACTACCAATAGGTAATCATCTTATCCATGTGATAGTAGCCTATGGCACTAAAAATTCCATAACAAGTTACACTTTAGGGTGAGCACATCCCATTTGCACAGGACAAGCCCTCGAGCATGTGCATAGACAAGCCCCTATGTATGCACAATGGCATGCAAGTAGCTCTAGTATGCTCAACTAAGGCTATAGCCAAAAATGCTTAAATCCTTAGTGCGTATTGCACCATCTATCTTCGACTTTGTTGTAGGCTGCATGTCATTCCACATTCCAACTTGTAGACTACATATTACAACAATTCTATCAAGGAAGATGGCAATACTACTAATTGGTAATCACTTTATCCATACGATAATAACCCATAGTGATAAAATTTTTTTAAAAAAGTAACACTTTGAGGTCACCACATGTCCTGAGCACAAGCATGCAAAGACAGGCCCCTACATGCATGCAAAAAAGCTCTGGCATCCATGCAAATAAGCCTTTAAATGTACATGAATAAGTTACTACATGTGCACGATGTTATAGCATGTTCAGTGCTATGCCAAGAGCTCTACTCTAGTTGAGTGGGCTAGGGCCTCAGCCCAACATGTACAAACCCTTGAGAAAAATGGCAAGTTCATAAAACCATCCTATACATTACTTTAATAATGTGAGCAATGAAGCTAGCAAGATGTTTTAAACCTTATATTGAATTTGGTTGTCATTTCATGAATCTATTAATTGGGTCATGAAAAGTTATAAAGATTACAAAGTGAGGCATTTTAGCTTTACATCAAGATAAGCTTACAAATGGTGCATTGTATTGCCAGTTGCATAGTACCTACACAAATGTATCACATAAAGTATTATAATAAGTAGAGCTAAGTCAAGCAAGCGAGTAATAAAGAAATCGAGCAAGCAAGTAGTTGTTAATAAACTTCACGGATTGCTGCATTTCATAGGGGATGAATCTGCTATAACATAGGGTTGGAACTCAATGGATCATGACAGCTAATCCACTCTACCACTTATAATGCCCCATAGAAAATTTAAGACATCAATAAAGGATTCTACTCATCGTTCATTTTTAATTATCATTTCTTATGGTGCTCATGCCATCAAACTTAATATGCCACTAGACTAGCTCGACATTGTGTGCCTATGTGTTTCTAAGCCCATACTATCGACCAATAGGCAAATGTTAGGCCTACGCTTCACATGTTAGCATGGATTCTAACATAGTGTCATTCAATCATAATCCTTGACATGATAGCTTCACATCATTACCTTTTGAACAAAGCATAATGAAAAATTATGTGAATCAATGGTTCCTCTTGTATAAGTTGAATTACTATCATGTCACATTATTTTGTAAGGTAAAACTAACCTTTCTCATGTTGGTCCAAATCAAATTGACATTCCCTATGAGTGGGTGAACAATCTAATGTTTGGTGAATTCTACTTCTAAATGATAAGAAGAGTCGACATCGAAGGATCAAAAAGAAACATTGCTATGAATGCTTTGCTACCAAAAGCTAATTATCCTTGTGGAAACTTCTCTAACATCCCTAGCCTCAAATTTTACTATTCATATTTTTACTAAGAATTAGAATCAAACGATCTTTTACCCTTTTGTTCTACATGAGATTCCTACTCATCATAAGACACCTACATTATCTTTTAATAGATGTGTTACCCAAGCCAAAATCCCCTCTTGACAATATCTCCCACCCAGATTGACCAATTTAGGTGAGACATGGAGCCAAAAGGAGGGGTTGGGCTCTACCTTCATGTCATAGAATTAGTAAAATAATGTTAAAAGTAGTGATATTTCAATTCTATCGGTACAGTGACTCCCGCTTATTCTACACTTTTTAAGTCATTTCAAAACATCATATTAGAGTCAAGCTCAACGAGGGGCATCTTTCCCTACTAACTCTATCAAGCCCATTCCCTTGACCATGGTTTCACTAAATAGGAGATATGGATAATGACAATCTCATTATTCCACTCATGCACATTATTAATTAGATTTTTTTGGGATTTTTCTATGGTAAGCGAGTCATAATTACTCCTATAATTCACTCAACCTTGGTTAAATTTCTTAAATTTGACATTTAAAGCACTAGGTAGAGATTACATTGTGTGAGCATCCTTAAGGACCATCAAAATAGTTTGTTTTAATTAAATAGCAAGTTTCCTTAATTCTGTACCACTTTTGAGTTGATTGTTCGATGCCTTGGGAAGGCCACAACAATGGCTACTCTAAAAGCATCCCTAAGTTGGCATGCATCGACCCACTCTCACCACATAAGTAGTTTGAGCAATATGTCAACAGTCGATGGGTTTAAGGTTGAGATCCTCATGCCTAATCGTCAGATCCAATCCTTTTCATGAAGATATGGATCAATTTTACCAACTTTCCTTGTCTACATTGCTTTATCGACCAAAGACTGTTAACGTTGGAGACTAAATTTGAAATTTCGTATTGTTGTCTGGTTGTTTGGCTATGTTGTTGCGTGGAAGTGTTTTCTGTTCCTGTTGGAAGGGTTTGCTATAGTTGCTAAAAGTGTTTGCTATTTTTATTAATCTATTATGCTTTAACTGTCTATTTAATTATAAGGCTATTATGTTGTGTGGTTTGGAATTTGTTTGTTTTCACCATTGTTATTATTAAGGAAGTGTTGGAAATTATTAGAAGTGATTCTTGAAATCAGTAGGATGGTTGGCAGCAAAACATGCAAAAGCTGCAAGAAAGGTAAAGGCAACAAATAAGTATCCCTAGTGCTTAATGAACTATTAGTGGGTGAACGTAGCAATACTGTAGGTTTAGCCAACAGAGATGTTGTTTTAGCTTTTTGTATAGTTGAATATGAGATTGTTGTTAAGCCAAATGAAAGCAATACTTTACTATAATCTACTTCAATTAAGGTTGGCATGGGCATCAAAATTGCTGGAGTTGTTGATGAGACAACTCACACATGAGAAAGAATGAAAATATGGGCAAACCACACTGCTTAGCTAGTAGTAATAGGGATAGAAAAAATACTATGAATATGGATGTTGTAGTGCTAGAGAATACTAAATGGGTCATTGGGAGGAATGAGACAAGGGACCAGGCGATCCAATGCAAGTTGGATGAAGTCCTAAAAGGTGATAATGTGCAACACCATCTAACACATGCAAGACGAGATGTAGTAGGGATGGATGATGTGGTGTAGGAAATAAGGTGTTGTGATAGGAGAAATAATGAAAATTCCAATGAAGTGAGCTTCAAGGATGCTTTGATAATTGAAAAGACTTCTAATGTAGTAAAAATAACAACTATTTAATGGTCTTCATATATTGATGCAAAAGAAGTTGTTGCAAAGATGTTTGATTATGTTGTCCTAGATGAGATCATCATGTTATATTTGACGTGTAGTAGGCTCAAGGAATTCCATCAATTTGCTCTTGTGGAGAGGGTCCATGGCAGCAATCCCTTATTTTATATTATTATAAGGTTATTACAGAATAGATGGGGGTATTTTAAAAACTTTAAAATATTAGTTCTCTCATCAGGTTGCTTTTTTTGCTTTTTAATTCAGAAAAAAATAAGAAATGTAATGTGGCTTGGGCGACCTTGGTAGGTTGCTGGGTAAATTGTTGGGATGGATGTGTGGACCTCTGTTTTTAGGACGAATGTTATGATAGTGATGTGTACCCTGGTGTAGTTTAGATTTCTTATGCTTTCTTTGCTATACTGGGATATGAAAAATATTTTATGCATTGCAAAAGCCACCAAAGAGCTAATCCTTGATGGCTAGACTACTAATTTGCAATGATCATCTTATTTAAGGGTCTTGTGAGGATGGATCTATCTAAATAAAGATTGTGACTAAGTGAAGTGTTAAGAAAAACTTTCAAATCTTTTAGAGTAAAGGGCCCCCCTTGGATGTACTTTCTTTGTGGCCATGTTGGCCATAACACAAAGCAGTGCTCCATTAGAAAGAAACCTACTAATTTGTCAAGAGAATTAGAGGGTAATGTAGCAAGCAAGAATGATGAGATTAACAAAGTAGGTCAAGGAATTAAGGATTTTTAAGAATAAATAATTCATCAGGATGAAGGCTCAGGAACAAGGCAAGTGTTAGGCCCTTAGATGCTTATGCAACCAAGGAGAAGTAGGGCCATCATGGCAAGGAAAGAAATGTTTCTCAAAACTATAGTTGTCCTAAACTACCAAAGGGAGACCAATGGGTTTGAAAATTATGGTGGACTTAGCAAATTCTCAAGTAGGCATAGAAGTATCTCTAATGCAAGACATGGAAAAGCATTTAGGCATGTGTTGAACCTAAAAAATTCATCAAGAAAGCAAGCTAAGGTGTAAGAACTCAAAGCACTAAAAGGAGCCAACTTGAAAAGATGTCTAAGGAAGAGGACACCAATGAGAAGGAGAGGAGGCAACAAGATAGAGGCATACATGGAGGAAGCTCAAGCCATGATTTGTTATAAAGTTAAAAGTTTTGAGAGGGGGTCCTCTCAAATGTAGCTTGTGGGCTACAAAAATTACAATAAAATGTATTTGGTGATGATTTACGCATTTGAAAGCTATAGAAGGAGTGGCATGGATTGTACCAATGTTACACAGTATGTTAGGAAGGAATGTGGTGCCTTGGGAGGATTATTGGAGGTATTATGTTTGGTTGACCTTTCCAAAATCAAAAAGGTGAGGGATAGAGTGAACAACTGTTGCATGATTTGTGGGATCATGTTTTGTTGAGAACTCAAAAATGTTGTAGAGTGCTTTTAGTAAGAATAAGTGGGAGTAGGAATGTGGTTTTCGTTTGGTTTGTAGAATGAATATAATCGAGGTAAGATAATGGGGTTCCACAAAGAGTACTACTATTAGAATGGAGATGAATGTAAGCAAAAAAAAGTAATGGTCGGGGAATTTAAGATTTATTGGCATAGAAGGTGTGCTGGTATGAACTAGGTACTATATGTAAGAAGTTTTTCATGTAAATGCTATCATGGCTACTAGACTTTTTGGGAGATATGGTGCTAGAGAGGTTCTTTGGGTCATGCCAATTGTTCTATGAAGAGTCCATGGACTTGTAGACATACAAATAGCTGGAGACATAGAAAACATGGTGCCAAGGGGAGTTTCAGTAATATGCTAGAATCCAAGATGAGCTGCTTACTAGATGATAATTTTGTGGCATGGCAAGCTGCTACTGCTCCCTACAGTTGGGTTAAAGGAATTGAAGATGAACGTGAAGCACCTAATGAAGATAAACACTAGGGACTGTGAAATGCTGAGAGGGAAAGGAATGGTTGGAGAAGATACAATGGATGGTGGTTATGTAAAATTATGGTATAGAGGTTGTGATGCTATGAAATGGGTGCTATAGAATGCATTTTGATGGGAGACAAGTTGCTATTAGAGAGGTACTAGAGAGATGCATTGTGGCATGCTAATTGCTATATGAAATTGGTGCTACTAGCAGGCATCTTACTGGGCAACAAGGTGCTACTCAAGAGGTGCATTGTGACATGTTAATTGTTGTATGAAAAGTCCAAAAAATGTTTAAATGTAAAAATGGATTGAGACACAATAGATGTTGCTATAAGGGGAGTTTTAGCTACTTGTTGGTATTGAAGGGTGTAAGGCAAGCTGTTGTTGCTATGAAATGGGTGATGCTGGTTGGCATTTTATTAGGTGACAAGCTGCTACTAGAGAAGTGTTGCAGAGGTTCATTGTGTCATGTTAATTGCCATATGAAATGGGTGCTATTGGTATGCATTTTGTTGGGTGATATGTTGTTGTTGGAGAGGTACTAAAGTGGTGTATTGTGGCATGTTAATTGCTTTATGAAGGTTCCAAAACATTTTACATGCAAGAATAGATGGGGACACAATAGATGTGGTGCCAAGGAGAACTTCAACAATGTGTTGAAACTCAAGGTGACGAAGCAAGCTGTTGTTGCTCTTTGTAGTTGTGTCGAGGATTTGAAGAAGAATGGTGAGCACCTTGTAAAAATAAGCACTATTGGCTATGTAATGCTAGGAAGGATATGTGGAGCTATGTGGTTAGTGTCTTTTGAAATGTAATGCTTGAGGGGAAAATTGGGTGAGTGAAACAAAGAGAATTGCTATCATTATTTGAGGATGCTTATTGCTACTGGTGTGGGGTGTTGGGTGCTACTAAAGTGGGTGAAGTAGTGCAGGAATGGTCCTTTTGTCATCTAAGAGGAGCATCATATATCGGTTAGCACTAAATGTCTTTGAATATTATTATAGTTGTAGAAAATTGTTGAAATTCAAGGCTAGCATTGAACTATGTCAAGGTGCTATAGGTGAAAAGCTTTCATATTATCACAAATGATTAAGTTTACTATATAGAAAATTCAGGGAATAAGGGGCAAGAAATTTAGGGGGTACTTTCATCAAGTTAGTAGAACACATGACATCATAGTAGTAGCTCTTATTAAACCAGAGTAGAGAATTTTAGTAAGAAAGATGCAGATGTGCTGCTTGGTAAAGATTAGGAGTTTATGGAGCAACCCTTAGTTAGACTATCTTGAGTTATTGTGGTTCTTTTAGAGGAGTTGGGTGGATCTTAAAGTTGTTAACCTTTTGTCACAAGTGCTTGTGGTGTAGGCAAGGGCTAAGGATGCAAAGGTGCTAAAATGTTGTGTCTGTTAAGAGGAGAGTTGTGTCGAATATCCTAATCGATAAGGCCAAAAGTATGGACCCATGTTGGTTGAAGGGGATTTCAATGTTATTATGTTGTAGTAAGAGAAAAGCGGGGGAAGAGGTTTAGAAGCAGGCTGTTACAACTGGACGTTTTTGGGATCTTGCAATAACTTGAGTTGATGGAGTTGGGATATGTTGGCAATAGGTTTACGTGGTGCAACAGGAAGGAAGTGCTAGAATTTTGGAGAGGCTTGACAGAGTGCTAATGAATGTCTCAAGAATCCAGGCTTTTTCTAAAACTATGGTATATCATTTGTCACGAATTGAATTAGATCACTGCCCTTTGCTCATTGAGATGGGTGCACAGTAGGGGATGGACACTATATGAAAGAACCAATTTAAGAGTACTTGGCTCAAATTTCTTTGGACTATGGATGTTGTGCAAAAGGTGTGGAATAGATCAGCTAGAAGTAATCTCATAGAGAGACTTTCTATGAAATTTTATAGATCCTTATTTTCCTTTAGAAGGTGAAGCAAGACTAAGATGTGTAATCTAATATACAGGAATAGTGAAATAGAAAATGAATTCAAGTTCTACAACTCAAGGAGTCAGAGGTTGGTCTGAATGATCAAGAGCACATCTAGCTAGAACATCTTATTTCTTCTTTTCATAGGATGGCTACACTTAAAGAGAGGTGGTGGTGGCAAAGAACAAAGGTTTAATGGGCTCAACTAACGGCATGTAACTCCAGGATCTTCTATGCTACTACAACTTCTAGGTGGAAGGACGAGCTTATACTATATTTGAAGGATGATAAGAAGGAAGTGGACAATTCTATAGAGAATATAAAATATTTGTTAGTTAACTATCTTGAGGAGAAGTGACATAATAATGATGTTTACCATCTTCTATTACACTAGCAACCATATAGTTGCATTGATAGAGAATAGAAATGAATGGTTATCATGTAGGTTGCTAAGGAAGAAGTTAAGAGTGTTGTCAAATCAATTAGAATGATGGAGGTACTAGGGATGGATGGGGTCACAGTAGAGTTTGTGCTTGGGTACTGGGATATTACTCAGGGTGATATTGTTAGAGCTTTGTTACAATTTTTTCATGATAGGGAAATGTAAAAAAGCTTGGAAAGATAATCTTATTGTGTTTATTCTAAAACTGTGAGGTACAAACATAGCAAAATAGTTTAGGCCCATAAGTTTGTGTAATGTTACATATAAAGTTATGGCAAAGATCTTGGTGGCAAGATTGAAGAAAATATTACCTAGTCTCATTGTGAAGGAACAAGGTGCATTTATGTTAGATAGATCTATCTCAAATAATATCTTTATTACTTATGAAATAGCAATTTCAATGCATGCTTCCATATCCAGAGAGGTTCTTATAGCAATCAAGGTGGATATGGAACAAGCATATGTAGCCTTGACTATGAACACATCCCATTCCTTATGCTTAAATGATACATTCCTTAACTTTATTTGGCCACTCTACCTCCATATTTATGTACATAAACCACCAGTTAACTAGAAGAAATCCAAGCCAATTGTCTTTAGGAAAACACACATCGATGCCATCTCTAATTCTCTACATAGTCAATGTAGCATTACTATGAAGGTTCATCCCATATTGGAGGCCCTTAGTTTGCTCAAGTTAAAGCTCTTAGTCTTTCATGTTATCAAGATCCAATCAGATTCTACTATGGCCATTCAGGAGGTTGGTAATCTTCTAGAACACCCTTCAGATGGAGGCAAATATAGGGATGCTCTCATGTGCATTCACAACATGGATGCTTTTATGTTGATTTTTATATACAGGCAAGGCAATGGTCTTACAAACTGGGTGGTGCATCATGCATGTTTTTCTAATTTTTCTTGGGATTGGGGTATGCCCCTCCCTAAACCTCTTTTGATGTTATTATTTTTGGACTTTTTGTTTGATCCTCTATAGAGAACCTTTTGTAGGCTTTGGCTATTAATATATTATTAGGGAACCCAAACACTTTGCTGGAACCAAAAGATTTTTAGTGAGGGAGATTTTGGGAGAGGGAGAATTGAAGTTTGGTGGAGATTTCAAATCCCCTAGTGACTGGAAGGTCGATGGTGTGGTCGACATGCTGGATGTGGAGCATGGTTTGGTGTGGTCATGCATTCAAATTATCATGACGTGGGAGTGCATGGAGGCACGACTCGAGCGGGAGGAAAGGCACATTGTGGGCAGCGAGAGCCTATGTTGTATGGTGCCACATGTGCACAAGAATTCAAATTTGGTACTTTAGCACTACAAAGGATACTATGGAAGACAGAGGTGCTACACAAGGCATGTAGTGTGTGACAGGCTATGAGAAGTGCTCTTTTAATAGGCGTGCATGCATGGGAATTGAAATCTTTTACTTGAGCATGAAAAAGAAAACTATGAGAGGTGGAGCCACTATGCAAGGTACGTGGTGCATGGTGGGCCAGGAGAAGCATGCATTTCGCATGCACGAGTACACTAGAATTCAAATTTTGGTTCCTATACGCTATAAAGGATGCAATGCGAGTACGATTTGGCCTCTTGCATGACATTTCGTTTGCATATTGCTACAGTAATTGGGAGGCTAATTCATCTAAGGTAATTTCTACACCTAATATTGGAAGTTAATATTATTGTCTTGTTGTTTGGCTATATTGTTGTGTTGAAGTTCTTGTTATTCCTATTAGAAGAGCTTACAATTGTTGTTGGAAGTGTTCACTATTGCTATTACTCTATTGTGCTATTGTTATCTATTTAATTATGAGGCTGTTATATTGTGTTGTTGGAAATTGTGTTTGTTTTCTGCTATTGTTGTTAAGGAAGTGCTAGAAATTGTTGGAAGTGAGTCTTGGCATCAGTAGGATGACTGACAGTAAAGCAAGCAAAAGCAACAAGAAAGGTAAGGGCAATGAATATGTATCTCCAATCCGTATGAACTACAGGTGGACAAGTGTAGCTATAATGCAAGTTCAACCAACAGAGATGTTGCTTTAGCTGTTTCTATAATTGAATGTAAGATTGTTGTAAAGCCAAATGAAAGTGATACTTTAGTAGAATCTACATCAATTGAGGTTGGCATAGGCATGGAAATTTCTAGAGATGTTGATGTGATCAAGTCATACATAGAAGTGAATGAAAGTGTGAGGAAACCACACTTGTTTTCTAGTGGAAAATAGAATAACAAAAATGCTATGAATGTGGATGTTGTAGTGTTGGAGAATAATTAATGTGTAGTTGGGATGAATGAGGCTAGTAAATAGGTTATTCCATGCAAGGTGAATGAAGCCCCAAAAATTGTTAATGTGTAGCACCTTTCAGCTAATGTAAGCTGAGATACAATAGGGATGGATGGCGTGGTGAAGGAAACTAATTATTGTGATGGGGAAAAAGGGGAACTTCGACTAAAGTGAGCTTCAAGGATGCTTTAATAACTAAAATAACATCCAATACAATAAATGCAATAGCTATGGAATGGAGTTCGTACATCGATGGTATAACTAAAATACATGAAGTTACTTTTGCTTGCATTTTGATTTGATAAAAGATAAAAATGTAGTGTGGCTTTAGGGACCGTTGTAGTTGCTGGGCAAACTTTGGGTTTGGATGTGTGGACACTTAATTTTAGGCAAATTCTATGACAATGATGTGTGACAAAGTCTTGGTTAGATTCCTATTGCTTCCATTGTTGTATTAGGAAACAAAAAATATCTTACATATTGCAAAAGCCATTGGAAAGCCAATCCTACTTGATAGTTGGACTACTAATTTACAACGATCATTTTATGCAAGGGTATGTGTGAGGTTGGATCTATCTAAACCTTTAAAGCTGGGAATGTGGCTGAGCAGATAGTTGAGGAATACTTTCCAATCATTTGAGTATGAGGGCCTTCCTTTGATGTGCTTTCTTTGTGGCCACGTTGGCCATTACATGGAGCAATGCTCCATTATTAAGAAACATGTTGAATTATTAGTAGTTTGAAAGGAATGCAACAAGTAAGAATGATGAGATTGATAAAACAAGTCTAGGTAGTTGACATCATCAAGAATAAGGAATTCAATGAGATGAAGACTTGAGAACGAGGAAAGGGTTAGACCCTTGGATGCTTGTACAACTAAGGAGAGGGATTACTATCGTGATAGGGAAAGAAAAGGTTTTCAAAACTATAGTTACTCCAAACTATTAGGGGGAGGCTAGTGAGCATGAAAACTATGGTGGACCTAGTCGATACTTAAGTAAGCATAGATGTTTCTCAAATGCACAGGATCAGGAACCATTTAAGCAAGTGTGAACTCATAAAAATTTTGCTAGACTGTAGGCTAGGATTTAGGGGAATAAAATTATAAATAGAGGCCAGCTTGACGAGATGTTTAAGGAAGAGGCCATTAATGGAAAAGACAAGAGGCAGTAGGATGGAGACATACATGGGGGTGGTCCAAGTCATGGTATATTATAAAACAAATTGTGAAGAGAAGGTTTCCTCTCAAGTGTAGTACATTGGCTGAACCATCTGGAATAATATGCATGGTTTGAGAATAACTGGGAGAGCAAATATAGTTAAAACAAAAATTCACTAATTGGCATGTTGGAGTGAAGATCTATGGGAGAGATTGACAAATACAAGTAGGGAAAAGAGGACTTTTATCTTAACTTTGAAACATAATAGTAAGGAAGCTTATAGGGTTTTTGGAATGCAAATTCTAATTCTCAATGTAGCTGCAAGATGGGGATGAGAAGTGTGCCAAGCTTAATGACTACTATAATGTAAATGAATAGGAGGAGAATTATATTCTCCTTATTAATGAAAAAAACTAAAAACTATAGCTAGAGGGGAATTTGTGCAATCAGGTGACAAAGTAATGGGGAGAGCATTGGTATGACGTGTGGAATTTGTGAATAGAATTGATGACATCAACATATTAAAGTATGCAGTGAAGAAGGGGATATTTTGATGTTTAAAATCTAGGGAAGATGGGAATTTCTAATTACTTCAAAGTTGTTCTTTTAGGATGGTTGGGGCTGGTTTTTTAGGAATTTTATTTTGCTGAATCTATACATGCAAGGTGTGTTAATAGTTCTAAAGTTGCATGTTAATGTAGCAATCTTGGGTAGCTATAGATGTTGGACAAGTTGGGAGAATAATTCTATTGCAAGTTATTATCTGTGTAGGGCTAGCAAATATGGCTAACACATTATCATTTGTGGCGCTAAGAAAACTACAAGTAGTGTGTTGAATTTTAAAATATGCTGTATTCTTGGTTGGAATGCGACTAACTTGATCCTTAGAGGCTATATGTTGGAGGATATGATGGTGGTACTTATATTGTTATTGGGAATCTAAACTAAATACAGCTATGTTAAGTTTGGATAAGGGGAATCTTGACACCATTCTTGGAGGCTTGCTATTGTAATTTCTACTACAACAACAACTGCAGCAGCACCAAATTGTACTATAGCTTTTGTTTCTTATCACTACTGTCGTACGAGTGTAAAATTGCTATGCATAGAGGTTTTTTTCTTCATCATGAAGAATTGGTATGACAAAGGGTATAAACAGGCGTACTCAAAAGTCATGAAATTGTTAGGAGCCATAGTTGAATTTTGCAAATGAAAAGAATGGCTAAAGTATACTAAGTCTCAAAATTCTAAAGGAGAGACCTTAATTGTTTATGAATACAAATATTTAACCTAGGTATATTGAGAGTTAAAGACTGCTATGAGCTATTGGTTGATGGAATGAATATTGTATGTAGTTTCAAGCATTACTATGTGACTACCTGTAAGAAACTAAAATTGTATCATAGTTGCTATTATCATTGGATGATCCAAACGTTCAAGCAAGCTGAATCTATGGTTGGTAGAAACATTAGAAATTGTCATAGGGAGAATGTGGGTATCAATAGATGGCTACTTGATGGTGCCAATATCAACAAAAATAAGCATTACTTGGGGGGTTCTTTGACAGTGTTTTTTTAGGATTACTACTACAATGGCAAATGCAATAGAAATTGCTACAATAGTAATTATAGTAGTAGCAATTTCCACTATGGTTATTGCTTCTCCTCATTATTGCTTGATGTGTATGAATTTGGTATGCTTAGATGACAATTGTTGCAAGATGAATAATTGGAAGGGCAAGGAGTTTAACCATGTGTGCTCAAGAACCTTGGAAAATTTGGAAGTTTTAGGTGAATTTTGCAAATAGGAAGAATGGAAAAAGCATACTAATTTTTTAAATACTAAAGAATAGACATTAATTATTGTTAGCAGCAACCATAACATCTGGATATATTGGGAGGTACAATTTGCTGTAGTTTATTTTGTGATGGGACCTAATGTTGGAGATGTTTGTAAGCATTATTATTTGATTACTAGTAGAATGACCTTGTTCAATGTATAGTGGAGCTATTGCTACAAAAGGGTGGGTGGAAAGTGCAAGTAATCATATTATATGAATGGTAAAAACATTATAAAACACCATGGAGAGAATGTGAGTAGTCATGCTTGGTTGTATGGTGATGCAAATAATAGTAATAATAAGCATGGCTATGGAGAATTTTGGTAGCATTTGTGTTTCCATTTTATAACAACTATAGTAACAACAATTATAGCAATAACTATAGTAGTAGGAAGGTTAGGGAAGAGCACCAAGAAGAAAAATGCAGTGCAAAAGTGACGGCTACTCGTTTGGTACCTGGAAACAATATCAAGAAGATCAGGGATTGAGATAGTGAACAGCATCACACATTTGTTGTTTCTACAAAATTTTCCAAATAAGATGGGTTTAATGCTTGGTATAGTAGGGTACACACTTATCTCATTTTTTATTAACATCATGTTCTCATAGATTGTTAAGAACATTAAGGGAATTGAAGAGACCAAAAAAAAGTTTATTTGCCTATTATTATTAGAGAACATAATGTTTCAATGGTAGTATTGCTAGAAATAAGAGTTGGAAAGTTTGATAGAAGCCATGTGGATAGAGTGTTAGGAAAAATTTGAATGTTTCATAATCAGCCTTCAGTGGGGCTTTCAGGAGGGATTGTTTTTGATGTGGAGGGATTGGATGCTGATTGATATCACCTATACCTCATCGTAGATGTTTTCCTTTTGTGCCAAAAATTGTATTGTTAGGACATGGCAGTTCTCTTTGTTTATGCTTCAAAGAATCACATAAAGTATAGAGATGTTTGGAAGAACATTAGAAACAATGTTCTTTTCTTTGAGCCTCTTATGTTTATTTAGAATTTTAATGTGCTTCAATCATAGGAGGGAAAAAAGGGTGGCAAAAAATTATCACATGACCAACCAAAATAGAAATTCATTGATTTCTTGTAAGAAATGGAACTTGCTAACCTTGCTTTTGTGTCCAAATAGACATACTTGTTGCAACAACAAAGTTGGAAATTCAAGGATTTGGGAGAAGTTGGATAGGTCCACTCTTCATGAAATAGGGCTAAGTGCCATTCCTAGCACTACTGTTATTGACCTCCCCTGTGTTGGCTCATATCATTGGCCCATGTTGATTGCCTTTAAGGAAAGGATGTTTAATAAGATTGGAAGAAGATTACAACTCAAAAATGTGTGGCTCACATTACTTAAGACATAGAAATTGTTCGTGGAGAATGGCATAGACTATTGGAAAGGACAAAATGATTTGTTCATCAAGAAACTTTCAAAGGGCTATGATTGCATTAAGAAGGTGGAGCAAAACTTAAATTTGTATTATTCATGAAAAGCATAGGAAACAATAACTAGTAATATAAAAAATATAGATAAAAGAATCAAATTGGGGACTCAATGAGGATGAAAATAATTCAATGGTTGAGGATATAAAGGCATATCATAAGATAGTGACCCTGGAGGAGGCATGTTGGTGGTAGTGAGATAAAATTCAATGGGCCAAGATAAGGGACCATAATACTCACTTCTTTGATATTTCTATAGTTATAAATTTCAAAAAAATTACATCTACTAGAGGAAAGATCAAGGTAGGAAATTATATAACTCACATAATGACATCAAGGAATCCTTTATGAGTTTCCTTTTTAAGAAATAGAGAAGTTAAGGGGACCCCAAAGATATTCCATCTGGTTCCCACTTGAAGACAATTATGGTTGAGTAGGGAAACTTTCTTGTAGCCACGAGTACTAATGATGAAATTAAAAGTGTTGTAATGTTAATAAAGGGGAATAAAGCACATGGCATGGATGGTATCTCAGTTGAGTTTATTACAAGTTATTGACACATCACACATCTAGATATCATTATGATACATAAACAATTTTTTATTGACTCAAAAATGCCTATGTAGTGGAAGGATAGATTGATTGTGCTAGTTCTAAAAATTCAGGGGGCTAAACATTTGGAGCAATTAAGACCCAACCTTTGTAATGTTACACACAAAATTATTACAAAAATTATTGTCGAAATACTTAAGAGAGTTCTCCCATCTATTATGGCAAAGGAGCAGGGGGTTTTGTTCTAGGTCTCATAAACTCTGATAAATTTTTTTGGCTCTAAAATTGGCAGCATGTATGCACTCTTTGATGTCAAGGTTTGTCTCATGGTATTAAAGTTGGATATGGATCATGCATATGACAAAGTTAATTGAAACTTTACTACTTATATATTGAAGCAGCTCCACCTCCCTAATAGATGTTGTTAGTAGTGGAGCTTGAATTAAGAACCTCATACTTGGCATCCTTTTGAATGGGGTGCACCTACCATGGATTGGCATCCAAAGGCCTAAGAAAAGGATGTCCTTTATCCCCATATTTGTTTACTATTATTTTTGATTATTTATCATGGCTTATACGGCTATAGGTAGAGTAGGACTTAGACATTAGGAATAGTGTTATCTTAATTCTCCTCTTATTACTCATCTTTTTTATGTAGATGATCTGATGATTTATGCCCTTACTATATATGCTAGAACAAAAACTATTAGGAAAATATTAAAGCTCTAAGAGAATCATTTAGGTTAGTCTATCAACATCATGAAGTTTTATTTATATAAAGCTTCTAATATGAAATAATTGGTCCTTCTAATTTCAATAAAGAAAATATAAGGTAAGGTTTTCAGTCACATAATTGATAAGGTGCATACATTTTTGGCAAAATGGATGGTGTGACCATTATCACTCACTAGGAGAATCACTATGATTAATTTAATAATTTTATCTATTCTTGCTTACTATTTGGGACATTACTTGATGCCAAGTGGAGTTATTAACAAATTAGGGAAGGCTATGTGTAGTTTTCTATAGATTGGGGATGTTGCACAGAGGTCCATTCACTATGTTAACTAGATGTTGGCTACCAAACCAAAGGAGTCAGGTGGATTGGGTATTCACAACTTGTTAAGGTGGTAGATTGCTCTTATTGGAATGCAATGCAAACTCTTACTTGCAAGTGAGGATGATTGGTGGGTTCAAATATTTAGTAAGAATTATTTCACATAGCAAAACACGATGAAAATCTCACGTGGGGCTACACATACCTTTAAGCTTTTTGATCTAGCATTGGAATGGGCACAACAAAACTTAGTATGGAAAATTGTAAATGCTAAAATAATATACTTTCTTAATGACTTATAGAAATTATTGGAATGGATGAAGTGCAGCATTAATTGTAAGAAAAATCATAAAATAGTGAAGTTTATGGTTGGTGCTTTGTTCTTCCAATGGTTTAATAAGAATAAGTAGAAACATGGTGAAAATATGCTCAATTTGTAAGCTTTCCATTACCATATTCTACGATTATCTCTCATATTACTAGAGGCTCTAGCTTTTCTAATTCACAAAGTGGGAATCCAATTAGCCCCACGGGGCTCTCGGTAAAGCTACAATGGACTTCTCCTCCCACAGGCTAGATTAAATGCAAGTGTGATGTGACGTTGGCTATGAATTTAGTGGCTAATATTGGCTTAATATTAAGAGATTACATGGGTAAACCTCTCAAATTTAAGGGGAGGAAATCATTTCAACCTCTTCATCTATGCTTGGAATACATCAACTTTCATTATACAAATGCTACTATAATTAACTTGGAATTAGACTCCAATGATGTAGTTGTGAAGCTCAATGGGGTTATTCATGCACATTATGATGCTCTCCATCCTTTCTAATCTATGTTTACCAATGTTATCAACTATGCTCATTAACTGAAGGCATTTAGAATGATGCATGTGTTGTGGGAAGGGAACACTGTTACACATTGGATTGGACATGAGGCCTTGTATTTTTATTTTTTGGAGGAATGTGGTATGCCTATTCCTACACCACTTAGTAAGCTTTTGTTTATTGATTATGTATTACAACTTCCATAAGGAGGTAACCTTGTAGGCTTTGTTTTTTTTTATTAGCAAAGGAACTCAAACACTTTGAGAGAGAGATTTGGAGAGAGGGATATTTTGAGGTTTGGTGGAGATTTCAAATAAATACCTCGATGATGGGAAGGTTGGTGGTGCAGTTGATGTGCGGGACATGGGGCTTAGATTTGTGTGGTAGTGCATTCAAATTGGCGTGTGTGTGCAGGAGTGTGGAGAGGTGCACACTGGGCAAGCAAAGAGGTACATGGTAGGTAACATGCATTCTATAGTAGTACGTGTGCACGAGAATTTGAATTTGGTGCTGATGCACTTCAAAGGACACTAGGTGAGGTAGATTCTCCAAAGTGCACTATGTTAGGTGCATTGTGCACAATGGGCTATGAAAAGCCCATATTTCACAAAAGAGCATGCATAAGAATTCAAATTTGGTTCCTATACGATGTGAAGGGTGCTGTGTGAGTAGGATTTGGCTTCTTGTATGACATTTCCTTTGCACATTATTGCAGCAACTACGAGGCTATTTCTATTATGTAGGTAATTTCTACACTTAGAATTCGAAATTTCATATTGTTGTCTTGTTCATTTGATTTATTACTATGTTGAAGTGTTTGTTGGTGCTATTGGAAGTGTTTGTTATTGTTGCTAGAAGTAGTTTGCTATTGTTATTACTCTATCATGCTATTGCTATATGTTTAATCACAAGGTTGTTGGGCTGTCTTGCTGGAAATTGTTTTTGTGTTGTGCTATTATTGTTGAGGAAGTGTTGGAAGTTGCTAGAAGTGATTCTTGAAATGAGTAGGATGGCTGGTAGTAAAGAATGTAACAGTAACAAGAAAGACAAAGGAAATGAATATGTTTCCTCAATGTTGAACATACTACAGATGTGCGAATGCAACTATAATGTAGGATTAACCAATAGAAATGTTGTTTTAAATGTTTTTATAGGTCAATGTGTGTTATTGTAGAGCCAAATGAAAGTGATACATCAACAAAATCTGAATCAGTTGGGGTTAGTGTGGGTGTAGGAATTACTAAAGATACTGATGAGATCAATTAATGCATGTAAAGGAATGAAGTGGTTGGGAAACCATACTATTTATTTAGTGGTAGAAGAGATAGGAAAAAGTGTATGAATGTGGATGCTATAGTGCTGGAGAATACTGAATGTGATGCTGGGAGGAATGAGGCCAAGAACCAGGGATGGATGATGTGGTCCATGAAACTGGGTATTATGATGAGGAAAAGGGGAAAATTCTAGCAAAGTGAGCTTCATGGATGCTTGATAGCTAAAAAACATCCAATGTAGTAAATACAATAGCTACAGAAAGGCCTTCATACATTACTATTAAAGAAGTTGCTGCAAAGTTAGTTGATTATGTCATTCAAGATGAGATCATGTCATATTCAACATGTAGTAGGCATAAGGAATTCCATCAATTTGATATGATTGTAAAGGTCTATCATATCAGCCTTCCATTTTACATTATCACAACAAAATTACAACGTAGATGGGGTCATTTTTAAAAATTTTAGAATATTCGATCTCTCATCAGGTTTGTTTTTATTGCATTTCAATTTGATAGAAGAAAGAAATGTAGTATGGCTTAGGGGACCTTGGAAGAAGAGTTGGAGGGGAAGGTAGTAAGGAAGAATGATGAGATTGATAAAGCAAGTCAAGGCAGTTAGGATCATTAAGAATAAAGAATTTAGTGAGTTGAAGACTTGGGAACAAGGAAAGGGTTAGGCCCCTGGATTGCTTGTACAACCAAGGAGAAGGAGGGCTGCAAAACATTTCTCAAAACTATAACTATTCCAAACTTTTAAGGGTAGTCTAGTTGGCTTGAAAACTATAGTGGACTTAGCAAATTCTCAAGTAAGCATAGAAGTATCTCCAATGCAAAAAGTAAGGAACCATTTAGGCAAGTGTGGACCCTAAAAAATTCATCAGGACAGTAGGTTAAGATGCAGTCGAATCAAAGCACCAATAGGTGCAAGCTCAACGAGATTTATGAGGACACCAATGAGAAGGGGAGGATGCATCAGGATGGAGGCATACATAGGGAGTCAAATTAAAAGTGAAGAGAGGGGGTCCTTTTAGACGCAGTACATGGGCTATAGAAATTATAATAAAATTTATGGATAAGGGAATTCTTGGAGCTTTAATGTAATGACATTGTAGTGTATTAAGCATAGTAGATGGTGGAAAGCTTTGTTGGGGAGTTGGGGTGGTCAATGTATGGATTGTTTAATTGATGGCTATGTTGTAAGATGAAATTCCAAGGCAACCTTATGCAGTGCTTGGGTTTATGCATCTGTTTCTCAGTGTTGTTATAGAAGGGGTTGGATTATGGAGATTTTATTAAATGGATACCACAATGTGGGTGTTTT
Organism: Vanilla planifolia; assembly: GCA_023846275.1. Classification (NCBI taxonomy): domain Eukaryota; kingdom Viridiplantae; phylum Streptophyta; class Magnoliopsida; order Asparagales; family Orchidaceae; genus Vanilla; species Vanilla planifolia. The sequence goes on along the minus strand of JAIUJO010000328.1, from coordinate 450,006 downwards.
GATGACGAATTATACATCTCTTCTTAGTTCTCATTTTACAAGCTATAGAAAGAGTGACATGGATTGTAACCATGTTACACAGCCTATTAGGAAGGAATTTGGTGCCATGGAAGGTCTATGTGAGGGATGTGTTGGTTTGGTTTGCAGGATGAATACGACTAAAGTATGCTAATGGGGTTCTGCAAAGGATACTATTATTGAAATAGTAATGAATGTGAGCAATGGAAAGAAATGGCTGGGGAATTAAAGAGTTGCTATTATAAAGGGTGTGTAGCAATGAATTGGGTGTTGTAGGTAGGAAATATTTCTAGTAAATGCTATCATGGTTGTTAGACTTTTTGAGAGATATGATGCTAGTATGGTGTTTTGAGGCATGCCAATTGTTGTATAAAGAATCCAAGAACTTGTACATGTAAAAGAGGCTGGAGACATAATGGACATGGTGCCAAGGGAAAGTTCAAAAATATGCTGGAGTTCAAGATGAGCCACTTACTGGATGATGATTTTATGGTATGGCAAGCTACACCTATTGCATATAGCTGTGTAGAGGATTTGAAGATGAATGTTGAGCACCTTTTGAAGATAAAAACTAGTGGTTATGTAATGCTAAGAAGAAAAAGAATGGTTAGGGAAGTTGTAAACCACTGGTATAAATGCTATGTTGCTATGAAATAAGTGTAGTAAGCATTTTGTTGGGGTACAAGCCACTACTTGAGAGGTGCAATAAGGTATGTCAATTACTATATGAAATGAATGCTATATGTAAGCATTTTGTTGGGTGACAAGCTACTACTGGAGAGGTGCTAGAGAGATGCATTGTGGTATGTTAATTGATGTATGAAGTGGATGCTATAGGTAGGAATTTTGCTGGGTGACAAGCTACTACTAGAGTGGTGCTGGAGAGGTGCATTATGGCATGTTAATTACTATATTAAATGGTTGTTATAGGTAGGCATTTTTTGTGAGACAAGATGTTGTTGGAGAGGTGAATTATGGCATGTTAATTAATATATGACAAGCCCAAAAAATTTTACATGTAAAAGTGGATGGGGACACAATAGATATGGTGTTAAGGGAAGTTCAACAACATGTTGAAATTCAAGGTGGCAAGGTATAGCTATGTGGAGGATTTGAAGAAGAATGGTGAGCACCTAGTGAAGATAAGCATTGGTGGGTATGTATCTTTGAGAAGGATTTATGGAAACATGTGTTTAATTCCTTTTGAAATGCAATGTCTAGGAGAGGAATTAGGTGAGTGTAACAAGGGGAATTGTTGCAACTACCTAGGGTTGCTCATTGTTACTAGTGTGGTGTGTTGCGTGTTGTTGAAGTGGATGAAGAAGTGGAGGAATGGTCTTCAATTAGCTAGGAGGAACTCCATATATTGGGTAGCACTAAATGTCTTTGAATACTATTGCAATGAAAGGAAATGGCTAGATATCAAGGTTGGCTACTTATAGTGGGTTATTAAAATACATGACATCTTAGTAGTGGCTCTTGTAGAAGCCAGAGTGGAAAAGTTCAATAGGAAAGATGTGAATGTGCTGCTTGGTAAAGATTGGGAGTTTGTGGTGCAACCCTCGGATGGATTGCTTGGAGGTATGGTGGTTCTTTGGAGGAGCTGGGTGGATGTCAAAGTTATTAAACTTTTGTTGCAAGTGCTTGTAGTGAAAACAAGGGCTGGGGATACTAAGGTGCTGATATGCAGCATTATATATGCTTCTAAGGAGCCTCCTAAGAGGAGAACTATGTGGGATATGTTAAGTGATGAGGCCAAAAGTGGGGGACCCATGCTTATTATAAGGGTTTTTTATGTTATTATGATGTAGATGGAGAAAAAAGTAGGGAAGATGTTTTGGAGTGGGTTAGGTTAGCAAGAATTTTTTAGGATCAAATAAGAACTTGAGTTGACAAACTTAGGATATGTTGGCCATAGCTTATGTGGTTCAACAAGAAAGAAGGAAGTGCTATAATTTTGGATAGACTTGACAGGGTGTTGATGTATCTCCCTTAGATCCAAGCTTTTTCCAAAATTATGGTATCTCATTTGTCATGATTTGGATTGGATCACTGCCTTTTGCTTATTAAGATGGGTACATAGCAGGGGTTGGCCATAGCTTATGTGGAGTGGGTTAGGTTAGCAAAATTCTTTTGGGATCATATAAGAACTTGAGTTCACAAACTTAGGATATGTTGGCCATAGCTTATGTGGTTCAACAAGAAAGAAGTGCTATAATTTTGGAGAGACTTGACAGGGTGTTGATGAATCTCTAGTGGATCCAAGCTTTTTCCAAAATTATGGTATCTTTTTTGTCATGAATTGGATTGGATCACTGCTCTTTGCTTATTAAGTTGGGTACATAGCAGGAGATGGCCACGACAAGAAGAAATCAATTTGATAGTGTTTGACTCAGGTTTCCTTCAATTATGGGTGTTGTGTAGAAAGGGTGACACAGATCAATTATAAGTAATCCCTTAGAGAGGCTATCTATGAAATTTGGTAGATCCTTAGTAGCTTTAGGAATGTGGGGCAAGAATGACATGTGCAATCTTACCTACAAAAATGGTGAAATAGAAAATGATATTCAAGTTTTACAACTTAAGGAGTTTAAGGTGAGTCTGAATTATCAAGAGCACATCTTGCTGGACATCTTATTTCTTCTTTTCATAGGGCAACTATGAGGAGAGGTGGTGGTGGCAAAGAGCAAAGTTTCAATGAGCTCAATTGGGGGACTATAACACTAGGTTCTTTCAAGCTATTACAATTTTTAGGTAGAGGGTGAAGCATATATTGCACTTGAAAGATGACAAAGGGGAAGTAGTTATCTCTACAGAGAATATAAAGTGTTTGTTGGTTATCCATTTTGGAGAAGTGGCACAAGAATGATGTGTATCATCCTCCATTGCATTACCAACTATACAAATGCATTGATAGGGAACAGGAGGGAATGCTTATTATGCAAGTTTCTATAGAAGAAGTCAAAAGTGCTATTAGATCAATTAGAAAGAACAAGGCACCAGGGATGGATGAGGTCATAATAGAGTTTGTGCATGGATACTAGCCTATTACTTAGGGTGATACTATTGGAGTTGTGCTGCACTTTTTTCATTATAGATAAATTCCAAAAGTTTGGAAGGATACTCTCATTATGCTCATTCCTAAAAAGTGTGAGGAATAGATAGGCCACAATAATTTAGGTTCATAAGCTTGTGCATTGTTATATATTAAATTATGGCAAAGATCTTGAAGGTAAGACTGAAGAAAGTATTACCTGAACTCATTAAAAGGAACTAGGTGCATTTCTATTAAGAAATCTATCTTGAATAATATTTTTATTGATTAAGATATGACAACACAAATGCACACGTTTACATCTAGAGATGGTCTTATTGCAATCAAGCTGGATATAGAACAAGCACATAACAAGGTGAGATGGTAGTTATTTATTTATATGATGACATTTTTGGGCTTTTCTTTATTTTGGTGTAAGTGGGGGAATTCTTGTATCTCATCTCTAAGGTTTGGGGCATTACTAAATGGGTTCAAACTCCCATGGATCAAGGCCACTAGTACCTAGAGACAAGGGTGCCTGTTGTCACCTAATTTTTTTACCATTACATCTGAAGTTGCTAGTCTATGTGGCAGATTGTGGAGGAATACAAGAAGCATTTAGGATAGAGGGTAAGTCTTGTCAAATCTAGAGTTTATTTTAGCAAGAGTATGGTGGACAGAATACAAAAATTGGTAGCTGGAAAAGTTCATATGACTCTGGAAAAATTTTTCAATTATTTAGGGATTCCTATTTTGAAAATTTTGCAGAGGGAGATTTGAATTTTATAATTCAAAGAGTGGAAGTATAGGTTGAAAAATAGAAAATTAGACCATTATCTTTAGCAAGCAGGATTGTTATGATCAATTCGATGTTGACAACCTTTCCAAATTTCCATTTAATCCATTGTGTGGTGCCAAAAGGGTTGATAAATGAGTTGGAAAAGCTATTTAAAAGCTATTTATTGTGTAATGTAAATGATGGCCATGCCATGCACTATGTGGATTGGAGATCCATCACACTGTCAAAGGAGAAGGAAGGTTTGGGAATCCATGACCTTACTATTTTGCAATGTGCTTTGATTATGAGGTAATGTAGGATGATTTTAGAAAGAGAGGATTGTGTGTGAGTGGAGGTGATGAGGAGGAAATATTTGTTGGGGGGAAAGATGGAGGGTGTTCCACGAGCACTTTGCAAGCTTGTAAACTCATCAAGGATGCAATGTCATGGGCTGTTTCCAATTTTGTGTGAAGAATTAGAGATGGCATCAATGTGTATTTTTCCAAAGACAATTGGCTTGGATTTCTTCAAATTTAGTGGTGGCCAATGCACATAAATATGGAGGTGAGTGTTTGAATAAAGTACAGGAATGCATCGTTAAGCATGGGAAGTGAGATGTCTGTAGTGTCAAGGCTTAGGGGAATGATTTGTTGCTTGGTTGGGTGCTACATCTCCCTTGAGCATTGGATGGAAGTAACGATCAACCGCTTCCACTACCAACCAAAAGCATGGAAGTGAATAATTCTAGCCTCTACTCCAGGATGATTCATACTATGATTTTGGATAATACTGGGGACTCACGAGTTACTGCAAGCAAGTATGGTTGGATTTTGAAGCTCAAGGTGCTGCATAGATTCAAGCTCTTCATTTGGAGATTAATCAAAAATTGCATTCCTACTACTGCATGGTTGGTTAAAAGGAGAATTATGAAGTGTGACAGATGCATTTGGGGATGCAATGATGCTAAAACAATGTAGCATTTGCTATGTGATTACTGGAAGGTAAGGGAAATTTGGTATGTGCATTGCATGAAGGTGGCCACTATAGACTTGAACTGAGTAGTTGTAGCAATAATAGCAATGTGATGAAATTATAGAATGTTTATAGTAGCACGAAGACAAATAGTATGAAGCATGGTGACGTGATGAAGTAGACAAACAATATGAGCAAGTCATGAAAATTGTTGTTTTTGTGGGGAAGATTCAATAAGATATGGGGGCTGCTCTCAAACATTTTAATTTTGATTCATCCATGTCATGCGACAGTCCACACAACTCACATGGGTTGAATGTAGCTTTAATTTGGGCTCTCCAATTGGATTGGCTAAAATTAATTATGATGTAGCTATTTGTGGTGATGTTGTGGGTTTGGGGATTGTAGTATAGACCATCAAGGAAAGCCACTTCTTGTTGTAGGAAGAAGTGTATACTGTTAGAAGAGTATTGCTATGGACGTTCATGCCGTATTTGAGGCTTTTAGTTTGCTCAGGTGAAAGTTCTTGGCCTTTCATGCTGTCGAGATCTAGAATGATTTTATTATGGTAATACAAAAGGTTGGTAATCTTCTGTCCAAAATTGCTACGCATAGATGACTTTTACTACAACATGAAAGATCAATGAGGCAAAGATTGTAAGCATTTGTACTCAAAAACCATGAAAATGTTAGGAGCCTCAACTGAATTTGGCAAGTTAAAAGACTTGGTAAAGTATACTAAGTCTCAAAATGCTAGAGAAGAGACCTTAATTATTGATGAAAGCAAATATGGAACATGGGTATATTGGGAGGTGAAGGTTGCTATGAGCTACTATGTGTCGAGAATGAATGTTGTAAGAAAAAATATAATAAGTTATTATTTTAATATTAGGTAAACATATGCTAAAGCTTCAATTAAAAAAATTGAAGTAAAATAATACATTTAAATCAAGAGATGTAATGGTCATATGAGAGGAAATCAGAGTTACATAGTAATATAGCCAAATCAATACAAGATATTTGATAAAATTAGATAAAATATATGGGAAGCCTACATTCAGAGGTAATATGAAGATCGAATATAATGTCATTTACTTGTAGATCAGGTACAAATAAAAGTATCTCTAAAAGAATGTAACCTAGAAAATATAATATTTGAAAATATAAAAATGAATAGATAATTTGGCAGAGATCCATTAGAGGACTTCAATGACATTTGTTTTAACTTGATCGGACCACATTTACAATTACAAAGAGTTCCTAAAATAATAAACATAAATAATAATAATAATTGTTTATTTCAAAGTCATATTAAATATACATTAAAACTAATATGCATTAAATATAGATAAATTGAAGCAATTAATATAAAAACATCATGTCAATGTAAAGTTTGCATGAGAGCAGAATTAGAGCCTCATAGTAACAGAACCAATTCATGGCAAAAAGTTTGAAGAATTGAGAAATATTGTACGAGAAATTTGCATTCCAAAATATTGAAAAGATCAAGTGTGACATCCTTACTCATCAAATTTGTTGCGAATCAAAATGTCTCATTAAATAAAATAAACACCAAGAAAATAAAATATTTAAAAATATTAAAATTAATAGCTAATTGGATAGAGCTCGACGAGTCGATCCCAATGACTCTTGTTTAATCACCATCAGAGCTCATTTAAAACTACTGAGAATTATAAAATCAAATATAAAAAATAATAATAAAATATAATTTTAATATCTTAATATCTTAAGATAGTAATATATCCAAATCAAAGTAGAATCTTTGAAGAAATTTGATAAACTATTTATGTAAGTTTCATTCTAAAAAATTAATTGGATCAATTTTAATTATCCTCACACATCAAATTAGATGAAAATCAAACTATGTCATAAAGCATGCAAAATAATAAATATCATAGCATACTTTAAAAAATAAAAATTGATATTTAAATGAAAAGATTCATCATGATGAGTTGAATGACATTTTTTTGTGTCAATTGATAACCATTTGGAATTACTGTGAATTAAAAAATTAAATAGTGAAAAATAACTAAAAAATATTATTTTCGTATTAAGTAAATATATATCAAAGTTGAAATGAGATGAATTGAAGAGATGTAATACAACTAAATGAAAAAGTTGTATATGTTAGATGAGATAATATAGTAATAACAAAGTGACAAATTTTAAAAAATCATACAACATTTACCACAAAGTTACAATCCAAGATACTTAGGAGATCAAGTTTAGCATCCTTGAAAGTCAAATCAAGTACAATTCAAAATATCTCATAACCAATGACAACATTTAAAAAATAATAAATTAAAAAAATATAAAAATGAGAATTTAATTGGATAAGCTCATTAAATGGAGTCCAACGACGTTTGTTTCATCTTCATTATGTCTTATTTTGAATTACTACAAATTACTAAAGTAATTAAACATAAATAATATTAATTTATTATTTTAATGTTCATAAATATATATTATATCTAATGTTGGATAAATTAAAATTAATTAATATAAAAAAATCAAAGTGATTTAAAGGTGACATGAGAGAAGAATTTGAGTTTCACTATAATATAAAAAACTCAAAATGGCAATTTTGAAGAAATTAGAAAAAATATTAAAAAAAGTTGTATTTTGAGATTTTAAGGAGATTGGCTATAACATCCTCCATTATCAAATCATAAACAAATAAAAATATATTGAAAATTTAAGTAAAAACTTAAGAAAATATAATATTTAATAAATATTAAAAAAATTATTTAGTTGGATAGAACCTATTGAGACAGGCTGAAACTTGATATTATTACTTTGAATTATGAAAATAACAAAGCTTAAATAAGATAAATTTTTATTTCAAATTTAACTAAAAAATATTTAAGTTGAAGTGAGATTAATTGAAGTAATGTTATATAACTAAATGACAATGATATATGTCACACAAGAGGACAGTTAGAGTTACATGAAAATATAACAAAATCAAAGTAAATTATTTAAAGAATTAAGATATTTTGTATAAGAAAGTTACATTTGAAGATACAAATGAGATCATGTGCAACATCCTTGAACATAAAATTAAGTATAAATTAAATTTTCTACTAAAGCATTACAAAACGAAGAAAATAAAATTTTTAAATATATAAGAATGAAAAATTAATTGGATAGAGTTCACTGAGTGGACACTAATGACATGTTTTTTTTATCATTGTTCATTTTGAATTATTATGAATTATCAAAAAAAATAAGTATTAAAAAATGATAAATTGTTATTTTATTTCTAAGAAAATAAATATTAAAACTAAAACAAGATAAATTAAGGTAGTATTACATAATCAAATAAAAAAAAAATTAATGGTCATAAGAGAGGAGAATTAGAGTTACATAGAATGAAGGTGATAAATTTGAAGAGTTGAGGCAAATTGGATAAGAAAGCTACATTCTATGATATTAAGGAGATATAGTGTAAGACCTTCAATTGTGATATCATGTATGAATTAAAATATGTCATAAAACTTCATAATATACTAAAAACGTAATATTTAAAATATAACAAATGAATATTTAATTGGATAGAATTTTATGAGACAAGTCATGATCACACCTTGTTTGGAATTTCTTTGAATTACTAAAGTAAATGAGAATAAATGATAGGAAATTATTATTTGAATACTTAGTTCATATATATATAAATAAATGTTAAAATTAAGTAAATTGAATATTATAATATAACCAAAGTAAGGTAATGTATGGGTTACACCTAAGTGTTTTTAAAGTTACAAATTAATGTAACCAAAACAAGAAAAAAATTGAAGAATAAATTATGAGGGAAAGCTCCATTTTAAAATTAAGGTGTTTGAGTGTAACATCTTTGATTATCAAATTTTGTATAAATCAAAATGCCTTGTAAAAAGAACCAAAACTCTAGGAAACAAAAAAATTTAAAAACATAATAGTTAATTTCATATTAGATAATGGACATAAGTTTAATGACATGTGTTACATCGTAATTAGAACTTGATTGGAATTGCTATAATTTGCCAAAGTAAATAATAATAAATAATAAGAAATTATTCTTTTTATTTCAAGTTCAAATATAATAAAACTAATATATGATAAATTGAACTGACATAATATAGCTGAAAAACACAATGCAAATTTAAGATGAGAAGAGAATTTGAGTTTCAAAGTATGATTGAAAAAATGAAAGTGAAACTTTTTCACAAATGAAAGAAATGATGTAGAGAAGTTTCATTCAAAGATATTAAGGAGATTGAGTATAACATCCTTGATTGTCAAATTAAATCCCATTCAAAATACCATAAAAAAGTTATGAAAATCTTACAAAATTGATAAATTAAGTAATATAATATTACTAGACTAAAATAATTTAAAAACACATGATAAGATTTATCACTTACAAGTAATATAACAAAATAAAACTAAAAATGTTGAAAAAATGATATAGAATATATAGAAAAGTTGAATTCCAAGATACTATGTAGACAAATTTAAAATCCTTGATCATATAATTTGATCTGAATAAAAATTCCTTTGAAAGCATGCAAAAATCTATGAAAATAAAGTATTAAAAAAATATAAAAATAAATATTAAATTTAAAAGAGATCATCGATATGAGACAAACAACAATTATTTTGCCTCCATCTCATATCATTTAGAATTACTACGATTTACTAACATAACCAAACATAAATAATAAAAACTTATTAATTTAATATTAAGTATTAATGAAAGTTGAAATGAGATAAATTAAGACAACATAATATTGACAAATGAAATTGATTCAAAAGGCATGTAATATATCCAAATTAATGTAAAATGTTTTAAAATTTGAGATAAATTATATAAGAAATTTTGTTTCCAAGACGCTAAGAAGATTGAGTATAAAATTATTGATTGTTAAGTCAGGTATTAATTGAAATGACTCATAAAGTATGTCTTGACCATTGAAAAAAAATATTTAAAAATAAAAAAAATTGATATTTTGTTAGATATAACTTGTAAAAATGAATTTAGCAATGTTTATTTAATTTTAAACAAACCACATTTAGAAATATGTTGCTCTACCAAAGTAAATAAGTATAAATAAATCAAGATTTGAATTGTATAATTTAACCAAATAAAAATATTGTAATGGTCTCATGAGTGGATACCTAGAGTTGCAAAGTAATATAACAAAATAAAAGTAAAAAATGAATAAATGTGATGAGTTATAAGGGAAGGATGCATTAGAAGATAGTAAGGAGATTAAGTGTAACAGCTATATTTATCAAATCAAATTTGAATCTAAATGCACCAATTCTTTTCAAAACTATAAAAAATTAAATATTTTTAAATATCAAAATGAATTTTTAGTTACATGTAACTTGTCGAAACTAGGCTAACAATATTTCTTTCATCTGAAATGGGCCATGTTTTGAATTATTAAAAATTATCAAAGTAAATAAGCATAAATAATAACACATTACAATTTTGATATTAAGTTAATATAAATTAAAGTTAAAATTTGATAAATTGAAGCAGTAAAAATATAGTTAAAAAAGTGATGTAATTGTGACATAAGGACATAGTTAGATTTTCGTAGTAGTATAACGAAATAAAAATAAACAATTAGATTAATGAGATAAAGTTTGTGAGAAATTTGCATTCCATAATATTAATGAAAACAAGTGTAACAACCTTTTTTTTTATGAAAAAATTGTGCAAATTAAATTGTCTTGTAAAGCATGCAAAAATGTCGAAAATTCTTTTAGAAGATATAAAAAATAAAAACTTAATTTGATAGAGCTCACAAAATTAGTCCAACAGCATTTGTTTCATGAAAATTTGATTGTAGTTGGAACAAATTATAATAATAAATAAGCATAAATAATAATAAAGTATTAATATAATATTAAGTAAATATGTATTATGTTTGAAGCAATGTAAAGCTCACATGAGAGGATAATTATGTTAAATTATAATATAACCAAATCAAAGTGAAACATTTCAAGAAATGAGAGAAATTGTATATGAAATTTACATTTCAAGATACTAACAAGATTGATTGTGAAATCCTTGACCTTTGAATCTTGTATGAAACAAAATATCATGTAAAAGACACAAAATCATAAAAAAATATTTAAAGTTATAAAATTAAAATTTAGTTATGTACAGCTTATTGAGTTGTTATTAGACACATTTTTTCATCTTAATCAAATGTCATTATAATTTTTACAAATTACAATTGTAATAATTACAAATAAAAATAAATTATAATTTTATTATTAAGGAAATATATATTGAGATTGAAATGAGATAATTTGAAGAAATAAAGTATAACAATATGAAAGCTATTGAAGGAGAAAAATTAGAATTAGAATTACATATAATGCAACAAAGATAACCCAAAAAAATTCAAAAAAGAGAAAAATTATATTTGAATCTTGCATTTATAACAAAAAAGCAGAGTGAGCATAACGTCATTAATTACAAAATCAAGTACAATTCAAAGTGTTTTATAAAATATAACAAAATATTACAAAGGAATTTTTAAAAATATAGAAATAAACATTTAATTAAAAGGGCTCATTGAGTTGAGTCTAATAATGTTTAATTCATCTCGATTGAATGTCATTATATATTAAGGATTGCCAAAGTTAATAAGTTATAAAAAAATATTACTTTAATATTAAATAAATATATATTAATGATAAAGGGAGATAATGTGATATAATGTAATGTAATAAAATCATAGATATGTAAAGGTTACTTATGAGGAGATTTAGAGTTACATAGTAATATATCTAAATTTTTAAAAAAACATTTGAATATATGAGATAAATTATTTAGGAATGTTGTATTCAAAGATACTAAGGACATCAAGCATAACATCCTCTATTGCTAAATTAGATATGAATCAAAATATCTTATAAAAAGTTCTAAATGCCTATGAAATAAATTATTTAAAGAATATAAAATCAATATTAAATTCTTTGTAGCTATTCGAGACAAGTATAACGATGGTTATTTCACCTCCATCATGCCAAGTTTAGATTACTACGAATCAAAAAATTAAATAAGCATAACTAATAATAAATTATTATTTTAATATTAAGTTAATATATATACAAAAGAGATAAATTTAAAAAATTTCATAAAACTAAACCAAAACGATGTTATGGTGTCACAAGAGAAGTAGTGGAGTTTTATAGTAATATAACCTAACATAAGGAAAAAAAATTGGAAAAAAAGATAAATTTTTTTTAAAAGTTGCATTCTAAGGTACCATTGAGATTGAGTGTAAGAACAACAATGATACAAATCAAGCACAAATGAAAATATCTTGTAAAGCATATAAAAATGTGATAATCAAATTTTTAAAAATATAAAAATAAATGCTTCATAAGTTAGAACTCATCTAGATGAGTCCAAAAATATTTAGTTTATCTTAACTAGATCTCATTTAGAATACTATAAATTACCAAATTAAATAAGCATAATTAACAATAAATTATTATTTTTAATATTATATAAATGTATATTAAATCTAAAATGACATAAATCAAAGAAAAGTTATACAACTATATCAAAGTAATGTAAAAGATCATATGAGAAGGTATTTGGAGTTTCATAATAATGTAACCAAACCGATGGGAGAAATTTATAGAAATTGGATAAATTACATGGGAATGTTCCATTTCATGATACTAAAGAATCAAGTGTAAAATTCTCAATCACCAAATATGGAACAAATAAAAATTCCATGCAAAAGGCTACCAAAAAAATTGGAAACAAAATATTTTAAAAAAGAAAAAATGAAAATTTAATTGCCTAGAGTTTCTTTAGACAAGTCCAATGACTTTTGTTTCATCTCGATCAGATATCATTTGGATTAAACACAAATTACAAAAGGGAATAAACATGAATAATAATAAATTATTATTTTAATATTAAAAAAATATATATTAAATTTTAAATGATAGATATTGAAAGAATATAACACTAAAAAATCAAAGTGATATAGTGGCCACATAACAAGAGATTAAGTAAAATAAATATGAATTACATAAGTAAAGACACTTTATTAAAAAAATTATTATTTTAACATTAAGAAAATATATATTAAAACTTAAATGAAATAAATTGAAGCAATGTGATATAATGAAAAAAAGCAATATAAATGTCAAAATTAAGACGATTTACTATTACATATCAATATAACAAAATTAAAGCATGGACATTCGAGAAATGAGGCAAAATTGTTGGAAATGTTGTATTAAAAAAAGCTAAGTTGATCGACTAGAATAATCTTGATAGACAAATAAGGCATGAATCAGAATATATCATAAAACATTCGAAAATCTTTTGAAAAAAAATTTAAAGATGAATATTCAATTTGTTAGAGCATGTTGAGACAAGTCCAACATCATTTTCTTAATTCCATTGAACTCTGTTTAGAATTTCTTAGAATTATAAAAGTAAATAAGAATAAATAATAATAAATTATTAGTTAATATTATATAAATATATATTAAAGCTAAAAAGTCTTAAATTAAAGTAATATAATATAAGCAAGTTAAACAAATGTAAAGGTCTAATAGGAGGAGAATAAGAGTTTTATGTTAATAAGAAAATTATTGGGAATGTTTTAAATATATAAGATAAATTATATTAAAAACTTGACTTCCAAGTTACCTAGGAGATAATTTATAAAACCATTAATCATTAAATCAATTATGAATTAAAATGTCTCATAACACAGAATTGAATGCAACATTCTTGATCATTAAATCAAGTATGAATCAAAATATAATATTTAAAACAATAAAAAGGAAATTTCAATTGGATTGAGATGTTTGAGACGACTCAAATGATAATTGTTTTGTCTCGATCAGACTTTGGTTGAAATTACTAAAATTTACCAAAATAAAAATTCATAAAATATTGACAAAATAAATTTTAATTATAGAAAAATATATATTAAAGTTCAAATATAATAAATTAAAGTAATATAGTATGACTAGATCAATGCATTGTAAATGTCACATGAGAGGTGAACAAGAGTTTCATGGCAACATAACCAAATCAATGTGATGACTTTGAGGAAAAGTGATAAATTGTAATGGGAAGTTAAATTCAAAGATACTAAGAAGTTTGAGTGTAATATCCCTGATCATAAAACAAGGCATGAATTTAAATACCATGCAAAGTAATATAAAACTCAATAAAAGAAAATATTAAAATAGAAAAAGTGAGCATTTAATTAGATTATCCTCTCAACACTAATTTAACAACATTTATTTCATCTAAATCAGACCTTATTTGAAGTTTTTGACAATTACAAAATTAAATAAGCAATAATAATAATATATTATTTTCTTATTTAGCAAATATATATTAAAGTTGAAATAATATAAATTGAAGTAATGCAATTTGACAAAAATCCAAGAGATTTAAAGGTTACAATAGAAGATATTTAGAGTTATATAAAAATAAAACCAATTCAAAGCAAAACATTTATAAAAAAGAGATAAATTATGTGGGAATGATGCATCATAAGATACTAAGCAGATAGAGGTGTGACATCTTTGATCATCAAATTAAGTGAAACCAAAACATCATATTAAGTGTGCCAAATCTATAAACAAATATATTTAAAAGATATAATAATAAATGTTTAATTTGACGGAACTACTCTAGATGTGTCAAACAAAATTGTTTTTTCTCTATTAGATCACATTTGAAATTTCTACAAATTAACAAAATAAATAAATATAAATAGTTATAAATTATTTTTTAGTTTTAAGTAAAAATATTTTAAAGCAAAAATAATATAAATTAAAGTAATCTAAAAATTAAAAATTAAGGAGATCTAATCATCACAAGAGAAGAGAATAAGAGTTTTATAGTAATATAAGCAAATCAATGAAAAACATTTTAAAAAATCTGATAAATTACATAAGAAGGTTTTGTTCAAGGATACTATAGAGTTATGTGTAACATAAGCAGTTCTTAAACTAGTGTTGATCTAAAATTTCTTATAAAACATACCAAAATAGTATAAAATAAAATATTAAGAATTTTGGAAGTTAATATTAATTTTGATAGAGCTCATAGTGATTAGTCTAATGACATTTTTTCATCTTCATCGAACCACAATTTGAATGGTTGTGAATCACCAAAGTAAATAAGCATAAATGCAAACAAATTATTATTTTAACACTAAAACATTTTATGGTAAAGCAAAAAAGAGTTAATTTGAAGCAATGTAATATGCAAAAACAAAGTGGTGTAAAGGTTAAACGAGAAGAGATTTAGAGGTTCATAGTAATATAACCAACCCAATGATAAAAAAAATTAAAGAAATATGATAAATTGTATGAGAAAATTTCATTTCAAGATACTAAGGATAGAGTATAACAACCTCAATTATCAAATCAGATACAAGTCAAAATAGTTTGTAAAACATATGAAAATCAATGGAGATGACCTTTCTAAAAAATATAAGATGAATATTTAAATTGATGGAGTTTGTTAAGATGAGTCCAAAAATAATTTTTTCTCCAACACACCTCGTTCTAAATTTCTACAAATTTTTAATGTAAACAAGTATAAAAGATAATATTTTTTTTAGTATTAAGTACTACTATATATAAACTAAAATGAGATAAATTGAAACAATGTAATATTACCCAATTAAGGCATTGTAATTATCAAAAAAGAGAAAAAGTGTTTTTTTATAATAATATAATTAATTCAATGCAAAACATTCAAAAAATAAGATGAATTATATAGAAAAGTTTATTTCTAAGATACTAAGGATATTATTTGTAGTATCTTCTATTGTTAAATCACTTATAAGTTGAAAACTCCTTGCAAGGCATGCCAAAACCATAGAAAATAAAATATTTAAAATTATAAATAATAATAGAAGGTATGAATCCAACTCTATTTGTTTTGACTTGATTAGACCTTTCATCGAATATTATTTAATGCCATCAAAATATATTTTATTGAAAAAGTGAGATAAATTAAGATAATATAACATAAGAAAATCAAAGCAATATAGAAGTCACACAAGAGAAGGTTTGAAGTTATATAATGGTATAACAAGTTAAAGCAAAATTTTTGAGAAATGAGATAAATTATATTTGAATGCTACATTGAAAAATATTATGGAGATCTAGTATAAATTTGTTTAATATCAAAATCAGGTCCAAGAAAAAAATACCTTATTAAGCATACCAAAATCATATAAAATTAAATATTTAAAAATATACTGAGGATTATTTAATTGGATAGAAATGCTCAAGATGACTCTAACAACATTTGATTTGTTTTGATCTGACATCATTCGAAATTACTAGAAATTTCAAAAGTAAATAAAATAAATAATTATTTTAAGATGAAGTAAATATGCATGAAAGCTAAAATGAGATAAACTAAAGCAATGCAACATAACAAAATCTAAGCAATGTATAGGTTGGTCAAATTATATTTTCATTGCAAAATAAGTAAATCGAAGTAAAAAATTTGATGAAATGAGATAAATCATGCAAGAAATTTGCATTCCACGAAACTAAGAAGACTGAGAGTAATATTCTTGATTGTGAAATCAATTATAAATCTAAATATGTCTGAAAATAAGTAACTTAGAGAATAAAATATTTAAATATTAAAAATGAATGTTATATCTGATAGAGCTCATTGAGAGGAGACTATCACATTTGCTTTACCTTCATAGGGCCTCATTTAGAATATTATGGATCACCAAACTAAATAAGCTTAAATAATAAGAAAATTAATTTTAAGATAATATATATTTATTTTATAAAATAGAATAAATTAAAAAAGTCTAATTTAAGCAAGGAACCTAAAGGTCATATAAGAGGGCATTTAAAGTTACAAAATAATACAACAAAATCATAAATAATTGTCAATATATAAGAAACATTATATTGAAATACATGATCCCCTTATCATGAATTGATAATTTTGATATTTTAGTTTATATGTGCTTTAATAATTGAGTATACTAGAGTAAAGTTTTCACATAATTTGTCATTTGCTCGAATTTTTATCTTTCATTTTGCTATATTAACAAAGCAACCCTAAATCTCTTCTTATGAGACTTTTACATCTCTTTCATTTAGTTTATCATATTGCTTTGATTTTATTTTTTTGATGTTTAATATATATTTACTTAACATTAAAATAATAATATATTATTATTTATGAGTATTTTTTTGTAATTTGCATTAACATGCAATGATGTCCAACTAAGTTGAATTAATTATCATTATATTCATATTAAAGAGTTTTATCAAATTAAAACTTTTTTTTTTACATTTTTTAAAAAATATTTTATTTTCTAAAGTATTGTCATGCTTTGTGATTGATGTTGATATGGATGAAGTTCATGGTCTTGAAGTGTATCTTTCCTACACAAATTAGCTCACTTTATTAAATTTTTTTCTTTGATTTTCTTACAATATTCTGTAACTATAAATCTTCTCTCATGTGTATTTTATGTGCCTCTGGTTTGGTTATATTAAATTTCTTCAAGTTATCTTATTTTATCTTTAATATTTATTTGCTAAACATTTGAATATTAATTTATTATTATTTCTATTTATTTATATTTATAATTATCAATAATTCATAATGTGATCTAATCGAGATGAAACAAACGTTGTTGCAACCATCTCTATGCTTTTAAAGATATTTTGACCTATGTAATTTGACAATTGAAAATGTTAAAGTTGTTCTCCTTATTATCTTAGAATTAAATTTTCCTTTAAAAATTTATCTTAAGAATTCAAATTGTTTTGCATTCGTTTGTTCATACCATAGTCTCTAAATCTCCTCTTTTATTATCTTATAAATGTTTTGATTTGGTTGTATTAAATTGCTTAAATTAATCTATAATTAGTTTTGATATATATATGTATATATATATAAACATATTTTATCAATATAAAAATAATAATTAAATTTTATTTATTATTATGTAATTTTGTAAGTTATAGAAATTCCAACTATGTTTTGATCAAGATAAAAGAAACATAGTTTGATTAGTCTTACCAAGCTTTATCTGATTAATATTTTTTTATATTTTTAAATACTTTATTCTCTATGAATTTAGCATACTTCATAAGATATTTTGATACAAATCATTTGATGATCAATAAAGGTATATTGGATCTTTTTATTAATCTAGAGTGTAGCAATCTATACATTATATCTCATTAATTTCCATTGCATGTAACTCTAAATCTCCTCTCCTCTAACCTTTACATGTCATTTGTTTGGTTCAATTATATTACTTAAATTTTTCTTATTTTGGCTATATATTTATTTTTTAGAATTTAAAAGAAATTTATTATTATTTGTGGTTAATTAATTTTATAATTCATTTCATATAATTTATTTTTATTTATGCTTCAAGATATTTTGATTTGCATCTTATTTTTACGATTAAAAATGTTACACTAGATCACCTAATAGTCGACAATATATTTTGTTGGAGTGATTTACCTCATTTTATCACATTTTTGCTTTGATTTAGTCTTATTATTGTAGAGCTTTTATTCACTTTTTGTGTGGCCATTTTATCAACTCTTTTAATAAATTATAATACTTTAAGTTATCTTACTTTAAATTCAATGTAAACTTACTTAATTTTAGACTAATAATTTTCTTTTTGTTATTCACGTAGTTCTAAACGATATCTAATAGAGATAAAACAAACATCATTTGATTCTCTAAAAAAGTATCCAATGAAATGATTTTCTTAATATTTTTAAATATTTTATTTTCTTGTCTTTTGACATGCTATGCATGATTTTTTATTTGTACCTAAATTCATAATTAATGATGTTATGGTCTATCTCCTCAATATCATAGAATTAAAATATCCCACATACTTTATCTAATTTTTCAAATGTTTCATTTTGCTTTTGTTATATTGCCATGTAACACTAAATGATATCTAGTTTAACCATTACAATTGCTTGATTAGTTATATTACTTAAAATTATCTTATTTCTACTTTACTATATATTTACATAATTTTAAACAAATAATTTATTATAATTTAATTTTATTTATATGGGCAATTTGTAAAAAATCTAAAGAAAGTCTTATTAAGTCATCTTGATGTGCCTTATTTAATTAAATATTTTTATTTTATAATTTAAATAATTTATTTTTATAATTTGGCATGTTTTATGAGAAAAAGCAATTTGTATCAAATTTGATGATATATAATATTACATTCAATCCACTTAGTATCATGGAATACAACTTTCTTATACATTTAATCATATTTCTTTAAATTTTTTTTTAATTTGGTTATACTACTATAAAACTTTAATGCTCATGTCATGTGGGCTTTGCATTGCTTTTATTTGATTGAATTTATCTAGAATATATTTAAATTTGATTGATATTAAAATCATAAATTGTTATTATTATTCATATTTAATTTGGTAACTCATTGTAATTCCAAATAATGTATTATGTACACAAAACAAAGATTATAAGAGTTAACTCAATGTGCTTTCCAAGACAAAATTAAAATGAAGAATATTAAGAAATTAGGTAAAGTTTGTCGGATACTTGTTTTCTTAAACACTAATTAGATGGAGTGTAAGCTCATGACATATAAGTTAAGTAAGAATAAAAAATATATCATAAAGTATGCCAAAATTTAAAAAATTAAAATATTTAAAAAAAGAAATGGTTTTTTTATTTGATAGAACCATGTTTTGATTTACAAAGAGTTACCAAAGGAAATAAGTATAATGAGTAATAATTTACTACTTTAATAATAAGTAAATATATATTAAAGTTGAATAGAAATAAATTAAAATGTTAAAATACAACCAAATCAAAATGTTGTGAAGGTCATAAGAGAGGAGAATTAGATTTTCATAGTAACATAAAAAACTTAAAATGAAAAATCTAAAGAAACGAGATATATTGTTCAAGAAAGTTACATTCTTAGGGACTAATGAGATCGAATGTAGTATAACTGATCATCAAATTAGGTGCAATAATAAATTTCTCATAGTGTTAGAAAACCCTCAAACCATTTTTAAATAATGACAAAAATAAAAAATTAAATAGGATAGAGCTTGTTGGGATAAGTGTAATAAAATTTGTTTCCTCTTAATTTGACCTTATAATTATTGTGAGTTAGCTAAGTAAATATGTAAAATAATCATAAATTTTGATTTTGAAGTTAAGCAAATATATATTAAAGTTGAAATGAGATATATTGATGTAATGTAGTACAACAAAGTAATTATGATGTAATAGTTACATAATAGGAGATTTAAAGGTACATCATAATATTTAAAAAATCAAATCTAAAAATTTCAATAAATAAGATAAATTATATTAGAAAGTTTCCTTGTAAGATATAATAAGGATCTAGTATAACACCATCAATCATCAACTCATATATAAATCAAAATAAATCATAAAATATTTTAAACTAAAAAATAAAATACATAAAAATAGAATTGAATATTTAATCAGATAGAGTATCTCGAGATGAATCCAATCGTGTTTTCTACTTCTCAATTGGACCATGTTTTGAATTATTACAAATTTCCATATTATATAAGAATGAGTAATAAGAAACTACTATTTTAATAATAATGTAATATATATTGAATTTGAAATGAGATAAATTGGGAAAAATTATAATATAGTGTCTAAAGAAGGTCACATTAAGGAGATATAGAGTTATATAATAATATAACCAAATCAAAGTAAAAAATTGATGAAATTTGATATGTTATACATGAAAATTATGTTTTATGATACTATGTAGATCAAGTGTAACACCATTGATTGTCAAATCAGGTATGAAAGCTAATGTCTCTCAAAACATAATAAAACATGAAAAAAAATAAAAATTTGGAATTAAATATTTAATTGCATAGAGCTCATCGAGAGAATTAAAATGTCATTTTTTTCATGTCAATGGGTCTCATATGGAGTTACGATCAATAAATAAAAATTAAAAAGAATAAATAAACATAAATTACTACTTTTATGTAAATTAAATATATATTACATAGAAAATAAATAAATTGAAGCAATTTTAAGTAACCAAAAAAAATATAAAGGTTAAATGAGAGGAGAATTTGTATTTCATTATAATATAAGAAAACCAAAGTAAAGTGTTTTGATAAATGTGATAAATTATGACAAGCACTAAGGAGATAGACCACGATATCCTCAATCATCAAATAAGGTATGAATAAAAATGTGTTGTAAACTTATCCAAACCATAGAAAATAAAATATTCAAAAATATAAAATGAGTTTAACAATGTTTATTTCATCTATGAATATTTAATTGCACATAGGTCATCAAGATGTGTCCAACTATATTTGTTTCATCACGATTGGACCTCATTTGCAATCACAAGAATTACTAAATTAAATAAACATAAATAATAATTATTATTATTTTAAAATTAAGTAAAAATATATAGCATTACTATAGTGAGATAAATTAAACAAATTCAACATAACATAATCCTAGCAATTTAAACATCACATAATAAGATATTTAGAGTTACATAGTCATATAACCAAATAAAAACAAAACATTTGAAGAAATATGATAAGTTGTGTTAGAAAGTAGGTTTAAAAGATACTAAGAAAATTGATTGTTAAATCCCTGATCATTATAATGTATGAAACAAAGGATTTGAAAAAGTGTGCAAAACCTATAGAGAATAAATTAATTCAAAATATTTGAATGAATATCAAATTTGATGGAGCTTGTCAAGATAAGCCAAAGATGCATATTTCATTTCGATCAAATCTCATTTGGAAATAATATGAATTACCAATCTAAATGAGAAAAAGTAATAACAAAGTTTATTTTAAGATTAAGTAAATATTTATTAAAGTTAAATTGAAATAAGCTGAAGCAATGAAATCTTACCAAATGAAAGCAATGTAAAGGTTATAAAAAAGAGATTTTGGGTAACATATTAATGTAATAAAATTAATTTAAAAAATTGTAGAAATTAGAAATTGTATTAGACAGATGCATTCCAAGATACTTAGAGATCGGGTGTAACATTCTCGATCATTAAATTGTGTATGAATAATTTTTTTTTAAAAATTGTCACAAACAAAAAAAATTAATAATTTAACAGTTAATATTTAATTTAATTTCTCTTATTGAAATCAATTCAATGGCATTTATTTTGTATCAATTGGATCTTGTTTAGAATTACTATTAATTTCAAAACTAAATGAGGCTAGATAATTATAAATTCTATTTTAATAATAAGTTAATACATGTTAAAGTATAAATGAGATAAATGAAAGTAAATTTAACCTAATCAAAATTTTATAAAGTTACTTGATAGGAGAATTAGAGTTTCATAGTAAAATTACTAGAGTTTCAAAAATGAAATAAATTATACTCTAAAATTGCTTTACAAGTTACTGAGAGGAATGAAAATAATATTTGTGGTTGTCAAATCAACTATGAATCAAAGATATGTGATAAAGCATGATAAACTAAGAAAAATAAAGTAATTAAAAACTTAAAAATGACTATTTAATTTGATAGGAATCATTGATACAAGCTCAAATTCAGTCATTTAAAAATGGACAAAACTTGTCAAGAATAGTGCAACAACATTTGTTTTATTTTTTACACTCTATTCAAAGTTATAATGAATTACCAAAGTAGATATGCATAAATAAAAAAAATATTATAATTTTAGAATTAATGAATATATTTTAAAGTTGTAATGAGAAAAATCAAAAAATATAATACAAGTAAAGCAATGCAATGTAAGGGTCACATAAGAAGAGAATTAGAATTTTATTAAAATATAACAAAATCAAATAAAAAAATATTAAAAAATGGAATAACTTATTTAGAATAGTTGTATCCAATATGCTAAGGAGATTGAGTCAACCATATTTGATCATAAAAAATCTACAAATAGAGTTTTATCATTAAGTGTGCTAAAGTGCAAGAAAAAATATTTAAAAAATATAAAATGAATGTTAAATTTCATAGAGCTCGATGGTTCAGTTAAATGTATTTTTTTGTCTTCATTACATCTAGTATGAAATTACTTTAAATCTCGTAAATAAAAAAACATAAATAATAAAAAATATTGTTTAAATATTAAATAATTAAATATTATAATTGAAAGAAGAGAAATAGAAACAACATCATATATCAAATTCAAAGAGTTATAAAAGTCTGACAAGCTGAGAGTTTGAGTTATAAGGTAATTAAGCAAATCGAAGTAGAAAAGAAAAATAGCATAAATTCAATAAGAAGGTTAAATTATAAGTTATGAAGGAGAATTAGTGTAACAACCTTAGTGGCCATATCATATAAAAGATATTTATGGTCACATCATCAATCACCTAATCTGGTACGAATAGAATTATCTCTTAAGGAATACAAAAATACTCAAAAGTAAACTAAGTTAAAAGAAATATAAAAATAAATATTTAATTAGATAAAACTTATTGAGATGAATCCAATGACATTTATTTTATCTCGATTGGACGACATTGAAAATTATAATGAATTAGAAGATTAGGAAAGTAAAAAAAAAATATATTATTATTTTAATTTGAAGTATATATATATATTTAAGTTGAAATAAGACAAATTTTAGCAATATAATAAAACCAAATCAATGTGATGTAGATGTCAAATATGTGTAGAGTTAGAATTATAGTAATATAACAAAATCAATAAAAAAACTTTAAAGGGAAAAGATTCGCAAAATTACATAAGAAGATACCAAGTAGATCGAGTGTAACATGAATCGTAAAATAAGATATAAAATAAAATGTCTCCAATGATGTGCAAAACATTAGAAAAAATGTATCAAGTTATAAAAATTAAAATTTTATGAGATAGAGCTAGTAGAGACAAATCAAAGGATGTTTGTTACATCTCAATCACACATCATTTAGAATTATTATAATTTAGTAGATCAAATATGAACAAATAATATTGAATTATTATTTTAATATATACTGTACAGATATTAAAGTGAAATGAGATAAATTGTAGCAATTTAATATATCCAAACAAAAATGATGTGAAGGCCATATGAAAGTAGATTTAGAGTTATATAGCAATATATCTAAATTGAAGCAAAAAATTTAAAGAAAGGAGATAACTTGTAAATGAAAGCTGTACTCTTTGATAGAAAGGAGATTGAGTTAACATCGTTGATTGTTAGTTGAAGTAAAAATTCAAAATCCTTATAAATCATGCAAAAGATTTTAGAAATTAAAATATTAAAAAAGATAAAATTAAATAGCAAAGTTTGAGGTAATGTGATTTAGAGGCACCATATACAACCAAATATAAGCAAAAACTTTGAAGAAATTATAGAACAATTTATTAGAAAGACATATTCCAAGATACTAAAAAGAACAAATTTAATAAACTAAATTATAAAATCTAGGACAAATTAAAATGTCTCATAAATAATACCAAAGCTTTAGCAAATTAAATATTAAATATTTATTATGACGATTAATTGTAATTCCAAATGACATCTAATTCAAAAGAAGAAAATGTCATTGAACTCATCTAGGTCAGAACTATTCAGTTAAACAATCATTTTTATATCTTTAAATATTTCATTTTTTTATTTTGGTATGTTTTATAAAACATTTTGATTTGTACTGTTTTTTACTATTGACTATTTCACAATCAAACTCATTGGTATGATGGAATACAATTTTTTATATAAATTGTCTCATGTTTTGAAAACTTTTTCTTAATTTCATTATATTATTGTCTAACTCTAAGTCTCTTCATGTGTGATGTTTACATTGCTTTGAGTTTTTATATCTAATTTCTTAATATACTTCATTTAACCATTTTTATATTTAAATAATAAATTTCTCTTATTTATTCATATCAAGTTTTGTAATACATTACAATTCCAAATGTGGTCTAATCAAGAAGAAACAACCATTATTTGACTTATCTAGATAACCTCTTCACAATTAAATATTAATTGATTTTTATAGATGTTTTTTATAGTGTTCTTGAAGTCTTTATGAGACATTTTATAAGATAACTTGATTTCACCATTAAGGATGCTCAACTCGATCTCTTAAGTATTTTGGAATGCAACTTTCTAGTACAAACTTTTCTCCTCTTTAAATTTTTTTTCTTTGATTTAGTTATATTACTATGTTAGTTTAAATATTCTCTTGTGTGACCACTACATTGTATTAACTTTGTTGGACTATATTGCTTCAATTTATCTAATTTCACCTCTAATATATACTCAACATGAAAATAAGAATTTATTATTATCTATTTGAATTAACTTTTGTGAGTCATGGTAACTTAAAATAAGGTCTAATTAAGATGTAACGAATGTCCTTTGACTTATCTTGACATGCTCCATCAATTTAAATATTCGTTTTTTATTTTTTTTGAAAAACCTTTTATAGGTTTGATGTCTTTTCTGAGTCATTTAAGGTTGTACCTTATTTATCTTATTTCTTAATTTTTTATTTGATTATATGACTTTGATACTATAATATCCAAAGATTTGGCAAGAAAACATGGTTAAAGTTTATAAATTTTTAACATTTGACATATTTTTATAATATTTAAAAAATAAATTATTAGTATTTATGTCTACTTACTTTGCTAATTTACAATAATTTCGAATTAGGATAGATCGTGAGGACTCATTTTGATGACTTTGTCTTATTAAATAGCCATTTCTATATTTTAAAATGTTTTATTTTTTAATATTTTGATAAGCGTTATATGATATTTTAATTAGTACTTGATTTGAAGATTGAAATGTTAAATTCAATCTTTTTAGTGTCCAAGAATGTAAATTTCTCATATTATATATCACTTTTCGTCAAATTTTTCTTATTTATTTTCTTATACTACTATATAACTCTAGATATTCTCTTGGGTTACCTCTACATCACTTTGAAACAAACTTCATTTGACTCTTCTTAATGGCCTCTATCTAATTAAAAATTTAGCTTTTATAATTAATTTAAGAAATTTTTTCTTCTATGGTTTTCACAAACTTTTTGAGCCTTTTTATTCCCACTTTAATTCATAATAATGAATATTATGCTCAATCTCTGAAGTATCTTAGAATACAAATTAAATTTATAATTAATCACTTTTTTAAAAATATTTTGGTTTTTATTTGTTATATTCAATGGAAAATAAAATTCTCCACTTATGAAACCTTTTTAATTTTGTTATATTATCTTGCTTCAACTTATCCAACTTAAGAAAATTTCTATACAGTTACTTAATATTGAAATAATAATTTATTATTAATTCATGCTTATTTTATTTGATAATTAGTCGTAGTTTTTATTGTTTTTTTATTCAAACAAAACAAACATTGTTGGACTCATCAGGATGAGTTCTTTACAATTAAAAAGTTATTTTAAAACTTTTAAATATACTATTTTCTAGTATTTTCAACACTCTTTCTGACCAATTTAGAACGATCTTGATTTGATGGTTCACAAAGTTACTAGATCTCTTCAATATTTTGGAACTTGACTTTCAAACATAGGTTATCTAACATTGTTCAAATTTTTGGATTTAATTTGGATATATTACTATTTAACTCTAAATCTCCTCTATGGTGAGCTTTACATCACTTTAATTTTGTTGTACTATTTTGTTTTAATTTATTGAATTTTAATTATTTTAATAATTTATTTTACATGATGTTATGAAGTCATATGAGATATTTTGATTCAATTATGATTTGATGATCGAAGATGTTATAATTCATCTTCTTAGTTTCTTCAGATGAAAAATGTTTGGTGCAATTTATCTCTTTTCTTCAAAATTCTTACTTTGACTTCTATGTATTACTATGAAACTTTAATTCTCCTCTTGTGTTAGTTTTGCATCACATTCATTTGGATATATGGTATTGCTTCAATTTGTCTCATTTAAGCTTTAATATACATTTACATGATATTAAAATAATAATTTACTTTTATTTATGCATATTTACTTTAGTAAATCATAGAAATTATAAATGAGGTATGATCGAGACAAAACAATTATCATTGGATTCGACTTGATGAGCTATATCTAATTAAACAATCACTTTTAAAGTTCTAATTATTATTTTTTATTAATACATATTTTAACTATGGAGGATGCTACTTTATATCTCTTTTGTACCTTAAAATGCTACTTTTTTAATATAATTTCATATTTATTCAAATGTTTTAGTTTGATTTGGTCATATTATTAAGCTATTTTAAATATCATGCGACCTTTATCACTTTGATTTCTCTTTATTGTATTGCTCAATTTATCTTGTTTTAGCTTTAACATATATTTGTTTAAATTTAAAATAATAGTTTGCCTTTATTTATGCTTGTTTAGTTTGATAATTTATAGTAATTCTAATTGAGGTCCAATCTAGATAAAACAAATATTATTGGAGACATCTTGACTAGCATCATCAACATAAATATTTATTTATTTATTATTTTTTTTTATTTTTTATTTTGAAAGATTATTGCACCTTTATGAGACATTTGACTCGTGACTGATTGGATGGTCAATGATATTACCCTCGATATCCCCAGTATCTCACAATGAAACATAATCATACCATTTGGCAAATTATGTTATTTTTCTTCTTTAATTTAGTTACATTATTATGTAACTGGTCCTTTAGATTCTATCATGATTTAATTTTTGAGATTATTGTGCTTGTTCTCCTTAGCATCCTAAAGTACAACTTTTTTGTATAATTTACCTAATTTCATAAAATTTTTTCTTTCATTTGGTTATAATGTTGTGAAACTATAAATATCTTCTTATGTGAACTTTAAATTAATTTAAATTTTCTATTATATTGGTTTAATATATCACAATTTATGTTTAATATGTATTTATTTAATATTTAAAAATATTTTTTTTATTTTCTATGTTTTTTATTATTATAATACTTCGAAATTTGAAATGATGTCTAATCATGACAAAAAAACTTTATTTGAGTTCTCTTAATGAGCTTTATTAAATTACATATTCATTTTTTTATATTTTTAAAATGTTTTCATTTTCAAATATTTTTGGTATTCTTTAAGTAAAACTTTTATTTGTCCCTCATTTGATGACCAATGATGCTAGAATCGATCCCCTTTGCATCTTGTAATGCAACTTCACCAATAATTTATCTTATTTATTTAAAGTTTTCACTTTGATTTGTTTATTTTACTACAATACTCTAGTCATCTTCTTATGCCTCATTTACGTTGCTTTGATTTGTTTATATTAGATTGGTTCAACTTATATCTTTTTTCCTTTAACAGATAGTTGTTTTACATAAAAATAAAATCTTGTTATTATTAATATTTATTTACTTTGGAAATTCATCATATTTCCATACAAGATATAATGGATAGGAAACAAATGTCATTAGAGTATTTCATTACCTATTTTATTTGATGATCGAGGATGTTGTCGTTAATCTATTATTTGCTTATATTATATTACTTTAATTTTTATCATTTCAACTTTAACAAATATTTAATATTAAAATTAAAGTTATTTTTATTTTTTTTTATTTATTTAAGTAATTCATAAAAATTCTAAATGAGGTTTGATTGAGATAACAAATGCCATTGATCTCTTCTCAATGAGCTTTGTTTAATAAATATTTATTTTCATATTGTTTTTAAAAAATTTTATTTTTGGAGGATTTGTCGAGTTTTTTGAGATATTTGAATCATGGCTAATTTAACAATCAGTGATATTTCACTTTATCCCCTTGTTATATTGGAACATAGCTTTAATGCATTAATTATCTCATTTCTTTAAATATTTTTCTTTTTGTTTGTTATATTATTATGTAACTCTAAATCTCTTATCATGTTGAGATTGCATTGCTTTAATTTTTGTTGCATTATATTGTTTCAATTTATTTGATTTATATATATATATATATATATATATATATATATATATATATATGTATATGTTAAATTTTATGATTAGTTATTATTAATTTTTTTCTCATTTATTTGGTAATTAGAAATAATTTTGAATAAGTTTTTATTTAAATTAAATTAATATTGGTTGACTCATCTCAATATGCTTTATCCAATTAAAATTCTTTCTATAATTATAAATATATTTTTTTGCAAGGTTTGCAAGCACTTTTTAATTATATCATCATCATGAAATTTAATGATTGTTATACATTGAACCTCTACTTATTAGTTATGATTCTATTTAACCCTATTTATAACATTTTTTATAGAAAGTTACGTTCTAAGATTGCCAATATTACACCTTTTTCCTAATAATTAATTAAGTACAATTAGCATATATCAAAGTTATATTTCAATGAAACTCTAAAAAATTGCTTATTGAGTTGGATAATGAATGCTAAGAGGTGTTTAATGATATTTGTTCATCATTATTCGAAGACATCCGAAATTTTTATAAATTTGCAAAAGTAAAAAAAATTAAAAATATTAAATTTTTTGTTTAATAATAAGTAAATTATTATTAAAATTAAAATAAGATAAATTGATGCAAAATAATATAATAAAATAAACATAATGTAATGGTGACAAGGTAGAAGACTTATAGTTAAATTGTTATATAAAATAATAAAAAGAAATCATTTGAAGAGAATAAGATAAATAATGTGAGAAATTTACTTCCCAATATATCTAAGGAGATTGAGTATAACATCCTTTATTTTTCAAATCAAATATGAATCAAATTAACTAATAAATAGTACCAAACCTTGTGAAGAAAATATGTACAAATATAAAAATGGAAATTTAATTAGTTAAAGCTCCTAGGATCGTGTTGAAGATTATATTGAATTATAAAAGTGAAAAAGCATAAATAATAATATTTTTTAAAACTAACAATAAGTAAATATTAAAGTCAAATTATGAAAAAATTAAATAATATTGTATAACAAAATCTAAGCTAAGTAAATTCCACACAAGAGGCAAATTTTGTCTTTAATTTATTGTAATCATGTGAAAACAAAAGATTGAAAAAATGCAGTAACTTTTATGAGAAAGCTACATTTCGAGATAAAAGAGAGACTGATTTTATGAATCTTGATTTTTCAAATTAGTTACAAATATAATTGACAATTAAAGAGTCCCAACATCTTATAAAATAAAATATTTAAAATGATAAAAAAATTAATAAGATAAAGCCTATTGAGATTAGTCTAACTATGTTTGTTTCAACTTGATTTGACCTATTTTGAATTTAGTATGAATAAACAAAAAACTAAGAGTAAATATCATTTTATTATTAATGAATTCAAGTTAATATAATATAACTTGAATTAATATAATATAACCAAATCAAATGGTTGTAAATGTCACACGAGAGGATATTTAGGGTTACATAGCAATTTAATAAAATTATAGAAAAAAATTTCAAAAATTGAGATAAATTATAAAGAGAAGTTGTAATTTGAGATAACCAGGAAATCTAGTATAATATTTTGAACTCCTAAAACAAACACAAATGAAACTTTTTCCTAAAACTTGCAAAAATCTTAATAAATAAAATATTTAAAATTATAAATTTGAATACTTTATTAGATAGAGTTTATGATATTACAAAGAATTATTGATGTAAATGAAATATCAAATAATAAATTATTCATTTAATATTAAGTAAATTTATATTAAAGTTGATGCGAGATGAATCTATGTAATTTAAGATTGTCAAATCAAGTACATTTAAGAGTCACATAAGAGTTGATTTAGAGTTAAATATTAAAAATCATGTATCAACAAAAAATGCCACGTAAAACATTCCAAAACTTAAAAATAATTTTTTTAAAAAACTAAAAATTTAAATTTTATTAGATAAGGCTCATGAAAAGGTGCACAAACATTTGTTTTATCTCAATAAGACCTCCTTAGGACTTCTACAAATTAGCACATTAAATATGCATACATAATAATAAATTCATTTTAATGTTAATTAAATATATATTAAAACTAAAATTAGATAAATTGAATCAATACAACATAAATAAATCAAAGCAATGTAATGGTCACAAGAGATGACTATTATCCTTTCATAATAATACATCCAAATCAAAGTGAATATGATGCAGATCAGGCGTAACATGCCAGATAGTCAAATAAGGTATTAGTCAAAATATCTCATAAAATATTCCATAACCTTAGAAAATAAAATTTTTAAAAATACAAAATTTAATATTTAATTAGATATAGCCAATGAAGACAAGCCTAACATATTTATTTCAACTACATTAGACATCTTTAAAACTTTTATTAAATTATTAAAATAAATGTGCATAAATAACTAATAATATAATAAAATCAACAAGGAGTTAAGGTCACACTAAAGAAGAACTATTGTTACATTATGTATAACAAAATCAAAGTAAAAACTTTGAATAAATGACATAAATTTGATAGAAAAGTTTCTTTCCAAAATATTAAGGAGATTGAGTGTAATATTCTGAATCATTTAATGAGGTATGAATCAAATATAAAAATAAAACAACAAGTTATTTAATCAAATAGTGCACATTGAAATGAGTCTAACAAAGTCCACTTTCCCAACATAAGACCTCATTTAAAATTTCCATGAATTACTTAAAAAATAATAAGTGTAAATAATAATTAATTATTTTTTTAATATTAAATAAAATTATTTTAAACCTTAAATGAGATAAATTAAAGCAAGTAATATAACCAAATTAAGGTATTATATAGGTCACACATGGGAGATTTAGAGTAACATAGGAATATAACAAATTCAAAGAGAAAAACTATAATAAATGAGACAAATTATACAAGAAATTTGCAATTCAAAATAGTAAAAACATTGACAATGGCAACAATGAATTTTAAATAAGATACAAATTGGTATGTATCATAAAGCATACCAAATTCCTAAAATTAAAATATTTAAAAAATAAAAAAGATGAATATTTTGTTGGATGGAGATTTTTGACACAAGTCTAACTACATTTCTTAATTTACAGCAAACCTCATTTAGAATTACTATGAATTAAAAAAAATAATTAAACATAAATAAAAATAAATTATTATATCATTAAGTAAATATAAACTAAAGTTCAAGTGATATAAATTGAAGTAATATAATAATAAAAAATCAAAGTGATGTAAAGGTCACAAGAGAGAAGTTTTAGAGGTAGATAATAATACAAAAAATTAATGCAAGATATTCACAAAAATGAGATAAACTACACTAAAAAATTACATTAAAATATGTTAAGGAGTTTGGGCATAACATCTTCAATCAAAATTGAAGATGGAATAAAAAAGTCTCATAAAACAAGCAAAAACCTATGTCATAAAATAAATCAAAAATATTAAATTGAGCATTTAAATGAACAAAGCTCATTTAGGTGACCCCAATGACATGTGCTTCTTCTCCATCAAAGTTGAAATAAGAAAATTGAAACAACATAATATAGCCAAATCATGTTGGTGTAGTAGTCATATGAGAAGAGAACTTGGTTTTCATATTAAGATAACCAAATAAAAAATGAGAAATTTAAAGAAATAAAATAAATTGTATGACAAAGTTGTAGTCTAACATACTAGTCAGATCTATGTAAAATCCTTAATCATTAAATCATGTCAAAATTAAAACATTACGTAAAGAGTGATAAATCCCAAGTAAGACCATTTTGAAATATATAAAAGTGAGCATTTAATTGGATATAGCTCATAGAGGCAGGTCCAACAATTTCACTTTTTTTTTTTTTTCACTTTATCTCTATCAGACCTCATTTTGAATAAATATGAATTACTAATCAAAATAATTATTAATAAAAATAAATTATTTCCTTTAATTCTAAGTGAATATGTACTAAACTTGGAATAAGATAATTGGAAGAAATGTAATATTACTAAAAAAATATATCATAAAAGTAACATGGGGCAAGATTTAGAGTAACAAACATAACCAATTCAAAGTAAAAAATTATAAGAAATAAGATAAATTATATGAGAAAATTGAATACCAACATACCAAAAAGATGGAGTGTAATATCATCGTTATTGAAATCAAGTATAATTCATATTGTGTCGTACAACATGCCAAACCATTGTGAAATAAAATATATAAAAAAATATAAAAATGAATATTTTCTTTGATAGTTTTTAATAAAGATGAGTCCATTGATGTTTGCTTAATCTCCATTCAACCTCATCTAAAATTACAATAAATTAACAAATAAATTAAACATGAATGATTAGAATTTATTATTTTTAATATTAAGAAAACATATATTAAAGCTAATACAAGATAAGTTGACTTAATGCAACATAATATAATCAAAGCAATGTAAAGACCAAACTGAAGAAAATTTTGAGTTAAATAGACAAAAAAATAAAAGAAGAAAATTTATAGATATATGATAAGTTGTTTGAAAAATTACATCCTAAGATATTAATGGATTTGAGTATAACATCCTTAGTAAAATGAAGTACAAATTGAAAAGTCTCAAAAAGTGTGCCAAATCCTTGAACAATTAAATATTGTGAATTACAAAAAATTAATGTTTAAATCAGTAACGTTTGTCAAGGCAAGACGAAAGACTTATGTTTCTTCACCATTAAATGTTGTTTGGAAATAACATGAGGTTCTAAAGTAAATTAACATAAATAATATATAATTGTTATTTTAATATTAAATAGATATATATTAAAGTGGAAATAAATTAATTCAAGGAATGTGATATAACAAAATAAAAGTTAAGTTGCCACACATGAGAAATATTAGGATTTCAAACAAATAAAAAAATCAAAAGAAAAAATTGAAAAAATAAAATAAATTATATTAAAATGTTGGATTGAAAATATTAAAGGGATGAAATGTAACATGTTTGATTGTCAAATCATGTCAAAATTAAAATGTCTCATAAAATTTGACAAATCTTAGGAAGATAGAAATTGAAAAAAAAATATGAAAATAAGTGTTTAATTGGATATAGATCCCTGAGATGAGTTAAATAATAGTAATCTTGTCTCCATCAAAATTCTCTTAGAATTATTTCAAATTAATAAAGAAATTACCATGACTAATAATATTTTTTTTAAAAATCAAGTAAATATCTTTCAAGCCATAAAGGATTTATAAAGGTCATTAGAGAGGAGATTTAGAGTAACTTAGTAATGTTACCAGTTCATAGAAAACAAGTATAACAAATGAGATAAATTGTAGGAACAAGTTCCATTCCAAGATAATAAAGAGTTAGTGTAACATCCTCAATTCTCAAATCAGAGCTTATTGAGATGATTATTTATTTTGATAAAGCCTATTAAGATGAGTGTAACAATATTTGTCATTGCTTCAATAGAACACATTTAGAATTACTATGAATTATCAAAGTAAATAAAAATAAATAATATTTCATTATTATCTAAATGTAAAGTAAAGATATATTAAAGCTAAAATGTCATAAATAGAAGCAATATAACATAATTAAATTAAGTGTTATAAATGTCATAGAAGATAAGATTTAGAGTTATACAGTAATATAAAAACATTAAAGTAAAACATTTGAAGACATTAGTTGAATTATATTGGAAAATTACATTCCAAAATATGGAGGAGATCTAATGTAACATCCTTCATCATAAAATCAAAAATGAATTGAAATATCATAAAATGAATGCCAAAATCCTATTAAATAAAATAATTATAGAAATAAAAATTAATGATTAGGTGGATAAAGATCATTGACATGGAGACAAACATCATATACTTCTCTATAAAACCATATTAAGAATTTTTATGAATTAATAAAGTAAATAAATGAAATAATAATAAAATATTATATTAACAATAAATATGCATATATTATAGTTGAAATAAGATCATTGAACTAACATAATATAACTAAATGAAAGTGATGTACAAGTCACATGTTAGAATAATTAGAGTTTTATAGTAATATAGTGAAACTAAAGAATTAAAAATTAAAATAAATTATGCGAAAAACAAGTAATTGAAGATTTAGATTAATTGTGTGCAACATCCTCAAAAGAATAATCAGGCACAAATTAAAATGTCTCATAAAGGATGACAATGTCCAAGAAATTAAAAATATTTGAAACAATTTAAAAACATGACTATTTAATTAGATAAAGTTTGTCAAGATGAGTGCAGCAATCTCATATCATCCCTATCAAACCTCATTTATAACACTATATTTTATCAAAAAAAGAACATAAATAATATTAAATTATTTTTTAATATTAAGTAATTATATATTGAACCTAAAATGAGATAAATTGAAGCAATACAATATATCTAAATAAAGGTGTTTATATGCCAAACAAGAGAAGATTTACAAGAACATAGTAATATAACTAATTAAAAGTGAAAAATGATAAAAAAATATAAGATAAATTATATGAGAGAGTTTCATTCTAAAATATTAAAGAGATCGAGTTAAACATACTTGTTTATTAATTCATGTACAAATCAAAATTTCTCATAAAACAATCAAAACTATTTGAAAATAAATATCTAAAAAATAATAAAATAAATATTTAATTAGATAGAACTCATTGAAAATGAGTCATATGATGTTTGTTTCATCTCTATCAAACCTTATTTCAAATTATTATGAGTTTTCAAATTAACTAAATATAAAAAAATAAATTATTATTTTAATATTAAGTAAATATATATTAAAACTAAAATGAGATAAATTGAAGCAATGTAATATAGTAAAATAAAAGCTATATAAAAGTCACACAATATAAGATTGTGTTATATTATATTATAAAAATATTAAAGCAAAAAGTTTGAAGAAATAAGGTAATTTGTGTCAACAACTTGAATTCTAAGATATTAAGAAATCAAGTGTAACTTTCTTGATCAAAATATCAATTACCATTAGAATTGATCATAAGATAAGGCCAAATAATGTGCTAAATAAAATAACAAAAAAATATTAAAATGAATATTTTATTGGATAATACTCAGTAAGACAAGACCAATGATGTAAATTTTGTCTCCATTAAACCATGATTAGAAATATCAAGAATTATTAAAATAAATTAAGATAAATAATAATAAAATGCTACTTTAATATTAAGTAAATATATATTAAAGTTGAAATAAGATAATTGAAATAATGCAAAATAACTAAATCAAAGTATTATATCAATCCATGGGAGGATAGATAGTTTCATAGCAATATAATCAAATGAAAGCAAAATATTTCAAAAAATGAGATAAATTTTATGGTAAAGATGCACTCTAACATGCTAGGGAGAATGTGGATAGCATACCTAATCATGAAATTAGGTATGTTTTGAAAAGCCACACAAAGCATGTAAAAACATGAAAAAATTAAATATATTAAAATATAAAATAAAATATTTAATTACATAGAGCTGGTTGAGATGTGTCCAATCTTGTTTGTTTTGTCTTCATCAAACCTTGCAAGAAATTGCTACAAATACGAAAGAAAGTAAACTTAAATGATAATAAATTATTATTTTAATATTTAGTTAATATATCATAACACAAAAATAAGATAAATTGAGGAAATATAATACAACCAAATGAAAGCGATGTTGAGCTCACACCATCACAGAATTAGAATTTTATAGTAATATAAACAAATCAAAAACCAAAAATTTAAAAAGTTGAAATAACTAGTATGAAAAAGTTGTCTTCTATGATACTAAGGAAATTGAGGGTACTATTCTCCATTATCATATGAGGTATGATTTAAATATCTCATTAAGCATGTCAAACCCCTTAAAAAATTTAAAAATATAAAGATAAATACTCAACTAAATAATGCTCCTTGAGATGAGCCAACATTTTTTGTTTTGTCTTTAGTAGATCTGATCTAGAATTATTATGAGTTACCAAAGTAATTAAATAGAAATAATAATAAATTTTTATTATTATATTAATTGAATATATATTGAAAATAAAGTAAGGTAAATTTCAATAATATAAAGATTACATGAGAGAAGACTTAGAGTTACATAATAATACAAAAAACAAATCATATTAAGAAATATAATAAATTATAATAGAAAATTGCATTCAAAAAGTCTAAAAAAGCATGTAAAAAATCTTATAAGTAAAATATTAAGAATATAAAAATAAATATTTAAATTGTTAAAGCTGGTCGAGGTGAGACCCATTACGTATGTTTCTTCTCCATCAAAGCTCGTTTGGAAATACTACGAATTACTTAAGTAAATATTAAAAAAAAAATTTTCTATTTTAATATTAAGTTGGAGTATATTAAAGATGAAATACGTTAATTAAAGCAATGTAATGTCAAAATCAAAGTGATGTATAGGTTACTTAAGAGGAGAATTAAGGTTTCAAAATAGTATAACACATCAAAAATGAAAATAAGTTTTATGGAAAAGATAAATTCCAAGATAGTAAAGGGATCAATTATAACATAAAAAATTATTAAATTATGTATGAATCAAAATGTGTTTTAATGAATGGCATATCCCTAGAAAGTGAAACATTCGAAAAGAAATACTTTTATATAATCAAATAAACCTCATTAAGATGAGTCCAATAATGTTCATTTCATTTCCACCAATCCATATTTGGAATATGATGAATTAATAAGGAATATAAGAATAAATACAAAAATATGTTTTAATGTTAAATAGAAATATCCTAAACCTAAAATGACATAAATTAAAGCAACACAATTTTACCAAATCATGTCATTTTAATGGTCACACAATAGGAGATTTAGAGAAACGTAAAAATATAGTTAATTCAAAGCAAATAATTACAAGAAATAATAAAAATTTTAAGTGATAGTTGTATTCTAAGCTACTAAGAAGATTGATTCTAAATTTCTCGATTTTCAAATTAGGTATGTGTCAAATTGTCTCACAATGAATGGTAAACCTTTAGAAAGTAAAATATTTAGAAAATATAAAAAAAATATTTAATCAGATAGAAGTCATGGAGATAATTTTAAAATTTTATGTTTCATTTTCATCTATCCTATTATGAAATTAATACAAATCATTAAGTAAATTAAACATAAATAATGATGAATTATTACTTTAAAATTAAATTAATATATATTAAAGTTGAAACAAGATAAATAAAAGCATTATAATGGTCACATAAGAGATGATTTAGAGGTACATTGTAATATAAAAAAGTCATAACAAAAACTTTGAAGAAATCAGATAAATTATATGAGAAAATTACTTTCGTAGATATTAAAAAGATCTAGTACACTCACAATTGCAAAGTAAATAAAAAATCAAAATATCTCATCACACATGTAATAACCTACTAAATAAAATAATTAATAATGTAAACATAAACATTTAAATGGATAAGCCTTCAATGACACACGTTCTAAGATATGAAGGAGTTTAAGTGTAACATACTCACTCGTTATATCATCTATGAATAAAAATGCCTTATAAAACTGCTAAAACATTGGAAAATAAAATATTTAAAATTATAAGAAAGGATATTTTATTGGAAATATCTTGTCAGGATAAGTTTGATGACTTTTATTTCACCTTTATTGAACATTGTTAGGAATTACTATGAATTTCTATAGTAAAGATGTGTAAATAATGATAAATTTATATTTTAATATTAAGTAAATATATGTTAAAGCTCAAATATGATAAATTGAATCTAGGTAATCTAACCAAAATAAAGTGATATAAATGTTACGAAAGAGGAGAATTAGAGTTTTATTGTAATATTATAAAATGAAATTGAAGAATATCTAGTAATATGTTAAATTGCATAGAACTTCATATACTAACAAACAAAAGAGAATTAGTATAACATCTCCTATTACCAAATTAAGTATAACTCAAATGTCTATAAATTCTTGCCAAAACCAAAGAAAAAAATAAAAAAAATATAAAAATACATAGTTAATTGGATATAGCCCATTGAGAACAGTAGAACCACTTTTGTTACATTTTAATTGGGCCTTGTTTAGAATTATTACAAATTACCTAATTAAATAAGCTAAAAAAATAATAAATTATTTTTTAGTGTTAAGAAAAAATATATTAATGATTAAATGAGATAAATTGCTGCAATATGATATAACAAAATGAAAATGTTGTAATTATCACATAGGAAGAGAATTTGAGTTCAATTGCAGTATGACTAAATCAAAGAAAAATATTTAAATAAATGGGATAACTTGTAGAATAATATTGAATTCAATGACAATAAGAATAGCAAGTGTAATATCCTGACTTATCAAATCAAGTATGAATCAAAATGTCTCACAAAATATTCCTCAATGAAAATAAAATATTTTAAAATACAAAAATGTATAATTAGATTGAGCTCTTTGTAATGAGTCCAACTATATTTGTTTCATGTTAATCCAAACTCAGTTGGAATTATTAAAAAATACAAAAGTAAAGAGTTATAAACAACAAAAATTTTACTTTAATATTAGTGCTTAATTAAAAATAAATTGAAGCAATGTAATATAACAAAATCAAAACAATATAAATATCACACAAGAGGATATATAGAGTTATAATGAAATATAATAAAATCATAGTGAAAAGTTTGTAGAAATAAGGTAAATTATATTCAAAATTTTTATTCCGAGATACTAAGAAGGCTGACTGTAACTTCCTTGACCATCAAATTTGCTAAAAATTATAATAACCAAAACCCTAGAAAATATAATATTTTAAAATGTAAACATACTTAAGATCTTGTAAAAACAAGTATAATAAATTTCTTTCCTCTCAATTGGATTTAATTTCTAATTAATACGAATTATCGAAATGAATAAAAATAAATGGTAAAAGGTTTTATTTTTTTAATTAAATATACATCTTTATGATGAAAAGATATAAATTAAAGTAATATAATAAAAAAAATAAAAGTGAAAATTTGAATAAATTAGAAAAATCATATGACAAAGTTGTATTCCAAGATATAAAAGACACAGAGATCCTCATCCTTGATTGTCAAATCAAACAAGAATCAAAATTTCTCATAGTGTAAGGATATAACTTGAAAGAATAAAATATTTTAAAAAAGAGGAATATTAAATTGGATTGAGGTCATTTAGATGAGTCAAATGATGTTTTTTTGCCTTGATCAAATAAAATTTACTATTATTATGTATCCAAAATTTAAATAAGCATAATTAATAATAAAATATTATTTTTGTATTAACAAAATATGTCATAATGTTTAAATGAGATAAATTAAAATAATATAATATTACAAAATCAAAGCCATGTAAAGGTCAAATAGTGATTTAGAGTTAATAATAATTTAGCTAAATCAAAATAAAAATTTAAAGAAATGATATAAATTAAATATAAAAGTTGCATTTTAAGATATTAAG
This sequence comes from Vanilla planifolia, assembly GCA_023846275.1. Lineage (NCBI taxonomy): Eukaryota > Viridiplantae > Streptophyta > Magnoliopsida > Asparagales > Orchidaceae > Vanilla > Vanilla planifolia. The sequence continues at coordinate 409,772 of JAIUJO010000328.1, read as the reverse complement.
GTTATTGTTTGTAACAAAATTTTTTATCATTTCATGTATGAAATAAAATATCTTATAAAACATGCAAAAATTTTAGAAAATAAATGACTTGAAAATAAGAAAATTTATTTTTTGTTAGAAAGTGCTTATTGATAAATCCAGTGACGAATGTTTTGTCTCGAATGGACCTAATTTTGAATTATTATGAATTCCTAAAGGAAATAAAAATTAAAGATAATTAATTTTTAATGTTAGTTAAATATGCATTTAATTTGAAATCAGATAAATTGAAGCAATAAGAAAAAACAAATCAAAGTGATGTAGAGGCCACTTGAGAGAATATTCAGTGTTACATAGTAATATAACAAAATTAATGCTAAAAATTTGAAGAAATGAGATAAATTGAGTAGGAACGTTGCATCCATTGTTACTAAGGACATCGAGTGTAGCTTCATTAATCGCTAAATTATGTAGAACATGAAATTTCTAGCAAAGCATCTCAAAACTCTAAAAAGTAAAACATTCAGATGTAGAAATGACTATTTAATTAGGACATACTAAAATGTGAAAACTTTTTTGATAGAATGTGTGCAAATATGGGATAATAAAAAAATTTAAAAATTTAACAATAAATATTTAATGAGATAGAGCACGTTGAAACAAGTCCAATGACATGTTTCTCATCTCTATTTATCTCCATTTAGAATTATTATGATCTATCAAAAGAAACAAATTCTTAAATAATTATCAATTTTTATTTCAATATAAATTAAGTATATATTAAAGTTGAAATAGGATAAATTAAAGCAATATAACCTTACAAATAAAAACAATGCAACAGTTTCGCATAAAAGATTTAGTGTTTCATAATAATATAATTAAATCAAAGCAATAACTTGAAAATAAAAATTTTATTTGAAAGTCTCATTCAAAGTTACTAATGCTATTGAGTATAATATCATTTATATTTAAGTGAGACACTAGTAAAAAGATCTCACAAAGAGTACTAAAATTAAAGAAAACAAAATATTAAAAAATATAAAAAATAATATTTAATTGGATAGAGCTTATCAAGGTGAGTACAATAATGTTTGTTCCACCTTGATCGATGCTCATTCCAAATTACCTTGAATTATAAATTTAAGTAAGCATGAATAATAATAAATTATTATTTTAACATAAAAAAATATATTAAAGTTGAAAAAAGAAAAATGAGGCAATACAAAACGACTAATTTATAGTAGTGCAATAGTTATAGAAAGGGAGACTTGGAGCTATATAGTAATATGACAAAACGAACAAATTTTAGAAAATGGGATACCTTTTTCAAGAATGTCATATTCCAGAATACAAAAGATATAGGCTGCAACATCCATGATATAACATCTACCAAAATGCTTGAAAATAATATATTTTAAAATATATAAATATATTTTTAATTAGAGGGGGTGTATCAAGACGAGTTAACTACATTTGTTCCATCTCAATTAGACATGGTCTTTTAAGAGAGAAGAATTAGAGTTTCTTTGGAAAAAAACAAAAGGAAATCTAAAAGTTTGACGTAATAAGATAAATTATACTATTTTATTGCATTTCAAGATACTATAGAGATTGGGTGCAAGACTGTTGATAGTCAAATCAAGTGCAAAATAAAATATCATATAAAATATGAAAAAGAAATGAAAATAAAATATTTTGAAAAATTAATAAAAAATATTTATTGAGTAGTGCTCATCATGATGAGTCCAATGATTATTTCATCTCAATTAGCCCATACTTAGAATTAATTTGAATTATAAATGTGCATAAGAATAGTTAACAAAAACGTATTCCTTTTTAACTAAGTAAATGTATATTAAAGATGAAATAAGATAAACTGATGCAATATAATATAACCAAATCAAAATATTATAAATGTCACACAAAAGAATAATTTATGTTTCATAGAATTATATCAAAATTAAAGTAGAAAAATGAAAAAATATATAAAAAATATATGAGAAGGTACATTATAAGATAATAAGGAAATTGAGTATAATATCTTTGAATGTGAAATTAGGTACGAATCAAAATGGCATGCAAAACATGTTAAAACTCTTAAATAGAAAGAATTTAAAAATATAAATTGTAATACATAATTTGATGGAGCTTATTGAGAGGAGTTTTATGGTATTTTTTTCATCTGAATCAATAATCGTTTGGATCTATGTAAAATTAAAAAAAAGTAATGTAGCATAAAAACAAAAAATTAAAATTTTTATTTGAAGCAAATTTTGAAGGTGGAATGAAATAATTTGAAGAAATGTAATGTTTCTAAATCAAAGTGATGTTTTTTTAGTATATGAAAGGAGATTTACAGTAACATTGTAATATATCCAAACCAAAGCAAAAACTTTGAAGAAATAAGATAAATTGAAAAAGAAAGTTGCATTGTATTTGGAAAACAATATATTTAAAATTATAAAATGAATATTTTATTTGATAGAGTTCATTAAGATTTATATAATGATATTTTCTTTAACTAGAATGGATCTCCTACTAAATTACTATGAATAATAATAGTAATTATACATTAAAAATAAAAAAAAATTTATTATTAAGTGAACATATATTGAAGATGAAATGAGAAAAATTAAATTAATGTAATATAATGAATTGAAAGTGTAAAATTTGATTAAGGGAGAGAAGTTTTTGGGAAACTCACATTCCCAGATACTAGGGCGATCAAGTATACAATTCTCAAATATTAAATTAGTTATAAATCTAAATGACTCATAAAACATCGCATAACTTGTGAAAATAAAATATTAAAAAAACAATAAAATGAATATATAATTGGATAGAGCTTATCAAGTAGAATACACTAACATTTATTTCATTTTAATTAAACCAGATTTTGAATTACTTCTAGTTACAAAATTAAATAAGTATAAATAATATTAAATTATATTTTTTATTATTAATAAAATATTTGTTAAAACTAAAATATGATAAATTAAATTAATATAATACGACGAAATCGAAGTGAAGTAAAGGTCACATGGTAAGAGCTTTAGAGGAACAAAGCAATATTACCAAATCAAATTAAATAATTTAAGAATTGATACCAAATAGATAAAAAAGTTGCATTCCAATGTTTTAAAAAGACTAAATGTAACATTATTAATTCATAAGTTAAGTATGAATTAAAATATCTAATGTGTCAAAATCCTTGAAACTAAAATATTAAATAAAACATAGATAAATATCTAATATAATAGAGCTCATCAAAGAGAGATCAACTATACTTCTTTCATCTCAATGGAACCTTGCTTAGAATTACTACATTTTACCAAAACAGTTTATTATAAGTAAATATTAACTAATGATATATTAAAGATAAATTGAGATAAATTAAATTAATCTAAACTAACAAAAATGATGTAAAGGTTAATATAAACGAATTAGAATAAAAATTTGAAAAAAATGAGAGAAATTGTCTTAGAAAGTTGCATTATAAGATACTAAAGAAGATTCAGGTAACATTCTTGATCATGAAAAAAGGAATTAATTAAAATGTCTCAAAAAGCATGCTAAAACACAAAAAATAAAATATTTAAAAATATAAAAATAAATATTTAATTGGATATACATTGTAGATACAAGTCTAATGAGACATAAGTTTGTATAGTTTTATAACAAAATAAACACAAAAAATTTGAACAAATTAGATTAGTTATAAAGAAAAGATGGATTCGAAAATTCTAGGGAAATCTTGTGTAATATCCTCATTTGTCAAATTTTCTACAAATCAAAATGCAAAAAAAGCCTACCAAAATACTAAAATAATATTCCAAAAATAAAAATACAAAAATTTAGTTGATAAGGACACCTTAAGGTGAATCCAACAAATTTTCTTTTGTATTAATTAAACCACAATTCGAATTATGTTGAATTACAAAATTATTTAGTAAAAAATAATAATTTTTTATTCTTTTAATCGAAGCTAGTATATATAAAATTATATAAAATAATATAATGTAATATAACTAATTCAAATGTAACCCTCTCACTAAAGAAATCATTTATGAATAAAAATGTCTAGCATAGCATGCCAAAATAATGATGATGAGACATTTAAAAATTACAAAATGGATATTTAAATGTATAGATCTTGTCCATAAGAGTCGAATAGCCATTACTTATTCTCAATGAAGCCTAATTTGATGTTAATCTTAATTACAAAACTAAATAAGCTTAAATAATATTTAATTCTTATTTTAAGTTGAAGTAAAAATATATTAAAACTATAATAAAATAAAATGAAGCAATGTACTATAACCAAATCAATTCCAAAAGGATAAGTGGCAAGGTGTTTCTACACTTGAGAGAGTATGATGTGGGTCGATGTAGGCTCTAGGGTCAAAATAAGTTCATTTGTCAATGTATGTGGGCATAGGTTAATGCTAATGACAATTGGTTTGACACAAGTTGTGACACAGATGAGTTAGTGGTTGAGGTAGTAATGCAACAATTCGGATGCTGGCTAACTAAGTATAGAAATAGCTATAAATTTAAATTTGTCATTCTTATCAAACTTTGCATTAAAACTAGAATTGTTGCAACAATATCATAGATTGGATTTTGAGTGTAATTATTTGTAAAATTGCTAGCTAACTTCCTTACAACTCAAAATATATATAACTAGATGAACTAAATTGAATATAAAATTTGTTCAAGTTAAAAACTGAAGTGCAATAATAAACAGTGGTTGATTATAATCAACCCCCTAATGCGAGTGATAATGGAAACAAGAAGGAAGTATAATCTTTGTAGGATCTACAAATGCTACTGCTACACCCTTTCTTGTCCTTTCTCTCTATTACTTGCAATTATTTCCTATCTTTATTTTGTCTCTTTTCACTTTCCTTATTCTTATCTTTACCCTCTCTCTTGTCCATCTCTCTTAATCTCTTTCTCATCTATCTTCTTCTTCCTTTCTCTATCCTCTGTCTTCATTATCTTCCTATGCGTTTTCATTATCATTTACACGAACCTCTCTCTCTTCTATTTTTTTTGTCTTTAGTTTTCTTTAACTTTATTAATCTTTCATTAAATGTTTGGCATTTTTATGACTATTTATCAATTTCACTATATCCCCCTTATTTTAACAATCTCTTTATTGCCCTCTCTTTCCTTTAGTTTTTTCTCTCTTGCTCTAATATCTCTCTTGAGAAATTAATATTAATTCTAAACAAGATTTGATTGAGATGAAACAAACATCTAGACTAGTCTAAATGAACTCTATCAAATTAAATATTTAATTTTTTATTTTTAAATATTTTATTTGTGTGCATTTTAATGCATTTTACAAGAAATTTGATTTGTACATCATTTGATGATTAATAATGTTTCACTAAGTCTCATTACTATATTAAAATTCAACTTTAGCAAACATCTTATCCCATGTATTGAATGTTTTTTCTTTTATTTTGTCATATTACCATGAAACTCTAATTCTCCTCTCGTGTAATCTTTATATCAATTTGATTTTGTTTTATTATATAGATTAATTTATGTCAATTGAGCTTTAATATTTATTTATTTATAATTAAAAATGATAATTAACAATTTTTTATATTTACTTTATTTAAATATTTTGTAACAATTCTAAATGAGATCTCGCAGTGTTGAAGAAATTTTCATTGTACTCATCTTGACAAAAACATATAATTAAATATTCTCTTTTAAAGTTTTTCATAATTTATTTTCTCTAGCTTTTTTCATTCTTTAGGGACATTTTTATTTATCTCTTATTTACAAAATGTACATGTAACAGTTAATCTTTTTTTTTTATGTTAGAATGCAACATTCCTATAAAATTTGTCATTATTTAAAATTTTTTCCTTCGATGTGGCTATATTCTTATGTAACTCAAAAATCATATTTGTTATGACCTTTTCATCACTTTGATTCGATTATTTCCATTACTTTAGTTTATCTTAATTTAGGTTTAGTATATATATTCTTAATGTTGAGGGTGTAACGTTTTATTGTTTAATTTTATTTACTTTAGAAATTTGCTCTATATTGATATGAGATCAAGTCAAGACAATGAAATGTCATCTGACTTGTCTCAAAGAGCTTTAACTAGTAAAATTTTCATTTTTGTAATATTTTGAAATTTTTTTAAATTTTATTATAATGCTATGTAAATTTAAAATTATATTACTACGACCTTTACATTGCTTTGATATTATTTTAATATGTTTCTTCAATTTATTTTATTTGAATTTCAATATACGTTTACTTAAAAATAAAATAATAGTTTGTTATTACTTTGTCCTATTTACTTCAAAAATTCCTCTTAATTTCAAATGAAGGATGATCGAGTGGAAAAAATATAGTTCGGCTTAACTCAATGAGCTTTATCCATTAACTATTCTTTTTTTAATAAAAATTTTACTTTTAAATTTTTTTGGATGTCTGATAGATCATTTTGGTTTGTAGCCTATTTAACTAGTGAGGATATTACACTTGATCCCTTTAATACCTAAGAAAGAAAATTTCATATACAATTTAACATATTTCTCTAAATATTCTTATATTTTGATATTTTACAATGTAATTCTAAACCTCAACTCATGTGACTCATTTCATTACTTTTGATTAGGTTATATTTCATTGCTTAATATTAATAAAATAAGATTTTATTGTTTTGCTTATTTTTTTGGTTGCACTAAGCAATCCCAAACAAGCTCCAATTTGAAGGAAACAAACATTATTGTATTTGTTTAAATGAGCTTAATCTAATTAACTATTAATTTTTATATTTTTCAACATTTTATTTTGTAATATTTTGATATGCTTTGTAAATATTTTAAATAATACCTAATTTAAAGGTCAAGGTTGTCAAACTTGATTGTGCTAGTATAATAGTTTGCAGCTTTCTTACAAAATGTAAATATTTTGTTAATAATTTTTCTTTGTTTTGCTATATTACTATGTCAATCTAAATGTGTGCTTGTGCAATATTTATATTGCTTAGATTTGGTTATAGCACATTCCTTGATTTATTTGATTTTAATTTTAATATATATTGACATAATTTTAATGCAATAATTTATTATTATTATGTTTATTTAATTTGGTAATTCATAGAATTTGCAAATAAGTTTTTATTTGGATAAAACAAAAGTTATTACACTGGACCCACAAGCATTATCCAAATAAATATGTATTTTTATATTTTTAAGTATTTTACTTCCTAGGGTGATGACGTGCTTTATGAGAAATTATCATTCATGTCTTAATTAAAAATTGATAATTTCAAATTCAATCTCAATAGTATTTTGGAATGCAACTTTTTCTTATTTTACTTCAATTTTATTGTTTGATTTGGTCTTATTACTCTATTATTTTAAATCTCTTCTGGTGTAATCTATACATTACATTGGTTTATTTACATTGTATTACTTTTATTTAAATTATTTTATCTTTAATGTATATTTACATAATTTATACCATTTGTTTTGGAGTGTGACTTTTTTGTTTAATTTATCTTGTTTCTTATACTTTGTATCTCCAATTCTATCATCATATAATTTTTACATTGCTTTGATTTGGTTATGTTACAATACATCAATTTATCTTCTTTTGATCACAACATATATTTATCTTACTTTATAAATATTATTTTTTGTAACATATATTTATTTGCTTAGGTAATTCATAGTAATTTTAAATTGGGTCCAACAGGGACCAATCAAAATTTCTTTGGGTTCATTTTGATGAGCTCAATCAAAATAAATATTCATATTTAAATATTTTAAAATATTTTACTATTTATATTTTGGAATTCTTTATGTGACATTTTATTTTATTTATGATTTTACAATTAACGATATTGCACTTGATCACCATAGTATCATGGAATGCAACTTTTTCATATAATTTGTCTCATTTATTCAAATCTTTTGCTTATATTTTTTTATTTTATTATGTAACCCAAAATATTCTCTCATGTGACCTTTCAATAGCTTGGTTTAGTTTTGTTATATAGTTTTAATTTGTCACATTTAAAATTTAATAAATTTTTGTTTATATTTGTTATTATTTATTTATTTTCAGGAACTAGCAATTATTCCAAATGAGGTCTGCTTAAGATAAAACAAATGTTATTTGGCTCAACTCAATGAGTTTTTATCGAATCAAATATCACTTTTACAATTTAAAAATTTTTATTTTCTTATTCTTTGACATGTTTTATGAGGCATTTTGATTTTGCTTCTTTTAATAATTAACAATTACATAATAAATTTCCCTAGTATCTTAGAAAATAGCTTTTTTGTGTAATTTATCTCAAATTTTTAAAATTTTTAATTTGATTTGTTTATGTTAGTATGAAACTTTAACTCTCAAATGTTATGACCTTTACATCACTTTGAATTGGATATATTATATTACTTAAGATTATCTTTTTAATATATATTTATTTAATATTAAAAACATTAATTTGCTTTTTATGTCTAATTTGTTAAGAAATTTGCATTGATTCTAAATGATGTCTAATGGAGATGAAAAAAGATCATAAACTCCACTTGATTGGCTCCATCCAACAAAAAATTTTATATTTTCCAATATTTAATTTTTTTTAGATATTTTTATGTTTTATAAGATATTTTAATTCTTACCATAATTTAAAATAAAAAATATTACACTTCATCTTCTTATACTTTTCTCAATGAGCATTATCCACTTAACTACTCATTTTTATTTTTTTTAATATTTTATTTTTCAGAATTTTCACATTTCTATAAGGAATTTCAATTCTTATTAAATTGCTAATTGGGAATATTGTGCTCAATCACTCTAATATCTTCAAATGAAAATTTTCATTATAAATTTTGTTTCTTCAAATGGTTTTCTTTGCTTTAGTTAGATAACTATGTAACACTAAATCTTGACTCATGAGACCTTTATATCATTTTGATTTTATTATAATTTCTTACATCATTTTATCTCTTCAATTTTAAAATAGATTTATTTTATATAGAAATAACTATTTGTTATTATTTATGCTTATTTTCTTTAGTAATTCACCTTAATTCCCAATAATATCATTTTAAGACTAGACAAATGTTGTTTGATTAATAATAGATTAAATAATCATTTTCATGTTTCTTAAAAAATTAGTTTATAGAGATTTGGTTTTAGAAGACATTTTGATTCGTACTTGGTTTGATGATCAAGGATAATTTATTAGATCTCGTTAGAATCTTTTGTTGTAATTTTCACATTCAATTTGTCTTATTTTTTTACGTTTCCATGCAAGTCTTATTCTCTTATACTATGATATTTACATTGGTCTGATGTGGTTGTATTACATTTTCTCTACTTATCTTATTTCAACTTTATTATATTTAAACTTAGCATTAAAAGAAATAAGAATAATTTGAAATGAGATCTCATTGAGACAAAAAAAACATTGTTGTTCTTATCCTCAAGAGCTTTATCAACTTAAATATTAGCTTTTATAATTTAAATTTTTTTTAATGTTTTAGTAAGTTTTGCGAGATATTCTTTTTTGCAACTAATTTGATAATTAAGAATGTTATGCTCTATCTTCTTAATATATTCGAATTCAACTTTATCAATCAATTTAACATGTTTCCCAAAATCATTTGCTTTGAATAGGTTATATTGCTATGTAATTCTAATTCTCCCCTACTACCACCATTTCAACCTTTTTTATTTTGTTATATTATGTTTCTTTGGTTTATTCTACTAAAGTTTCATTTAAAATTATGTAGCACTAAAATAATAACTCACTACTATTTTTGTTGAATTATATTAGTAATTAAGAGTAATTTTAATTGAGATTTGAGAGAGATGGAACAAACATCATTCGACTTCTCATGATAAGCTCTATGCTATTAAATTATTAATTTAATATTTTTAAAATATTTTATTTATTAGAATTTTGATATTATTTATAAGCCATTTGAATTAATACTTAATTTTACTAATGGAAATGTTATACTCTATCGCTTTACTATCTTAAAGTACACCTTTCCAATACAATTTATCTTATATCATTAATTTTTTCATTTTGATTTTTTATAATAAAGTGAAACTATAAATCTTCTCGTATTATATTATGTTATTTTAATTTATCTTTGTTGAGATTTAGTAGATCTTTACTTAATTGTAAATAATAATTTATTATTTTTTATGTTTTTTACTTTAATAATTAACAATAATAAAAAAATGAGGTCCATTCTAGGTTAAGCAAAAGTTCTCAAACTCATCTAAATAAGCTCTATCTAATTAAATATTTATTTTTTATATTTAAAATATATTATTAATTATTATTATTTTTTATTTTTGAGAATTTGTAATAATTCAAAATGAGGCCAGCCCTTAAGAAATTAAATCTCATTACACTTGTCCTGACGAGCTCTTCTCCATTAAATGTCATTTTTTAATTTTAAAATTTTTTATTTTCAAGTGCTTTGATAGATTTTACTAGACATTTTGATTCAGGCATATTTTGAGTATTATGGATGATACACTCATTATCCATTGCATCTTTCAATGTAGCTTTCTTATTCAATTTATCTAACATTTTAAAATTTTTTATTTTGATTTAGTTCAATTTTTATCAAACTATAATTCTCTTATCATGTGATATTTATAATGCATTGATTCTATTATATTTAAAGTCTTTGCTTTATCTTATTGCTACTTCAAAATATTTTTAATTAATAAACATAAATTATTTTTTTAAATAGTTTTAAAATTAATAATAATTTCAAATGAGGATCAATAGAGATAGAAAAAGTAGTTAGACTCACCATGACAAACTCTGTCAAATAAATTTTTATTTTTCAATTTTTAAATATTTTTATTTTTAGGGTTTTAACATGATTTACTAAATATTTGACTCATACAATATTTGATGATTATGGATTTTGCACTTGCCTTAGTATCTCAGAATGAACCATTTCGTTATAATTTATCTTTTTTTAATTTTTTTATTTTTTTTTCTTATATTATAATGTAACTCTAAATCGATCCTCATGTGACTTTTTCATTACTTTTGTTTTATTAAATTATATTACATGAATTTATTAAATAGGAATTTACTATACTTATGTTTAATTACTTTGTTGATCCTCCAAAATTAAAAATGAGGTATGATCGAGATGAAAGAAATTTCGTTACAAACATCTCAATGAGTTATATCAAATTTATTTTTCATTTTTATATTTTTAAAATATTTTATTTTCTAAAGTTCTTTTTTGCTTTATGAGAAATTTTAATTCTTTCCATATGTGATGATTAAAAATGTTACACTCGATCTCCTTAGGATCTTGGAATGTAGCTTTCTTGTACAAACTATTTCTTGAAATACCTTGCTTTGAGTTGGTTATATTACTATATAACTTTAAATCTTCATTTGTGTGACCTTTTGAGGGCTTTGATTTGGTGATTCACTTTAATTCCAAATAAGGACTAATTATGGCAAAAAATATCATTAAAATCATTTTCATGAGCTCTATCTAATTTAAAATTTATTTTTATATTTTTAGATAAATTTTTTAGAGTTTCAGCCTACCTTTTGAGACACTTTTATTCATAACAAGTTTGTTGATTGAGGATGTTGCACTCAATGTCCTCAGAATCATGGAATGCAACTTTCTTATTAACTTTATCATATTTCTTTGAGTGTTTCACTCAAATTTTGTTATATTTCTATGGAAGTATATTCTCAAAATATGTAACATTTACATTTTTTTGATTTGTTCAAATTATATAACCTCAACTAATCTTATTCAAAATTTATTATATTTTTACTTAATAATGAAATAATAATTTAATATTTTTTATATTTATTTACTTTAATAAGCCATAATAATTAAAAACAAGGTCTGATTTGGATAAAAAATTGTTGGAGTCATCTAATGACCTCTATCAATATAAATATTAGTTTTTTATATTTTTAAAAAAATTTCTAAGGTTTTAGCATGCTTTCAAGCCATTTTGGTTTGTAACTGATTTGACAATCGAGATTGTTGAACTCGATCTCTTTTTCATATTGGAATTGAAATTTCTATAAATTCTATCTAATTTCTTCCAAGTTTTGACTTTGAATTGGTTATATTACTAAAAAAATCTAATTCTCATCTTGTATCACCTTTGCATTTCTTTGATTTGATTATATACATTGTATAAATTTATCTTTTTTCAACTTTAAAATATAATTTGTTCCTATTTATGCTGAATTATTTTGGTAATTTAGAGTAATTCTAGTTGAGGTCTGATCAAGATGGAATAAATATTGTTTGACTTGTCTCAACAAGCTTTATAGTATTAAATATTCATTTTTTATATTTTTAAATATATTATTTACTAAGACTTTTGTGTGCTTTACAAGAGATTTAAGTTCAAACCTCTTTTAACCATTGAGGATGTTACACTCGATCTTCATAGTACCTTGGAATGCAACTTTTGGTCAATCTATCTCAATCATTTAAAACGTTTTCATTGATTTTATTATGTTAAAATGTAACTCTATATCTTCCCCCACACAAGATTTACAATGCTTTTAGTTTGTTGTATTATACTACTAAAAACATTTTCTTAATTCAGATTTAATATATATTTAGTTAATGTTAAAATGATAATTTGTTATTATTTATGATTGTAAAGTTTGGTATTTCGTTGTAATTCTAAATATGGTCTCATCAAAATAAAACAAACATTATTGGATCTATCTTAATGAGCTTTATCAATTTTAAAATTCATTTTTTTTATATTTTAAAATAAATTATTTTTACTATTATTTTTTCCTTTAGTAATTTCTTTAGTAATTCAAAATGAGATCTATTCAAAACAAAATAAACCAAATTGGAGTGGTCTTGATGAGTTATATACAATTAAATATCACTTTTTTTTAAATATTTATTTTCAATGACTTGGACATGTTTTATGAGAATTTTTAATTCATACCTAATTTGATGATTATAGATGATACACTTGATCACCATAGCAATTTAAAGAAATAATTTATTAGTTTTTATGATTATTTTCTTTGGTAATATAATGAAATTCTTAATGAATTTATTTAAAGACAAAAAACTTGCTTTGAGTAATCTTGATAGGCTCTATCAATTTAAATATCATTTTTAATTTTCAAATACATTAGTTTTTAGGATTTTGACATGCTTTAGGAGGCATTTTGATATCAACTTTATTTATTTATCATGAAAGTAACACTTGATCTTTTATCATGTAATGTGACATTTCTATAATTTGTCTTATTTTTTTCAAACTTTTTCTTTAATTTTTTTAGATTACAATGTAAGTCTCCATCTATTCTCATGTGATCTTTATGTTTCTTTGATGTATTTAATTGGCATAGCTTCAATTGGTCTCATTTTAGGTTTAACATAAATTTTCTTAATTTTGAAAAAAGTTTCATTTTTTATTCTTATTTATAATGGTAATTCATAGTAATTGCTAACGAGGTGTGATTGACATGAAATACATACTCGTGGACACATCTTCATAAGTTCTAACAAAATATGTCATTTTCATATTTTTTTAATTGTTTTATTTTCAAGTTATTTACATGCTTTATATGTTATTTTAATTTGGATTTGTTAATTTTTTTACTAATAGGGCTCAATTCCAAATCATTTCTTTAATTGGTGATCTTAAGCAAACATCATTGCAGTTATCTCAACAAGCTCTAATTAATTAAAAATTATTTTTAATATTTAATTATTTTATTTTTTCAAGTTTTACATGTTTTACAAGCCATTTTGATTCATCCCTAACTTGATGATGAAAGATTTTACATTCAATGTCCGTAAAATCTTGGAATGCAACTTTGAAGCACAATTTAAGTCATTTCTTCTGATCAATTACTTTGATTAGGTTACATACTATGCAGCTCTAATTCCTTTCATACTTTATGAGGTATTTTTTATATTTAATTTATTGATCAATGATGTTACAACAAATATCCTTAACATTCTAAAAGGTAATTTTTTAATACAATTTATTACATTTCTTCAAATGTTAAGCCTTGAATTTGTTACATTATTATGTCAATCTTTATCTCCTCTCTTGCAACCTTTAAATCTCTTTGATTTGGTTGTATTACATTACATCCATTTATCTCTTTTAAATTTTAATGTATAACTGTTTAACATTAGAATAATAATTATAGATTTTTCAAACTTATTTACTTTGGTACTTCAAAGTCATTAAAATTTTTTTTTGTTCAAGTCAACACAAATATTGTTGGACTCGTCCAAATGAGTTCTATAAAAAGCAAATGCTTTTAACTCTTTTAATATTTTCCTTTATATGATTTGGATGTTCTTTACAAGATATTTTAACTCATACTTGAATTGACAATCAATGATGTTACACTTAACTTCCTTAGAATCTTGGAAAAAAACTTTCCTATATGATTTATCTCTTTTCTACAAATGTTTTTTATATTATTTTTATAGAGGTTTTTTGCTCCATCTCTTTATATCTTGGAATCAAAATTTCTTAAAAACTTTATCTCATTTGTCCAAATATTTTGCTTAGATTATGTTATATTACAATGAAACTATAATTCTTGTCCATGTGACCTATATGACACTTTAATTTGGTTATTATAACATTGTTTCAATATATATCTTATATATATATATATATATATATATATATATATATATATATATATATATATTAAAATAATAATTTAATATTATTTATATTTATTTACTATTTAATTAATATAACTCCAAACAAGGTCTATCAAAGACAAAAATAAAATCTTTAAATTTATCTCAATGACCTATATCTTATTAATAATTTTTTTTAAAAATTTTTTAAAATTTTGTATCTAAAGTTTTTCATTCTTTAGAGACTTTTGACTCATACCAAATATAATGATTAATGATGTTATACAGGATATCCGTTGTAACTAGAATTGAGTTTTATGGTTTACTTTATCTCTTTTTCTCAAAATTTGTGTTTTGATTTGTTTATTTATTATATAACTCTATTTCTCCTCTCATGTGATGTTTATATCACTTTTAGTTTTTTAATATTATATTATTTTAATTTATTTAATTCTATTTTTTAATATATTTGTGTTGTATTAAAATTATATTTTTTTAATTATTTATGCTATTTACTTGTGTAATTTCTAGCTATTCTAGTGTTGTTTCATCAAAATGAAACAATTGTTATTAGATTCGTATTGAGTTTCTCTACCCAATTAAAAGTTCATTTTTATTTTTTAAAAAATTTTCTTTGAGTTTTAGCTTACTTTATGCCATTTTTTATTTATTCTTGATTTGATGATCGACAATGTTACACTTTATGTCTTTAGTATCTAAAAATTCTAGCATTTTGTATAATTTATCTCTTCAAATATTTTTCTTTAATTTGTTTATATTATTATCTAATTCTAAATCCCCTTTATTATGATATTTCTATCACCTAGCTTTGGTTATATTGTATTGCTTCAATTTATCTTATTTGAGCTTTAACATATATTTACTTAAAATTAAAATAACAATTAATTTCTATTGATGATTATTTACTTTAGTAATTCAAAGTAACTCCTAATGACTTCGTCTCATGTTGAAGTAAAAGTCATTAGTCATGTCTCTACAAACATTATCAAATTAAATGTTCTTTTTTATATTTTTTTATGCACTTTCTATTTTAGGATTTTTGTTTTTTTTATCAAACATTTTAATTCGTATCTTCTTTCATGAACAAGGTTGTCTCACTTGATCTTTTTAGTATCTTGGAATGAAACTTTTCGATTCAATTCAATTTATTTGTATCTTCTCATGTTTAATCTTTTTATTGCTTTGATTTGGATATATCAAATTTAATCAATTTATCTTATTTTAGCCATATTATATATCTTCTATATATTAAGGGAATAATTTATTATTATTTACATTTATTTAATTTTGTAATCTGTAGTAATTCTAAACAATGTCCAATTGAGTCGAAACAAACATCATTGGAGTTTTCTAAACAAGTTACATGTAATTATATTTTCATTTTATGTTTTTAAATATTTTACTTTCTAGTGTTTTGGAATAAGTTATGAGACATTTGATTTAGACTTGATTTGATAACGAAATATGTTACACTCAACCATCTTATCCTCTCAGAGTGTAATTTTCTCAAACAATTTATCTCATTTCTTCAAAATTTTTGAAGTGATTTGGTTATGTTAAAAATTCAATTCTCTTCACATATGATGTTTACATCACCTTGATTAGGTACATTACAACAATTTATCTCATTTATGTTTTCTCTTTATATATATTGTTTATTACAATATTATTTAATTAATATTTAGATTAAATTATTTTCATTTTTATATATTTTTTAAAAAAATTATTTTTTATGCTGTTAGACTTTTTTACAAGTTATTTCAATTCAAACCTAGTTTGGTGATCAAGGATATTACACTCCATCTTCTTAGTGTCTTTGGGACCAACTTTTTCATATATTTTTCTTCATTTTTACAAATATTTTTCTTTAATTTTGTTAAAATACTTGATAACTCTAAATCTGCACTTTGAGGACTTACATTTTATAATGCTTTCACTTTTTTTTATTACATTACTTTAATTTATCTTATTTCAGCTGTGTGACATATATTGCCAAATATTAAACTAATAAATTTTTTTTAAAATGTTATATTTTCCAGATTTTTGGCTCTCTTTGTGAGATATCTTTATTCGACTCTTATTTATGATCGAGGATGTTACATTCGATCTCTTTATTATCTTGAAATGCAACTTTAGTGTCTAATTTATCTCATTTATTTAAAGTTTTCACTTGGAATTAGTTATATTACTATGTTATTATAAATTTCTTATCAAGTGAACTTTATGTCATTTTTATTTGGTTATATTATGTTGCTTCAGATGACCTAATTTTAGATTTAATAAATATTAATTAGTATTAAAATAATAATTTATTAAATCAATACTAATTTAACCTTGTAATTCAATGAAATTCATAATGAGCTTCGTTCGAGACAAAACAAACAATGTTGGACCCATCTCAATATGATCCATCCAATGAACTATTATTTTCTTTACTTTTAAATATTTTATTCTTGAGTTTTGGCATACTTTGTGAGACATTTTGATTCATACCTAACTTAATGATTATTGATATGACACTTGTTCTTTTTTATCATTTTGAAATGAAACATTCTTAAACCATTTATCTTATTTTTTCAAAACATAAGCTTTGATTTGGTATACTAATACACTATAATTCTTCACATATATGATATTTACATTATTTTAATTTCATTATATTACACTACTTTAACTTATCTCAATTAAGGTTTTATCTATATTTATTTTATATTAAAATTATAATTTATTATTATCTATACTTATTTACATTTCAAATTTGTGATAGTTTCAACACAAGGTCAAATTTAGATGAAACAAATGTCATTATACTCATCTTGGTAAGCACTACCTAATTAAGTATTTATTTTATTATTTTTTAAATATTTCATTTTTAAAGTTTTGGCATGATTTTTAATTCATACCTAATTTGATGATAAAAGATGTAATACTCAATATCCTTAGTATAAGAATGCAAGTTTTGCGTACATTTTATGACAACTTCAAAATTTTCTCTTTTATCTAGCTTTTTTTACCGTGAAACTCTAATTCTACTCTTTTATAATAATTACATCATTTTGATTTGGTTAAATTATATTTCTTTCATTTTTCCTGTCTTAGCTTTGATGTATATCTGCATAATAATAAAACTATAACGTACAATTATTTGTGCATGTTTATTTTCGTATTTCATGCTAATCAAAAAGGAATTCCAATTGAGATGAAACAAATGTCCTTGCACTTGCCTCGATGAGCTCCATCCAAATAAATATTAATTTTCATGTTTTTAAAAATTTTATTTTGCAAGGCCTCAACATGCTTTATGAGCCATTTTGGTTTTCGATGATCATAAATGTGACCTCATTAATACCTTCTAATACAACTTTCCAATACAATTATCATTTTTCTTCAAATATTTTTTTTAAGTCATTATATTATCATGAAACTCTAATTCTGTTATTATGTGGCCATCACATCACTTTGATTTAGTTATATTATATTACTTTGGTTTACCTCATTTCATCTTTAATATATATTTTCTTAGTATTAAAATAATATAATTTTTTTAATTTTTTATGAATATTTAATTTTGGTAATCTATAAAAATATTGAATAAGGTCTTATTAAGATGAAATAAATTTTTTTGGACTCATTAATATGAGTTCTATCCATTTAGATATTTATTTTTAATATTTTAAAATATTTTAATTTGTTATGGTCTGGCATAATTTAATAAGCATTTTGTTTTATACTTAACGTAATGATTGAATATGTTATAGTCAATCATGTTAGTCTTCTAGAATTCAACTTTTTAATAGAATTAATCTTATTTTGTCAATTTTTTTTATTTGGTTATATTACTATGAAACTCCAATTCTCTTCTTATATGAGCTTTACATTTCACTAATTTCTTTTTTTTACATTACTTCAATTTATCTTAATTATTTGTAATAGTAATTTCCTATAATACCAATCGAGGTTTCATCAACACAAAAAACATGTTATTGTACTAATCTAAATGAGCATATCAAATTAAATATTCATATTAATTTTTTTTAAAATTTAATTTTTAGCAGTTTATGCATAATTTATGAGACATTTTAATTCTTTGCTATTTTGATAATTTAGGATGCCACTTTGATCACTTTTGTTTCATGGATTGGACTTTCCCAAAAACTTTATCCCACTACATCAATTTTTTCTTTTGGATTTGATTACATTCACATGTTATTCAAAATCTCTTATCATGTGACATTTACATCAACATGAATTGGTTATGTTAGATTAAATCAATTTATCTCATTTCATATTAAATATATATTTACTTAATATTAAACTATTAATTAATTATTAATCATGCTTATTTAATTTGCAAATTCACAGTAATTCTAAACTATGTTGAATTGAGATAGAACAAATGTAGTCGAACACATCTCTATGAGTTCTATCAAATTAAATATTCACTTTTTATAATTTCTAATGTCTTAATCTCTAGATATTTTAAGTTTTTAATAATTAGGTGATCAAGGATGTTATAGAAAGTTTCATTAGTATATTAGAATGAGAGTTTCTAGAAAAAATTCTTCCATTTTTCTAGATTTTTAGAATTCATTTTGTTTTTTTTCTTTGAAACTATAGTCCTCTAATGTGGCCTTTAAGTAATTTTTATTTGGTTATTTTATATTAATTCAATTTATCTCATTTCACTTTTATTACATATTCATTAAGTCTTAATATAATAATTTATTATTATTATTATTTCTTATTTTTATATCATAGCCAAACAAACCTAATCATGTCAAATTGTCAAAAAAAAGCTAATCATGTCAAAACATACATCAATAAACTCATATGGGAGAGCTTTATCCATTTGAATGTTATTTATCCTTATATCAATTGGTATGTAACTTTATTATATAATTTATCTCTTTTTTAGATATTTTTTGCATTGATTTGGCTATATTACTATGTAACTTTATATATCATCACGTGCGACTTTTACAACGCTTTAATTTGGGATATTAGATTACTTCAATTTTCTTCATTTCAACTTTAATTTATATTTACTCAAAATTAAATTAATGAATTATAATGATTTTATATTTTTTTATTTTGATAATTCATTGTAATTCTGAATGAAGTCTATTCAAGATAAAACAAATATATTTGGACTAACCTTGATGAGCCCTATCTAATTAATTATTCTTTTTTTATTTTTTAAAATATTTTATTCTCTACACTTTTGGTACTCTTTATGAAATATTTTGATTCATTCTTAATTCAATGATTAATGAAGTTATAATAACTTCCCTAATATACTAAGAAGCAACTATTTTTGGTAAACATTATCTTATTATTTTATATTTTTATTTGATTATAATGTTATGAAAATATAATTCTCTTCTCAAGTGACTCGTAGATGATTTTCATTTAGCTTTATTGCATTGTTTTTATTTTATCTTTTTTTAGTTTAATATCTATTTGCCCAAAATTAAATTAATTTATTATTATTTATACCTATTTACAAGTATTTCATAATATTCCAAATGAGGTTAAATCAATATAAAACAAACATCATAGGGCTCATCTCTATGAGCTCTATTTAGCAAAGTATTTAATTTTATTTTTTTAAATATTTTAAGAGATATTTTTATTTTTTTTATTTAGTATTTATTAAGAGATATTTTGATTCTTATATAATTTGAAAATTGAGGGTGCTAAACTTAATCTCCTTCCTATCTCAAAATCCATCTTTCACTTAGAAATAATTTCATTTTTTCAAATTTTTTATTTTAATTGTTTACTTCATTATGAACACTTTTTTCCTCTGTTGTGACAATTACTTTGTTTTGATTTAGTTGTTTTATATTACTTTAATTTATGTCTTTTTTATTTCATTACATATTTGATAAAACTTAAAATAATAATATCTTACTTTTTAATCTTTTTTAACTATTTATTTTATAGTAATTCTAATTGATGTTTGATCAACATCAAATAAATACCATTGGACTTATGTTAATGAGCTCTTTTTAAAAAATATTTTTTGTAGATTTCTAAATAATTTAGTTTTTAGGATTTTAGTATGCTTTACAATGCAAGTTTATTCATTTATTTTTTTTACTATCAAAATTAATTCACTAGATCTTCTTTGTGTATTAGAATGCTACTTATCTATCATTTTTATCTTATTTCTTCCATTTTTTCACTTTTAGTTTGTTTCTTTTTTATGTTACTTAAATCTTGTCTCATGTTACCTTTACCTTGGTTTAATTTTCTTATATTACATAGCTACATCATATCTCCTTTCAATATTAACAATTATTTACTTAATTATTAAAAAAATAATTTATAATTATTTATACTTATTTATTTTTGTAATTTGAAATAACACCATACTAGGACCAATGAGCTCTAGCATAATAAATGCTCATTTTAGAATTCTTAAATATTTTATTTTATATTATTCTAGAATTCCTTAAGGGTCATTTTGATACACACATGATTTGGTTTATTACATTGCATTAATTTATCTCATTTTATCTTTAATACACATTAACATATTATTAAAATCATATTTTATTATTATTTATGCATACTAAAAATTGTAATTTTTGTTAATTACAAAATACATTTGATGGAAAAGAAGGAAATGACATTTGAATTTTCTTAACATGTTCTATCATTTAAATGTTCATTTTTTATATTTTTAAATATATTATATTATAAGATTTTGGCATATTTTATGAGATATTGCTATTCACAACTCATTTAATGAATAAGGCTATTACTCTCAAAATTTTGGTACAGTTCAATTCGTAGATACTAATATTATCAAGTATAACATCCTAAATCATTATTTTCAGGTACGAATTAAAAGTCTCATAAAGCACGAAAACATCTTAGAAAATGAATTTTTTAGAAATATAAATTGAATTATTAATAGGATATAACACATTCAGATTAATCTAAAAATGTTTCTTTCATTTCCAACAAACCATTTTTTTTGTTACTATTAAATTCTAGAGTAAATAAATAATAAAAATAAATTATTATTTTAATATTATGTAAATACACTTAAAGTTGAAATAAGATATATTTTGAAAAAATGTAAAGAAGAAAATTAAAGGAACATGAATGACACATAAGAGAGGAAATAAGATACATTTTATAGTTTCATTATAGTATAACCAAATCTAAGGAAAATATTTAAAGAATTAAGATACATTTTATAGGAAATTTTCATTGAAAGATAATAAGGAAATAGATTTTATAGGAAAGTTTCTATCCAAGATTCTAAAGAGGTTGAGTGTAACATCATCAATTGCTAAATTACATATGAATCAAAATATCTTGTACAACAAGCCAAAAGCCCTTGAAGAGAAATATTAAAAATCATTTTAGTATTTTTTTTGTATAGAGGTCCTTTAGACGAGTTAGATGATGCTTCTTTCATCTTGATCAAACCTCGTTTAGAATAACTACAAAGTATCAAAGTATATAAATCTGAAATATAATTAATTATCATTTAATGTTAAGAAAATATGTATTAAAATTGAAATAAGATAAATTATACTATTGTAATATAGCCAAATTAATGACATTTAAAGGGCACATAAGAGGAGACATAAAATTTCTTCGTAATGTAACAAAACCAAGGCATATCATTTTAAGGATACTGAGTGCAATGTCCTTGATTATTAAATCAAGCATAAATGAAAAGGTCTGACAAAGCTTGCAAAAACCTTCAAAAATAAAATATTTAAAAAACAATAATGAATATCTAATTTGGAAAAGGTTTGTTGAGATAAATATAATGATGTTTGTTTCATCTCCATCAAACCATATTTAGAATTATTATAAATTATAAGAGAAACTTAGCATGAATAATAATAAATTTATTTTTTTAATGTTAACTAAATATAAATAAATATTGAAATGAGATAATATGAAGTAATGTACTATAACTAAACCAAGGACACATAAAGATTGTATAGAAAAGATTTAAAGTTATATAGTAACATAACCAAATGAGTGTATAAATTTTGAATAAATGAGATAAATTATATAAGAAAGTTTCTTTTCAAGTTAGTAATGAGATGATTGTAATGTTCTCAATCATCAAATTAAATACCATTTAAAATATCTTATAAAACTAGCCAAAAGTCTAGCAAAGAAAAATATAAAAAAATATAAAAATAAATTTTATTTAGATAGTGCTCATTCAGATGAGTCCAATGACATATGTTATCTCTTCATCTGATGTCATTTGTAATGACTTACCAACATAGCTAAACGTAAATAATAATAATAAAATGTTAAAATAATATTAAAAAAATATATATTAAAGTTTAAATAAGATAAATTAAGAAAATGTAATATGACCAAATCTAAGTAATGTAATGGTCACACAAGAGAAAAATTAGTGTTTCGTAATAACATATCCTAATCAAGGAGAAATGTTTGAAGAAATAACATAAATTACATGGTAAAGTTGCTTTCCAAGAAACTGATGAGACTAAGCATAACATTCTCTAAAATTATTCCTAGAAAATAAAATTTTAATAAATGTTAAAAAATGATATTAATTGATACAGATCATAGAGACGAGTCCAACGATATTTGTTTCATCTTCATCAGAAGTCATTTGGAATTAGTACGAATTATCAAAGTTAACATTAGTAAATAATTATAAATTATTATTTTAATATTAAGTAATTACATATTTAATTTTAAATAATAAAAAATTTAAGTAATCTACTATAAGAAAACAAAAGTGATATAAAGATTACAAGTGAGGAGATTTAGCATTACATAGTAATATAACCAAATATAAATGAAAATTTTGATGCTTTTTAAATAAATTCTAAGGTGATCAAGCATAATAATATCAAAATTCAAATGAAGAATGAATTCAAAATTCTCAGTGTAAGAGAAAACACTAGAAAACGAAGTACCTAAAAATTAAAAAAAATGAATGTTTAAATTTGATTAAGCTCATCTAGACAAGTCTAAGAACATGCATTTCATTTTTATCAAACATTAATTGGAATTACTACCAATTTAAAAATTAAATAAGCATAAAAAATTACAAAATATTATATCAAGTTTAGTACAAATCAAAATGACTTATAATGCATGCAAAGCCCAACAAAATAAAATAACAAAAAATATAAAGAAAGATATATATTTTGTTAAAGCTTATTAAGATGAGTCTAGTAATATTTGTTTTATGGCAATCACACCTCATTTACAATACAACAAATTACATAGTAAATAAGTGTAAAAAATAATTCCATATTTTTTCTAATATTAGGAAATATTATATTAGACTTGAAATGAGATAAATTGAAGTAATGCAATTTAACTATATCAAAGAGATGTAAATGTTGTAATAGAATAGATTTAATGTTACATTGTAATATAAAAAAATTAAAGAAAAAATTTGAAGAAATTAGATAAATTGTGAGTAAAGTTATAATAGAAGATACTAAAATGATTAAATATAATATTAAAGCATGTCAAAACCCTAAAACATAATTTATCTACAATTAAAAAATGATATTTAAGTTTATAGTGGTGGTCGAGAAAAGCCAAACCACGTTTGCTTCATCTTGATTGGACCTCTTTTTGAATTACATTATACTACTAAAATTAATAATCTTAAATATTAATAAATAATTATTTTAAAATTATATATATGTATATTTTAAAACAAAGATAAGGAAAATTAGAGTAATGTAATATAAACAAGTAAAATTGATGTAAATATCACATGATAGGATATTTAAAATAACATAGTGGTATAACCAAATCAAAGTAAAAAATTTGAATAAATTTGGTAATTTGTATGGAGAAATTTTATTTCAAGATACTCAAAAGATAGGGTATAATATCATATAATATAAAATCAGGTACGAATCAAAATAACTTATAATATATGCAAAAATAGTAGATAAAATTTAAAAATATAAAAATAAATTAATTTGATAAAGTCTTCTAGACGAGCCAAACAATGTTTATTTCACCTTAGGTTAACATCATTTGGAATTAATTTAAATTGCTAAAGTAGATTAGCATAAATAATGACAAAATGTCATTTTAGCACTAAGAAAATATATAATATAACTAAAATGTGATAAATTGAATTAAAGTAATACAAACAAATCAAAGTGATGTTATGGTAACACGAAAGGAGATTTAGAGTTATATTATGGCATAACAAAATTAGAGCAAAACTTTTAAGAAATGAGATAAGTTATATTGGAAAGTTATTCAAAGATACTAAAGAGATTGAGTATAAACTTCTCTATTATAAAATAAGGGATGAATAAAAAACCCTCATAAAATGTGTTGAAACATAAGAAAATATTTTTTAAAATATTAAAACAAATATTTACAAGAATAAAGATTGTTTAGATTTCATAGGAATAATAATTGTTTTTCATATTATATAAAACAATAATAAAGAAAAAATGAGATGATGCTTGAAAATGTAATATAATCAAATTAAAGCAAAAGATTTATAAAAGTGAGATAAATATGAAAAGAGCATTGTATTAGAAGTTCTAAGGAGATCATGCATGACTTGCTTTATCATCAAATTAGATAAAAAAACTCAAAATGTCTTGTAAAAGTTCAAAAACCTTAGAATCAATGTTGCACTTCAACAAGCCCCTCATAGATCCAACTCCATACTCCATGAAGTAGAATCATGGCTTTATGTTTGGTGTGGCTTCCCTTTGAATTTCATCATATAATTATGTAGAAAAAAAGGAACTAATGAGGACACCGTTAGTAACGGTAAGCAAAATAGTACCAAGTCAATTTGGAAATTAGGTAGCCAAAAGGCTTAACTATAGTAAAGAGAGGAATCCTCAGAAATGGATCAATATCAAGTTCCATGGAAAGGGGTGCCAGGAGGGTGAGAACCCTATTTGTCTCGTAACCTACTGCTACATGTGGCACTGTCACCAAATTGAGTTGTTTGGGAATACCACCCAAATTAAGTGATAAATTTTTGTCCAAGGCTAAATAATTATGAGAGACTCATAAAAAACAAGTACTATGAGGAAAAGATGAAAAGGACATTGAAACAAGAGTTAAAGAGTGCTTCAAATTATTAGAAGTGAAGTAGATGGGGACTGGTGTGGCAGTTCTAGAAGATGCAGAACTTCATCATATAGTTTGTTGCATGGCTTAAGGGTGTGACCCACACTTGGCCATCGATGAAATACTTAGCCCCAAGGGGAAGAAGGGTAAAACAATCATTGTAAAATGTGTAGTGCACACCTATATGGAGCATTCATTGGTGCAGATCTTGGTAGTAGTAGCAAATATTCAAATGAGAACTTTGAAGGTCAAAGGGGGAAAGGTTCCATGTGAATGGCGCTTGCACATAGCTTGGCAAATCCTTAGAGGCCAAGAAAATCAATTGAAGTATGCCATTTGGCATGAGCTCTTAAGGGAATTCGAGTTAAAATTATCGAGCTGAGATGTAGTGACCTTAGGAAGACTTATCATTTTTGGTTAATGGTCTTTCAACCCTACATATGGCTCAGTTAGATGTGGAAGGAAATGTTCAAAGATTCATTCGACAAAGTATGCCAAGTTATTGGAGGAGCACTGTATGTTTAGTAGTGTCCAATGATGCATCCGTATCAACCCTCGAAAATTTGGATGGTTGAGTGTTTTTCATGCCTAATTGTACTTGTAATCGCATCAGGTCTCAAAGGTGAACATCCTCTGGTCGATGGAGCAATGTAGTTAAGGGAAGTCAACAAAATGTTTTCATAACTTTGGGAAAAGGATTGGCTTTCAACATTGGGCATGAGCGTCCCAATCCTGAATCCATAATCTATCGATGGACTACTCGAGTTGCTCCAATAGTAAGAGTGGCCGACACGTGTCGACTAGAGGATGAATTTGGGGTGGTCCCTACAGAGGCATTTCCTGGGTGTTGAACAATCAAGTCAAAACTAGTACGAACATAGGGAGTGTGACAATTTAATTATCATAAAGCATTGAGATGGTTTTTGAGGATGCTCTCCTAATGTGATTTCTACCTAGTTCACTAAATATTAAAGTGAAGAAATTTAACCAACTAAAAATTAACAGTATGAGTAATTATGACTCTCTTAAGGTACCCAAATGCCTTATCATCTAGTTAGTGATGCACATGAATGGATTAAAGAGATTCCCAAAACAAAGGGAATTGGCTTGGTTAAATCAGTAGGGAGAGAAGACCCAATTAAGCTTGACTCCAATTTGACTTCATGAAATAACTTTAGAGGATTAACATAAGTAAGAGTCAAATTGCTGAAGTAATTGAATACCACAACTATTAGCATCATTTTATTTATTTCATGAGATGGAGGTGGGGACCAATCCCTCCTTTTGGCTCCAAGTCGCACCCAGTGGGTCGATCTAGGTGGAAGACATTGTCATGTAGGGAGTTGGTTATGGTATCACATCTATTAAAGCATAACATAAGTGTCTTAAGATGAGCTCAATAAGAACAAAAGTCTCACGTGGAACCAAAAGGGTAAAAACTTGTTTGATTACAATTTCTAGTATAATGAATCATAAAGCATGGCCTATAGATCCTTTAGGTGTTCAAAATTTGAAGCTAGAGGTGTTAGAAAAGTTTTCATAGGGATAACAAGCTTGTAATAGCCAAGCATTCATAGTGACATTACTTTTTAATCCTTTGATATTTACTCTTTCCATCATTATGGAGAAGAATTCATCAAATGTTGGATTGTTCAACCACCAATGAGGAATGTGAGTAGGGTTTAGGTCATCATAAGATAGGTTAGTTTTACCTTACTAATGAAAGTGTCATGATAGTAATTCAATCTTGTACAAGAGAATAATTGATTCACACAACCCATCATTTTATTTGGTTGATAACCTAGTAGTGCAAAGCTATAATGTGTAAGATTATGACTTAATGCCTCTAAATCAAAATTGATGCTAAGATGTGATAATCGGCTAGTTGTTTGCCTACTAGTTGATAGTAAGGGCTTGGCACCTCAAGGGTACATGACCATGGGCCAACCTAATGTCATATTAAGTTGGATGATAGGCACCATAAGATACGATAGTTAAGAATGAATGATAGAAAGAATCCTTGGTAAATGACTTAAATTTGTGATGGGGCATTGTAAGTCGAGACATAGCCATGCTACTAAGATCCAACCCTATGTTTCAATAACTTTTCCCCCTATGAAATGTAGTAATCCATGAAGTTTGTTAATGACAACTGACTTATTTGCTTGCATGATTGCTACTTCGCTCGATTACTCACTATCTCAACTTAGCTCTAATTGTTGTGATACTTTATGCAATACTTTTATGTAGGTACTATGCAACTATCAATGTGGCTTGCCATTTGGAGGTTTGCTTAAGTGCAAGGCTAAAATACCTCACTTTGCAATCTCTATAAATTGTCATGATCTACAAAACAGATTTGCGAAATAATAGTAAAATTCCATAAATGGTTTAAAAAATTTCATTGTTTTGTGACTCACATTATTAAAGTAGTGTCTATGGTTATTTTGTGAGTGTGCCAATTTGCTTAAAGATTTATGCATGTTAGGTTGAGGCCCTAGTCCAACTCGACTGGAGCTGTGCACCTAGCATAGCACTGAGTACACCATATCACTATGCACACATAGTAGAGCACTGTGCATGCATGGCACCTTATCTTTACAAATAAGGGGGCCAGTCTACACGCATGTGGGAGCCTATTCACATGTATGCGAAGTCCTACTTGTGTGTCTCGAGTGACATATTATGCACACGATGTGTGGGGACCACAAACAGCAACCTTTCAAGATCTTTAGCCCTGTAGGTTGCTGTCACATGGATAAGGAGATTACAAATTGGTAGTCTTTCCATCATCCTTGATAGAATTGTTATAATATATAATCTGTAAGAGGGCATGTGGGATTCATTATGCCCTATAAAAAAGTGAAAGATGGATGATGTAATATATGCTACGCTTTAGAGGTTAAGCATTATGCATTGTTTTCCAAATTGAGCACTATTGGAGTTGGGTGTAGTTCAGTGCACTACAGGTGTACACAGGAGCTTATCTACATGTGAGGGTAGGAGCCTGTCTGTGTATGCTTAGTGGCAACCTACGCGGGCAACATGTTGGGACCACAAAGAGTAACTTTTTTGGGATTTTTGTCACTACGAGCTACTGTCTCATGGATAGAGTGATTACCTATCAATAGTCTTACCTTCTTCCTTGATAGATATGTCACAATATACAATGTGCAAGTAGCCAAGTGGGATGTTGTGTGGCCTAAAGCTAAGTAGATGTTGGATAATGTAAGATGCACTAGGATTTAAGAATTTTTTGTTGTAGTCCTAGCCAGGTGCTATTGGAGCTAAGTGCATGCTAGTACATTATGTACATGTGGGGCCTATCAATAATTGTAGTTGGGGGCCAATCCATGCACACTATGTGGCAACTAGCACGTACGACATGTGTGGATCTCAAAGTGTAACTTTTTTTTGGGATTTTTAGTGCTACGGACCACTATTGCAAGGATAAAGTGATTATCTATTGGTAGTGTTTCTATCTTTATAAAATTGTGACAATACACAATCCTTAAGTGGGTATGTGGCATGTTGTGTGGCCTATATCAAAGTGGAAGATGGATGGTGTAATATGCATAAGAGTTTAAGCATTTTAAGTTGTAGCCTTAGGTAAACTTTGTTGTTACTTTACAAATACTATGGAATTATTCTTTCATGTGGGGGCCTCTTTGTGCAGGTCAGTGGTAACCTATGGTGCAACATGCAGGGATTCCAAACTATAGCTTATTTTGAAAATTTTAGCACTATAGATTAATGGTACATGGATTAAGTGATTGATTACCTATTACTAATCCCTCCTTATTTTATAGATTTGCCACAATATACAATCCATAAGGGGGAATAAGGGATCTTATGTAGCATGTAGCA
This sequence comes from Vanilla planifolia, assembly GCA_023846275.1. Taxonomy (NCBI): domain Eukaryota; kingdom Viridiplantae; phylum Streptophyta; class Magnoliopsida; order Asparagales; family Orchidaceae; genus Vanilla; species Vanilla planifolia. The sequence continues at coordinate 380,145 of JAIUJO010000328.1, read as the reverse complement.
AAATGGAAGATGGTTGGTGCAATAGGAGTAAAGGTTTAAGAATATTTAGCTATGGCCCTAGCTGAGCATTATTGGTGCTATGCAAATCCTCATTCACTTTGCATGCATGGAGGCATTACTGCAAACTTGCCCATGAGGATGTCCACTTTCACTTACTAATATATATAAGTGTGTTACCTGTTTGATAAGGTGATTAACTATTGGTAGCCTTGCCTTCTTGCTTGATAGAATTGTTGTAATATACCATATACAAGTCAACATATGAGATGTTATGCAACCTATAGTTGCAATATACAACATGCTAGTGCATTACACGTGCATATAGAAACCTGTCTGGATGTCCTTTGTGGAGGTTTGTATATGTGCACAACATGTAGGGACCTCAAAGTGTAAATTCTTTCAGGATTTTCGTCATTACAAGATTTTATCACATGGATAAGGTGATCCTTTATTAATAGTCTTACCTTCTTCTTCTATAAAATTGTCATAATATACAAAATACAAGTTGGTATATGGGACGTTGTGTGGCTTACAGCAAATTGGTAGATGGATGGTGCAATATCCATTAAGGTTTAGGTATGTTGGGTTGTAGCCTTACCAGAGCACTGTTGGAGCTGTGCTTGCCAATACAATACTCGTGCAAGTAGGAGGTGTCTATGCATGCCCTATGGCAACCAAGTGGATGGCATCTAGGGAGGGACCCTAAAGCATTACCTTTTTTTGGACTTTTTATTATTGTAAGCTACTATTGAAGGGATGAGGTGATTCACCAGTAGTAGTCTTGCCTTCTTCCATGATAGAATTATTATAATATACAATGCACATGTGGTATTGTAGGATGTTATGTAGCCTATGGAAAAGTGGAAAATGGTTAATGTAATACATGCTATTGTTTAGGCATGTTTAGTTATTTCCCTAATTGTGTATTGCTGGAGGTGCATGCGTGCGAATACACTATACGAGCATGCGGTGACCTGTTTGCATGCACTCAGTGATAAGTTTGGTGCATGGCATGTGAGGACCCCAAAGTGTAACTTTTTTAAAGACTTTTAATGCTATGAGCTACCGCCATATGGATAAGGCTATCTCTCATTGGTAGTCTTGCTTTCTTCCTTGACAAATTTTTCATAATGTGCAATTTGTTAGTTGCAAAGTGAAACCTTGTGTGGCTTGCAGCAAAGTGAAAGATTGATGATGTAATATGCACTATGGTTTGAGCATGTTGGGCACAGAGCAAGCAGAATGCTACTAGAGTAGACCATGAAATAGTACACTATTTGAATTATCGCTCTTTGCCCCTTACTTTTGGCATTATATTGTAGTGAAGGTTCTATGTTGCTTTTAGTGCTTGGCAATGTCTTTATCATTCGTGCTCATGCCCTTCATAGGATCTTTAAGTGTTAAACATATGGCCAACCCTTCAGATCTCGGGACAGCCAATATAGGAATGATGTGTTGCCTCAAATGGGATCTTTAAGTGTTTCAATTTTTGTTTGGCCATATGTTCATTAAAAATGTTACATTTGCATATTGTGCTAAATATTGCTTATCATGACATGAAGGTGGCAGGGCCTTCATCCTTAATTAGTCCCTTTGTGCTTCGTTTTGTACATCTTTGAAGCTCTTTTTGCTAATGAAATTTGATTTGTGTGAGACCATGTTTTTCAAAAAAGATGTTTTTGTGGTATTATTTCTTATGCCATGGCTACCTCAGGTGTGGTCAATCCATATTAGTAAGGATTTATCATGTAATCAAACCTTCTTATGGAGGAAGTGCATATGTTGCTTGATTATCTATCAAAGGGGTAGTTCCATTTAACTATTTTGATGATGCCACTCTAGTCCTATAATAGAACTATGGTGTTTTGTAATGCTATTAAAGGTGTAATCATCCCTACTCTTGTGTTGGCATAGTCTTGGAAATCACTCATTTTAGACTTTTTTTTCTCTACCAGGGAGGGTTGTCGTTGAAGATTGCTATTGTCAAGAGACAATGTTTTGAAACTTAGGAGATGATATCTCAACTTATGAGCATTTGCTCTTCCTTTGTGGAGTATTGCCAAAAATTAATAATGTGTCAATTATGAGATGGAGTGTTGCCTGGCACTTTAAAATTATATTGCTACCTGGCTGATCCTGTCAGTAGTCATATCCTTGTCTTAAAGATTAAATCATGCATGTGTAAGTGTGAATAATTTTAGACTATGAAACTACGAATGGCTAAATTATTTATAGTTTGTTTGATGGTACATGCAACTTAGATAACTATAGTAATTCTAGAATTAATATATCCACAAAACCTTGACTTTTGGAAGGGTGCATTTGTTAAGTAAAAGGTCGATGAGGGCCTTCACCCAACTTCATGAAGATTTATTATATTACTTGTCAGATTGCATGACCATCGTGTTAGTGATGCATCATTTGAAATTCTATCCTCTCAACTTTTGATTGTAAGATAAGGGCCAACCATGGTGGTGATGGGTGTTGGAGAATTAGGGATTGATTTTGAGGAGGGAGCCAAAGAGACAACTATCATATCCAAGGAAGACACCAAGTGCACAAATTACCCAATCCAAACATGGGGAGGTAGTGATAATAAATAACATTATTAGGCTCCATGAGTCTTGCAATTGGAGTGAGTAAATCAAAATGCCATAATAAGGATCAATTGGATAATAAGTTTGGTGCCAATAGTCATCGCAACTCTAGCTCAAATAACAAATATTTAGGTTATTACAATTAAAAAGCTTGTTGTTGGACCTTGGTTTGGGTCACTCAGTATACCATTTGGTGTGCACCACTCACTCTGATCCTTTTGTTGATAAAATAGTCTTACATTATTTGGCCAGCTCATTCCCTTATTGTGATTGCTTAGAAGAATTTAGAGTGCTTAAAGAAAGCCCATGCTCTTAATACATTAGCATGGTGTAACATCATAGGATTTTGATCCTATCATGTTGGCCTTCAAAATCAAAGTAATGATTAAGATTGATAGTCATAAATATTCATATTTCTTAATCAAAGGTGAAATTCTTAAAGTTATAAAGGACAAATTATTGTGACAGCATTTGCCAAGCATGTTTTCATTAATCAAGAACAAAACTTGGGGGCTCAAAGATGTTAAGATATCATCCTAGTCTCAACCATAAATGATGCTGACAAGAGATTGGTAAATGTTTCTCTTCGATCTCCAATACCAGTTTATAAGAAATCAAAGTCTTTAGGTTCCCCTGATAATATATTAATGGCAACAGCCTACAAAAGGTCCTCATGGAGTATCAAACAAAAGTTCAAAAACAATAATATCAAATGAGGTTTTGGAAAGGGCATACCCCAACCCCAAGTAAAATAAGAAAAGCATGCATGGTGCGTCACCCAGTTTGTAGGGCATTGCATTGTCTGTATATATGTGTCAACTGAAAGGTATCCATGTCTCAAACATACATGAGAGAATCCCTAAATCTATCTCGACATGAAGGGTAAAGTAGAAGGTTACCAACCTCCTAAATTTCCATAATAGAATTTGACTGGATGTCGACAGCATTAAAAACCAAGAGCTTTGGCATGAGCCCTCCAATAAGGTGTGAACCTCTATAACAACGCTTGCCTTAGAATATATAGTTCTTCTCGCAATAAGAAGTTGCTTACTAAGATGGTCTTTAACAATGATCTCTAGCTCAGCAACATCATGCCAAAAATTGCTTCATAATTAAGTTAATTCATCTTGATCGAGGAGGAGCCAAAATTGAAGCCATATTCAACCCATGTGAGTTGTGTCGACTCTCGTAGGACATGGAAGAATCAAAATTGCATTGTTTAAAGGTAGTGCCCATGTCTAATTGAATCTTCCTCACCAAAATAGCATTGTTCATGACCTCCTCATTATGTTTGTTCAAGTTCTTATTTATCCAAATATTGTAGAAAGCTATTGGAACAGGTGCAACCTACTTCATCATGTCACCATGCTTCGATTTATTGATCTCCAAGCTACTATAAACATTCTGTAAGATCTTTATATTGCTACTGCTACTGTTGTTACTTTGATCAAGTGTTGTAGTAGCCTTTTTCATGCAATGCACATCCCAAATCTCCTAAGCCTCCCAAAAATCACTTATCAATTGCTGCAAGGTTTCAACCTCATTGTAGCCCCAAATGTAGCTATCACTCTTTATAATTCTCCTCTTCACTAGCCATGTAGTAATAGGAATATAGTTTTTAATTAATCTCCAAATGAAAAGCTTCACTATAGGCAACACCTTATGCTTATAAACCCAACCATACTTGCTTACAGCAACTCATGAGCCCTAGCATTGTTCGAAATTTTAGCTTGAATCATCATAGATTAGAGGCTCAAATTGTTCACTTCCATGGTTTCAGTTTGGACATACAGCAACTCATCCTTGCTTCCATCCAGCACTCTATCAAGTAGCAAATCATTCACCCAAGCCTTGACTCTGCACACATCCTATTTCTCATTCTTAATGATGTGTTCCTAAACTTTATTTGGCCACTCAACCTCCATGTTTATTTATGTAAGACACCACTTAATTGGAAGAAAACAAAGCGAACAATCTTTAGCAAGACACACATCGATGAGCTCTCTAATTCCCCACACAAAGTTCAAAACAGCCCATGGCATTGTCTCTTTAATGAGTCTACAGGCCTACGAAGCACCTTGTGGAACACCCTCCATCTTTTCTCCCACCAAATATTTTCGCCTCATCTCCTCCATCCACACATAATCCTCTCTTGCCAAGATCCTTTCACATTATTTCATAGTCAAGGCAGACTGCCAAATAGTGAGGTCATGGATGCCCAAACCTTCCTACTCTTTTGGTAATGTGATGGATCTCCAATTGACATAATACATTTCATGGCCATCGTTTGCATCACATCATAAATAGCTTTGACACATCTTTTCCAACTCATTAATGAACCCCTTTGGCCCTACATGTTGGCTTAAATAGATATTTAGAATGGTAGTCAACACTAAATTTATCATAACAATCCTGTATGCTAAGGAAAGCAACTTAATTCTCCATTTTGCAATCTATTCTTCCGCTCTTTGAATGATAAAATTTAAATCCCCCATGCTTAATTCGTTTTTGAAATGGGCACCCCTAAATAATTGACTTTTTTGCCTGGGTCATAAGAACTTTGCCAGCCACCATCTTTTTTCTTTTACCCAATATACCCTTATTGAACTAGACTCTAAATTTTACAAGATTTACCCTCTACCCAGAATGCTTCTTGCATTCCTCATAATTTGTCTCATAGACCTAGAAGTAGAAAATATAATAGGTTCATATAAAATCACATCGTTAGCATATAACAAGTGTGAAATGATTGGGGAGGTCAGCTCATAACGACCTCAAAACTACTATAACTTTAGACATCCTCATGATCCAAGAAAAAAATTTAGATGTATGGTAAACAAATAAGGTGACAATAGGCACCCTTATTAAAGCCTCTAATAGCCTTAATCCATAGGTGTTTGATCCTATTTAGTAGCACCACAGACCTTAGAGATGAGATACAAGCATTCATCCACTCTCACCACAATGAATGAAAGCCCAAGAATGTCATCATATTAATAACAAACTGCCATCTTACCTTAATATAAGTTTGTTCCATATCTACCTTGATTGCCATAAGACCCTCTCTAGATGTAAAAGATTGCATTTGGATTACCATTTCTTGAGCAATAGAGATATTATCTGAGATAGATCTCCCCAGTACAAATGCATCTTATTCCTTCATAATGAGCCTAGGTAAAGCTTTATTCAACCTTGCCACCAAGATCTTTGCCAAAATTTTATATAAAATTTTGCACAAGCTTATGGACCTAAACTATTCAAATTTGTCTGTGCCTCACACTATTGGAATAAGCATAATGAGGGTATCCTTCTAAGATTTTTGCATCTATCTATCATGAAAAATTATAATACAACTCTAACAATATCACCCTAAAAAATAACCCAATATCCATGCACAAACATTGCTTTGACACCATCCAACCCTAGTGTCTCGTTCTTCCTAATTAATCTGATAGCACTCTTGACTTCTTTCTTAGTAACTTACATGATAAGAATTTCTTCGTGTTCCCTATCAATGCAATTATGTGGATGGGAATGTAATGGAGGATGGTACATATCATTATTGTACCACTTCTTCTCAAAATAATTGACCCAAAAATATTTTATATTCTTTATAATACTGACTGCTTCCCCCTGATCATCCTTTAAATATGGTATATGCATGTACCTCCACCTAGAAGTTGTAATAGTCTTAAAGAACCTAGTGTTGCAGTCCCCTAGTGGAGAACATTAAACCTTTGCACTTTGCCACCAACACCACTCTTCAAATGTAGTCCTCATATAAAAAGAAGAAATAAGATGTCCAAGTTGGATGTGCTCTTGATCACTCTGGCCCATCTCAAACTCCTTGAGTTTTCAAACTTGAATTTCATTTTCAAGTTCACCATTCCTATATATTAGATAATGCATCTCAGTCTTGCTCCACCATCTCAAAGAAACTAAGGATCTACAAAATTATGTAGAAAGCCTCTATATGAGATTACCTCTAATTGATCTATTCCACACTTTCTATAAAACACACATAGTTTAAGGAAATTTGAGCCAAACACTCTCAACTTGGTTCCTTCTTATAGTGCCTATCCCATGCTGTGTACCCATCTCAATGAGCAAAGGATAGTGATCTGATCTAATCCATGACAAATGAGATAACATAGTTTTGGAAAAATCCTAGATTCCCTAGAGATTCATCAGCACTTTGCCAAGTCTCTCCAATATTTTAGCATTTTATTCCTTCTCATTACATCATGTAAACCTATTGCCAACATTTCCCAAGTCCATCAGCTCAAGTTTTTGTATGATCTTAGATTCTTGCTAACCAAGCCTACTTCAAAACATCTTCCTTCTTTTTTTCTACTCTTGTGACATAATAACATTGAAATCTCCCACAACTAGCATGGGTGCCCCACCTTTGGTCTCATCCCTCATGATATTCCACACATCTCTCTTTTAGTATGCTCCTTGAAAGCAATGATTCACTATACCTCCAAATAATCCAACCAAAGGTTGCACCACAAACTCCACATCTTTACCAAGCAGCACATCTGCATCTTTTCTACTAAACTTCTCCACTTTGGTTTAAACAAGAGACACTATTTTGTTGTTGCATGCTCTATAAGCCACTACAAGTATCCCCCTTTTATTTCTTGGTCTATATTCCCTGAATAGTCCATACAACAAACTTCATTATTTGTTATGATATGTAAGCCTTGCACCTACAACAACTTAATATAATTCAAAGCATACCTTAAATTCTAGTAATTTCCTCCAACTAGAATAGTATTCAAAGACATTTAGTGTTACCTAATATATAAAGCTCATCTCAGTTGACCAAGGACCATTACTCCATATCTTCTCCAACTTCAATGGCACCTAGTACCCACACCAATAACACCAAGCATCCCTAAGCAATGACAACAATTCCTTTTGTTGCACTCACCCAATTCCCCTGCCAACCTTTGCATTTCCAAAGTCACTAACCACATAGTTTCATATATCCTTCCCAACATTACATAGCTAGCAAGGCTTATCATTACAAGGTGTTAACCATTCTTCTTCATACCCTCCACCTAGCTACAAAGAGCAACAATAGCTTATCTTATCACCTTCAGTTTGAACTTGTTAAAATTTCCCTTGGCACCACACCTATTGTGACTAGATCCATTCTTGCATGTAAAACTTTTTGGAATACTCCTGCAACAATTTACATGCCATAATGCACTTCTCCAGCAACTCTCCAATAGTAACTTATCACCAAGGAAAAATCTTACCTACAACAGCAATTCCATACTACAATTGAATGCCACAAAGCACCTCTCTAGTGCCTCTCCAATAGAGCTTATCAATCAATAAGTTGCTAAAACTCAGCTTGGCACCATATCTACTAAGCCTCCACCCATTTTTACATGTAAAAACTTTTGGACTCATAACACAACAATTGACATGTCATAATGCACCTCACCAACACCTCACCACTAGCATCATGTCACCTAGAAAAATGCCTACTTGCAACATCCATTCCTATAGTAATTAACAATCCATAATTCACCCCTATAGCACCTCTCTAACAATAGCTTTCTCCCAATAAAACTCCATCTTATAACACCCATTTCGTAGAATTCCAACCTTTATACCTACATTAAACATAGCCAACACCCATTGTTGCATACCCAACAAATTCTTTCCTTCTCAGATCCTCCACCCAACCATATGGAGTAGCAGAAGCATGCCACACAAAAAAATTGTTATCCAGCAAGCAGCCCATCTTAGATTCCAACATATTTCTAAAATTCCACTTGGCACGTTGTCTATTATGTCTCCAATCATTTTTACATATAGAATTCCTTGGACTCTTCATACAATAATTAGCAAGACTCAAAGCACCTCTCTGACTCCATATCTCCTAGAAATTCTAGCAGTCATGGTAGCAATTACATGAAAAAGGTTTTTCCTATAGTCCCCAGTTCATAACAACACAACTTCTATGCCAGAAATTCTTAAATTTTCTAGCCATTCCTTTCTTTTACTAATATTCATTTCTATTCCAACAACTAAACTCTTTGTGAAAACCTATTATCATACTTCAATTGTGTTCATCATACGAATAAAATAAAACCCAATTTCTACTCCTATCCATTCCAGCATAAAGAATTCTTCAATATTTTTTAGTTCCTGGTAAACAACATGCTAAGTATCATGCTTATAGTCCATACCACTCCTACTATAACTTGCAAATCTGTAGATCATCACAAAATATATTTCATTGTCATTTTTGCAGCCCATGAACAACATCTAAGAGGCCTACTTATCACTTTTAATTTTGTAGCAAATCAAGCCTTGGATCTCCCCCTTGTTTGTCTCCATCCTATTTCCTTCTCTCCGTCCCATTGTTGTTCTCTTCCCTTAAAATCTCCTCAAGTTGACCCCTATTAGTGCTTTGACTCTCTTACATCATGTCCTTCTTTCTGGACAAATTCTTTGTCCACACTTCCCTAAAAGGTTCCCTACCCATTGCATTGGAGACACGTTTGTGCTTACTTGGAATCTATAATTTCCATCATTGGTTTCATACACACGAACCACCCTTTGATATTTTGGAATAGCTATAGTTTTGAGAAACTTTTCTTTCCTTAATGTGGTAACCCTCCTTCACCTTGATTACACAAGCATCAAAGGGCTTAATCCTTTCCTTGTTCTTTATTCTTCATCCCACTGAATTCTTTATTCTTGATGTTCTTGACTATCTTGAGCTACTTTGTTAGTCTCATCATTCTTGCTTGTCACATTCCTCTCTAATTCACTTGATAAATCAGCAAGTTTCCAACCAGTGGAGCATTACATCATGTAATGGCCAATGTGGCCACAAGTAAAGCACATCTGAGAAAGGTCCACACACTCAAAATATTGTAAAATTTTCCATAACTATCTTCTCAAACACATTCTTAGCTTTAAAGGTTTAAATAGATCCATCCACATAAAGACCCTTACATAAGATGATCGTTGCAGATTAGCACTCCAGCCATCAAGATTGGCTCTCTGATGGCTTTTACAATGCATAAGATATTTTTTGTATGCCAATATAGTAATGAAAGCATAGGGAGTCCAACCCACACTAGGGCAAACATCATTGTCATGGTATTTGGCCTAAAATTAGGGGTCCACACATTAAAGCCCATAGTTTGCCTAGCAACCTTCAAGGTCCCCCAAGCTACACTACATTTCTATCTTTTATCAAATCAAAATGCAAACAAAAGTAATCGTAAGAGAGATCTAGTATTCTGAAGTTTTTAAAATACCTCCATCTATACAATAGAAGTCTTGTAATAATGTAAACTAGGAAGTTGCTATCATAGACCCTCCATACTAGATCAAATTGAAGAAACTCCTTGCACCTACTACATGCTGAATCTGACATGATGATCTCATCTTGGACAACATAATCATCCATTGTTGTAGTAACTTCTATAATATCAATGTATGTAGGCCATTCTGTATTTGTTATTTTTGTTACATTGGAAGTTCTTTTGGTTATCAATGCATCCTTTAAGCTCACTTTGTTAGAAATTTCATGTTTTCCCTCATCACCATACCCCACCTCCTACACCACATATCCATCCCTACTGCATCCTTACTTGCATTAGTTGGAAGGTACTACACATTACCAGATTTTAGGGCTTCATTCAACATTCATTAGAACACTTGGTCCTTCACCTCATGCCTCCCACACATTCAATACTCTTTTAGCACTATAGTACCCACATTCATAGAATTATTTTTATCCATATTGCCACTAGTTAAGCATTATAATTTGTCCACATTGTTATTCTTCTCCATGCATGAGTTGAGCTTATCAACATCTCTAGCAATTCCTACACCCATGCCAATCTCAATTGAAGCAAATTCTACTAAAATATCACTTTCATTTGGCTCCACGATAACCTCACATTCAACTGCAAAAATAGCTAAAAAAACATCTCAATTGGCTGAACTTATATTATAGTTGCATGTGCTCACCAGTAGCTCATTTCGCAATTGGGTTACATATTCAATACCTTTACCTTTCTTATTACTTTTATGAGTTTTACTACCAGCCATCCTACTGATTTCAAGACTCATTTCCAGCAATGTTCAGCACTTTCCCAACAATAATAGCAGAGAAACAAAACACTATTTCTAGCACAATAGCCTTGTAATTAAAAAGATAGCTAAAACATAATAAAGCGACAATAATACTAAAAGTCCTCCAATAGTTATAGAAAACACTTACAACAGCAAAAAAAACACTTTCATGTAGTAATATAGCCAATGAACAAGATGACAAATTGCAAATTTTGGGTTTAGAAATGACCTTAACAGTTGAAATTTCCTCACAATTACTGCAGCAACTAGCAAAACAAAATGTCACACAAGAAGCCTAAACTTGATCACATAACATCCTTGGTAGCATACAAGCACCAGATTTGAATTCCTTACGCATGCACACAACTGAAACTCATGCTTCTCACAGCCCGCCATGCAATGCACATCTTGTGTAGCACCTCTGCCTAACATAGTGTTCATTTAAGCACTTAAGCACCCAATTTGAATTATTGTGAGCCCATGCCTGAAAGATGTGCACTTCGTGCAGCACTCTGCATGTTGTCTATGTTGAGTAGCACCACTACCTTGTGCAACCTCCATTGTAGCTCTAAGCACCAAATTTAAATTCATGTGCATGCACTCTACTGTAGAACATCTACTTCTCGCTATGAACCACGTGCCTCTTTGCCAGCTTAATGCATGCCTCCCAACATTCCTTCATGTGTGCACCAATTAGAACACATGACCACATCAAGCCTTGCCCCACTTTTAGCACGTAGGCTGCACCGCTGACCTTCCTATCACTAGAGGATTTGAAATCACCACTAACCTTACAATGTCTTTAGGTTCCAAGGGTAGTATGGTCACAAGGCTAAAAATTAATGTAATGGGCAAAAGGGCACCACTAAAGTGGTGCCTATGGCTTAATTTGACTAAACATATGAAATCTAATCAAATCCAAACATAGTATAAATTAATAGATTGAGAGCTCTTTCTTGATCCTATAGGCACTGATGCATGGAAATTCTTACTTAATAGAGCACTTTTTCTTGTTAATTTCATTAATGAATGAGATGTCAGCTTGCTAACTTGTTATGTAGGGTGTACGCCATGTGGTCAACTTCTTAGAGGGACAAATGGCCACTTAGGACATGGAAGTTTTAGGTAGTAATAGATCCATGATGCCCTTAAATATTTTGGACTGCACGTACACTACATTGATGTAATCAATGATTCCATTGCCTTGGTCAAAAGGTTTGGGTGAACTTGTCAAAATTTCATTGTGATGGAAATATATCATTGTAATTGTTGGCCTTCAATGAGAAATTCCTAGTAAGCATGAGTCATCAGCTCACATTAACTATGCCCCTACTCTTTATGCACATCGCTCATCTCTCCTACCAATTGAATGGTCTAATGATGTATTTGAATCACAACAATGTAAGTGGTTTACCACTTATAACTCAATGAGAAGTATAGTTAACCTTATCATTTAGAGAAAGAAGTCATAATAAGGTTTTATTTGTGTGCCTATGGAAGTATCATTGATGAGAGGTGCTAATGATGGAGCAATGTATGAAACATGAGAGGATGTGATGGTTTTTTCATGTCACATTCTTTCGTAGCATGTGCTCTTGCTTCCACATGGAGTTTGATGCTGTGGGGGACAAGTAATAACTTATGTGCATGGTCATATGCCAAGGAAGAGCAAATCTTAAGCTAGCAAATGAGTAAGTTGTGCTTCATCAGGTTTAGTGGGGCTTGCAGTGGAACATCAAATAACTCTTAACAATGGATATCTTGTCTCTCACATCAATGAAGAATGTAACTAAATCTGATACATATTGTGAATTGTATAATCCTACAAACAACCCATTTTTTTAATGCAAGTTGTGCCAGAGGACGCAAGTAAAGTGCATGCCTACATGGGTGTATTGCGATCTATTGCTCCTTAAAAAATACCTAAAATCAATAAATCAGTCCCTAGCCCCCATTTGGAGGCAAAGGATGGCACCTAATGCTATGGCATTACATGTTGATCTATTGGGTGATGGTCAATTATGAACATTATAGGTGGTTGATGCCATCGAGTGTAATGGTGTTTGCCAGTAAGAATTGACGTTGTAATGTGAGAAGAAGATTCTCTTCACATATCCAACTCTATGCTGCATGGTGTGAAATAATGACCCAACATTAGTTTCAAAATCGTGTAGCCTAAAGTTTTAATTATAGACTAGAGAGGTGTCCTTAGTGACATATTAGGATTAAGTCCCCAAAAAGGGGCATCAAGGAAGGTTAGAGCACTGCTTGGCTCATAGTTTATTGCTACATGAGGCACTATCAGTGAGTTAGGTTGCTTGAAAATGCTGCCCCAATTATGGAGATTAATAGTGAACAAGTATCGTGAGGGAAAGATGAAAAGGACTTTGAAAAGGGAGTCAAAGTGTACTTGAAATTATCAAGAGAGAAGTAGATAGGGGCCAATAATACACCTCGACTGGATGCAGAACATCAACGATTTGTTGCATGGCACGACGAGTGTGTCGACTCAAGACAATAAGGAAATTAGAGCCTAGGTGGATGTTGATCATGGAGAAATCATGATCTTGGCTGGTCACAATGTTTGCATCATCGAGGCATGCCATCGTGGCATCACGTGCACTTGTGATGGCCAGTAAGATTAACCATGGAGTCTGACATGCTTGCGAGTCAAACTACGAACATGCCTAAAGGGTGCAAGAAAGCTAATTGGTGGGATCCTCATTTGATTGGTTAGCCATTGACTTACCTAGATATTTTGTGAAGGGTTCAAGTGAGAGCTTGCCTATGAAGACCCAAAAGATGGCAAACTATGCCTGAGTGCGGCAAAGCTAGAGGAAACTCTAGTGAAGGCTAACAATGATATTGACATGCAAATCATTCATTTGACTTGGCTAACCTAGAGCACAAAAAGGATGTTTATCAATTAGGATAGTAGCATGGTGATCATAAAAGTGGAAATATGCTATGGAGTGTGCAACGACTCACCTACTGAATAAACTAGCTTTTAAAATGAATGAGGCTTAAGCATGGAACCCACACCATGTCATCAGTGCAATGCTCACTACAAAATACTAGGTGTGGGTCCACAGGAGCATCCAGTAGTTTAGATCTTGATAGTAATAACAAATATTTAAATGAGATCTTTGAAGGATTAAGGAAGGAAAGGTTCCATATGAATGACACTTTCACATAGGTCAGTCGATTCTAGGAGACGGGGTAAACTGTTGGAAAGTGCCATTTTGCACGAGCGTCAAAATGGAGTCAAGTTAAAATGCTTGAACTGAGATGTGGTAGTTGATGGCAATATCAGGTCGTTTGGAGACATCAATAAGAGCCTTAGGAAGAGTTATCCTTTCTTTTTAAGAGCCTATCAGCCCTCAAAATGGCTTAAATAGAGGTAGCACCAAGTGGTTGGAAGAGCATCATATGTTGAGTGTTGTTCAATGCACCCTTGATGACCCCTGAAACATTTTGATGATTGGGTGTCTTCTAAGCATGGTAATACTCATAACCACAATAGGTCTCTATGGTGAACAGCCTCTAGTTGATGAAGCAATGTAGGTAAGGGAAGTTAGCAAAATGGATTTGTAATGTCGAGAAAAGGATTGGCTTTGAGGGATGGGCATGGAGTCCCAATCTAGAATGCATCAACTATCAATAGATTGCTCAAGCTACATGCATGAAGAGAGTGGGTTTACACATGCTTACTGGGGAACAAATATGGAACGACCCTTACAAGGTCCTTTCTTAGGAATTGAACAAACGACTCTTATGGGGAATTCTACTACTAAATTAAAACAAAGCATTGTGATGGCCCTTAATGATGCTCAAGCAACATGATTTCTACCAAGTGCTCTAAATACCAAAGTAAAGAAATTTTAGCAAGCACAGGTTAAAGGATGGAGTAACTATGACGTTCTTAAGATAGCAAAATGCATCATCATCTTATTAGTTATTTGCACGAATGGATTATCAAGATTCTCACAATCCTTATCTACTTTCTAACCAAATCACATATAATAGAACAAGCTTGGAACAATTAGTGAGGAAAGAAGACCCTGTTGAGTATGACTTTAATTTGACTTTCTAAAAAGACTTGAGAGGTATAGCATAAGTAGGTGTCAGCGTGTCACCAGAATTGAAACGCCCCTACATTTAATTTTAATTTACTTATACTCTAATGTCCCACCTTGATGGGTCAGTCTGGATGGAAGACATTGCCAGGTAGAGAGTTTGGCTGGTGTGGCACATTTGTTAAAAGATACACACGTGTCCTATGATGAGCTTAATGAGAATAAAAATTTTATGTATAAAAAAGGGTAAGAGATTGTTTGATTCTTACTTCTTGTACAAATATAAATAGTGAAAGCATGATCATTCAATCCTTTGAGCTTTCAAAATTTTAAGCTAGAGGTGTCAAAAAAGTTACCACAAAGATAACTGGCTTGTGACAGCCAAGTGTTCATAGCGATGCTACTTTTTGATCCTTCAATGTCGATACCTTCTATCGTTGTGAAGTAAAATTCACAAAGTGTTGGATTTTTCACCCGCCAATAGGGAATGTGAGTATGGTTTAGACCATCATGAGACAAGTTTGTTCTACCTTACAAATGAATGTGTAATTATTATAATTCTACCTTGTACGAGATGAACTTATGATTCACACAATTGGTCATTTTGCTTGCTTGAAATGCCAGTGGCACAAAGCAGTCGTGTGTCGGATTATGACTATGCGGGGCTTCCCTATGGACACAGAACCACAGGTTAGTCTATTATTGTATAAAATAAGATGGCACGATAACAGTAAGAAATAGTAGTTAAGAATGAATGATGAGTAGAATTCGTTGTTGATGACTTAAATTTCCAATGAGAGATTAAAAGTGGTAGAGTGGCCTTACTGTCATAATCTACTGAGATTCAACCTTATGTTGTAGTAGATTCATCACCTATGAATTGTAGCAATCCATGAAATTTGTTCATGACTACGAGTTTTCTCGATTGCTTTCTTGTTTGATTGCTCGCTTCCTCTATCACACACTTGCTTGAGATACAATTAGCAATAGTTATTGTGATACTTATTGTAATACTTTTGTGTAATACGTTTGTGTGAATATTGTGTAACTTGCGATGTGATGCATCCATTGATGGCTTGCTTTGGTGAAAGGCTAAAATGCCCCAATTTGCAATCTCTGCAAATTATCGAGATACTGTTAGCAAATTCTTGAAATAACAAAAAATTTCCATAAAAGGATTAAAAAATGCTTTGGATTTGTCACTCAAATTATTAAAGTACACCCATGTGGTTTAATGAGTGTGCCAATTTTCTCAAGGTTTTGACCATATTGGGTAGATGCCCAAGGCCGAGTCAGCTGGAGCAACGTGCCTAGAAGAGCATGAAGCACACTACGGTACTGTGCATGCATAGTAACCCATCCACACACATATAAGGGCCTATCCAAGTGCATGCATGGGGGACTATCCATGCGAGTGTGGAAACCTTTGCACGTGTAAGTAAGGGCATATCAGCATGTGTCAAGTGTCAGCCTTTGCCTGTGAAAAGTGGGGATGCCAAAGTGTAACTTGTTTTTAGGATTTTTAGCAATATAAGCATCTATCACATGGATAAGATGATTACTTATTGGCATTCAAAAAGTCTTTCTTGATAGAATTATCACAATATACAATTCATAAGTGGACATGTGGGACGTTGTGTTGCTTACTACAAAGTGGAAGATTGATATTGTAATATGTATTAGGGGTTTAAGAATTTTGGGCTATAGCCATAAATGAGAGCTACTGGAGCTGTGTGCATGATAGTGCACCATGCACCCACATGAGGGCTTAACTATGTGTGCATGTGTGGTAACCCAAAGTGTAACCTTTTTTTTATTTTTAGCACTACTTGCTGCTACTGGTTGGATAATGTGATCCCCTATTGGTAGTTTTTCCTTGTTCCTTGATAGAAACATGGGAATATATAATCTACAAGTGGGCATATGGGACACTATGCAGTTTGTAGCAAAATTGAAGATGGATGGCATAATATTTGCTAGTGTTTAAATGTTGTGTTGTAACTTTAGTCGAGAGCTCTTATTATCTCATGCATGCCAGCACACTATGCCTATAAGAGGGCCTACCTATGCATATGCTTAGGAGGCTATCAACATGTGTTAAATGGTAACCATCATGCACGACAGGTAGAGACAAGAAAGTGTAATGTTTTTTAAGATTTTTAGCACTGCGAATTGTTATCGCATGGATAAGCTTATCACATATTGGTAGTCTTCCCTTCTTTTATGATAAAAATATCAAAATATATAATACACAAGTGGGCATGTTAGATGCTGTGCAACTTTCAAAAAGTGGAAGATGGATGTAAAATATGCAAGGGTTTAAGCATTGCTGCAGTTCTAGTTGACTGTCGCTGGTGATACACAAACGTTAGCAGGCTACATATGACCCCAGAGGCCTTTCCATGTGCTCTTAGTGGCAGCTTACAGATGCAGCATATGGGGACCATAAAGTGTAACTTTTTTAAGGGATTTGTGGCATTATAGGCTACTGTCACATGGATATGGTAATTACCTATTAGTAATCTTGTTTTCTTCCTCATGAGAATTATCACAATATATAATCCACAAGTGTGAATGTGGGATACTATGTGCTTAAAGGAATATTGAAGATGGATGGTATAGTATGCACAAGGATTTAAGCACTTTGGGTTGTAACTTTAGTTGAGTGTTATTGGAGCTGTGTAGATGCAATATGCACTAGGGTTTGAAACAATATGCAATATGCAATACACAATATGCCCACTTCCTTGCACTTTATTTCAACATCTTTGAAGCTCTTTGTGCCAATGGAATTGGATTGGCATTAGATTTATTTTGCACAAAAGATTCTTTTTTTGGTGCTACTTCTTATTGCTTTGCTACTTCTTTATGTGGCAATCAATATTGGTAGGATTTTGTTACATAATCAAACCTTTTTATTGGCTAATTCTATATGTTGCTTGCTTATGTTTTAGATGGGTAGTTCTATTCATTTATTTTGTTGATGCACACTACTACTTTGTTGGAACTATCATATTCCATTATACTGTTGAATGTGTGATTGTCCTTGTTCTTTGATGGCATGGTTGTTGAAATCTTTTCATTCTACACAAGAAAGGATTATTGTGTAGAATGTTATTATTGAGATGCAACATTTTTAATCTTAGGGAATGGCATCCTAACTTGAGAGCATTTGCTCTTCTTTTGTGGAGTATCACAAGACACGACAAATGTGTTAATTATGGAATGGGTTGTTACCTAGCACTTTTTCATTGTATAGCTACCTAGTTCATCCTACTAATAATCATATGCTTGCCTCAACGATTAAGCCATGAATATGTAAGTTTGAAAAATTTTAGATTGTGAAACTACGAATGGCTCATTAAATTTATATACTTTGTTTGATGGTACATATTACTCAGATAACTATAATAATTTTAGAGCTAATACGTGCACCAAATCTCAACTTTTAGAACAGATGCATGTATTAAGTAAAAGGTTGATGCAGGCCTTTTCTTGGATGCCTGTTGATTTATGATAACTGTACAAATCATAGGTCCTTCACGTCGATGATGCATCATTCAAATTTCTACATTATCAATTTTCGATGGTGGGATAGAGGCCTAGCATGGTCTTGATGGGTGATAAAGAATTAGAGGGTTTGATTTAGGTGAGGGTGCCTCAGTGATGGCTACCACATCCATGGAAGGTAGTGGGCTTAGAAATTAAATAATCGTGACATGAAGAGTTATTGATAATAAACAACATCAGGCTTCGTTAGTCTGGTAATTAGAATGAGTATATTCTAAATAGCTTAATGAGGATCCATTGGAGGACAAGCTATGTGCCAATAGCTATGATAGTTCCAGCTACAATAGAATATATTAAAGTTGTTGTAGTTAAAAATCTCATATGTAGACTTTGGATTGGGTTGATTAGTTTACCTTTTTGTGTGCATCATTTACCCTGATCCTTTTGTTAATGTTTTATTAGGCTACAACTGGTTTAGGACATGCCCTTAGTTTTGTTACTTTGAAGAATTTAGGTGCTCAAACTAAGCCTATGCTCTGGATACATTAGCATGGGATAACATCTTAGGATTTCAATCTTGTTGTATTGGCTTTAGGATTAGAGTAGTTATTAAGAGGGATAGTAGTGTGCATTCATATTTCATAGTCAAAGATGAAATACTTTTATTTATGGAACACGAACCACTATGAAAGCATTTGCCAAAGATGTTTTTATTAATTAAGAATGAAAGTTAGGGGCTCAAAGTTAATCAAATACCATTCCAGTATCAACCATAATGTTGTCGACCAAGGATTAATAGATGATGCTCTTTGGGCTCCATTAACACCTTATAAGAAATCAAATTCTTTAGGTTCTTTAGTAATCAAAAATATTGAAGCCTAAAAAGTCACCTCTGTATGGAGGTTTGAATACATAATTAGTAAACAAAAGCTTAGTTAGTTTTTTAGGTAGGGGCATACCCCATTCTCACCAAAAATAAAAATACAAGGATTTATGTGCAATCCAATGTGCAATAGTGTTCCCATCTCGCAGCACATGCGTAATTCTGATTGCCTTTAGTTGATGATCATAATTGATAACATTGGTAAACATAGAGTAAAAATCATGGGAAGAGTTAGAATGTGAATGAAAAACCACATTGAGCCTCATAACTACATCATTAGAGTCTGATTCTAGGTTAATTGCAACAACATTTGGATAATGGTAGCTCTAGTATTCCAAGGCATACAATATTGCAATTGTTCCCACCATAGATGAAGAGGCTGAAATGACTTTCATCCCCATGAATTTAGGAGATGTACCCATGTAATCTCTCATAATCAGGACAACAATAGCCACTGAATTCACAACCAATGCCACATCACTGTTGCATTTTATCTAGCCTGTGGGAGTAGTCCATTGCAACTTTATAGAGAGCTCCATGGGGCTTATTGGATTCCTACTGGGTGAACTAGAAAAGCTACAGCCTACAACAATAAGAGAGATAGCAGCAGCAATATGGTAATGCAAAACTTTTAGATTGAGGACATTTTATTATGTTTTTTTTATTCTTATTAAACCATAAGAAGAACAAAGCAATAGACTTAAACTATATTATTTCTTGATTTTTCCTACAATTAATATTGCATTTCATCCACTCCAACACCTACAATAAATCTACAAACTTCAATGGAATAGCCCTTTTATTTGTGAGTACGAACTTTGTTTCCTGTAAATTCCAAAGTTCCATGGCCTTGCAGTGATTCCAAAAGCAGTGGTATAAGGATTTTTGCTCCAAACAACCCCAAGGATAGCAAATATTGTCCCTTATTTTGTGTGAATGTAACCATGTGGTGATAGGAAGGGCATCATTAAGGTGGCACCACATAAAGAGCATAATTCTCGATTGTAGCTTAATATTCCAAACCCAAGCAATGTTCCTACGAGTATAATACTGCTTCAACGAGAGATTATAGTAAATAAAGTAAGCATTGATCACTCTGTCTTTAGATTTAACAAAGTAAAGCCAATCCTTATCCACCTATTTAGCTTAAGTTAGATGTTTAATATAATAAATAAGATCTTCCCAAAATAATTTCGTAAATTCATGAGATTCCATAAACCATGCCAATCCACAACATAGTCGACCCACTTGGGTTGCAACTATTGCATAACATGAGTGTTGCTAATCAGTAGTCCAACCATCAAGTAGAATTGGTTCACCAATGCCTTTTATAATGCATAAAATATTTTTTGCATCCCAGAATAGTAATGAAAGCACAGGGATTCTAATCTGCATGAGGGGACACATAATTGTCATAACATTTGGCCTAAAATCAGGGGTGCACACATCCAACCCCATAGTTTGCCCAGCAACCTGCCAAGGTCCCCCAAGCTACACTGCATTTCTATCTTTTATCAAATCAAAATACCAAATAATACAATACGATGAGAGATCCAATAGTTTTGAAGCTTTTGAAATGGCCTCATCTATATTATAATACACTTGTAATAATGAAAAGTGGAAGGTTGCTGCCATAAACCCTCCCTATATTAACAGTGTTGGATGTTCTTTTAGTTATTGAAGCATCCCTAAAGCTTAATTTGCTGGAGCTTTCCCTTTTCCTATTCATAATCGCCAATTTCTTGTAGTACATCTTCCATCCCCACTATATCTCAACCTACATTAGTTTGAATGTGCTACTAATTTACACTTTTTGGGGCTTCATTCACCTTGCATGGAATTACCTTATTACTTGCCTCATTCTTCCCAACTACGCATTCATTATTCTCTTGCACTACAACATCGACATTCACAGAATTCTTCTTATTCCTACTACCATTAGATAAGTAGTGTGGTTTCCCTAGATTTTCATTTTTTTTCATGTATGTGTTGATCTCATCAGAATTTCTAATAATTCCCATGCCCATGCCAACCTCGATTAAATCATATTCTGTAGAAGTATCATATTCATTTGGCTCTATAATAAGTTGACATTCAATTATAGAAATAACTAAAAAAACATCTCTATTGGCTGAACCTACATTGTAGCTATATTCATCCATTTGTAGGTCATTGTGCATCTGAGATACATATGCCTTTGCCTTTCTTGTTACTTTTGCATGCTTTACTGCCAACCATCTTACTAATTTCAAGAAAAACTTCCAACAATTTCTAGCACTTCTCCAGCAATAGCACCACCAAACAAAAACAATTTTCAACAACACAACACAACAACCTTTGCAATTAAACTGATAGCTACAACATTTACAATAGCACATAGTAGTAGCAATAGTAAACACTTCCAACAACAATAGAATACACTTCCACAGAGCAATACAACCAAATAGCAATATAATAATGTAAAATTTCAAATTATGGGTGAAGAAATGTCCTTCATAGTTAAAATTAGCTATGTAGCTACTATTGTAAGGTGCAAATGAAGGGTGTTCAAGGGAAAAATCTGGCTCACGTAGAGCCCTTTGTAACGTATAGATACTGAATTTAAATTCCTATGCATGCATGCCACTGTGAATCTCATGCTTCTCGCCACCCTCCACATGCCTTGTATAGCGCTCCTTGTAGAATTCACCTCATGTAGTGCCCTTTGTAGTGTATAAGCACTGAATTTGAATTCTCGTGAATGCATGCCACTATAGATCACGTGCTTCTTGCTACCCACCATGTGTCTTTTTTCCGGCTTGGTGTGCTCCTCCCCACACTTCTGTGCATGCATACCAATTAAAATGCATGTTCACACCAATCTGTGCCCCACTTCTAGAATTCCATCCACACCATTAGCCTTCTCGCCATTGAGGGATTTAAAAGCTCCACTAAACCTCAAAAATCTCCCTCTCTCCCTCCCTCAAAATCTCCACCAAAGCTAAACTTCTTTAGATTTTTTCATAATATATTAATAGCCATAGCCTACAAAAATTCATTTAAAGAGGATCAAACAAAAAGTCTAAAAAAAACAACATCAAAAGTGCTTTGGGAAGGGGCATACCCCAATTCTAAGTAAAATAAAAAAAATGTGCTTGGTGTGTCACCCAATCGATAGGACCATTGCCTTGCCTATATATATGAGTCAATCTAAAAGCATCCATGTTGCAAAAGTACATGGCAGCATCCCCAAATCTATCTCCATATGAAGGGTGACATAAAAGATTACCAACATCTTGTATTGCCAAGGTAGAATTTGATTGGATCTCAATAGTATGAATGACCAAGAGCATTACCTAAGAAAACTAAAAGCCTCCAATATGGTGAGTAACTCTATAGTAATGCTCACCTGAGAGTATACAGTTTTTCCTACAACAAGAAGTGGCTTACCAAGATGGTCTCTTACTAAAATCCTTAGCCTCACAACACCACAAATAGCTGCATCACAATTAATTTTAATATATCTAGTTGGAGGAGGAGCCCAAATTGAGGCTACATTCAACCCATGTGAGTTGCATGGACTCTCATAAGAAATGGATTAACCCAAATTGCATCGTTTGAAAGTAGCACCGTATCTAGTTTAATCTTCCTTAACGAAACAACTTTATTCATGAGTTTCTAATTATGTTTCTTGAAGTTCTTATTGATCCAAACGTAGTAGAAAGCAGATGTGGTTGACTTCATCATTTCACCATGCCTCAAATTGTTTGTCTCCTTGCTACTACAAACATTCTATAATCTCATTACATTACTACTACTACTATTGCTACTAGGATGAAGTATTGCAATGGCATTCTTCATGCAATGCACATCCCAAATTTCCCTTGCTTTCTAGAATCAGACAGTAAATACTGCATTATTCCACGTCATTTTGGCCCCAAATACATCTATCACTCTTTGGAAATCTCCTTTTCACCAGCTATGTAGTAGTAGGAATGTCATTTTTTATTGATCTCTAAATGAAGAGCCACACTCCAGGTGGCACCTTTAGCTTCCAAATCCAACCATACTTGCTTGCAATAACCCTGAGTCCCCAACATTATCCCAAAGTTTAGCTTGAATCATCTTGCAGTAGAGGTTGGAATTATTCACTTCCATGGTTTTGGTTCACACTTGAAGCAGATGGTCATTGCTGCCATCCAATGCCCAAGGGAGATGCAACACTCTATCAAGTAATAACTCATTTGCCAAAGCCTTGCTATACACACATCCTACTCCCTATGCTTAATGATGCATTTCTGTACTTTATTCGACCACTCTGTCTCCATATTTATCTATGTTGGCCACAACTTAATAGGATGAAATCCAAGCCAACTGTCTTTAGCAAAAAACATATCGATACCATCTACAATTTTCCACACAGTTTGAAATAACACATGGCATTGCATCCTTGATGAGGCTACAAGCTTGGGAAACACCTCATAGAACACCTTCCATCTTTTCTCCCAACAAATTATTTTTCCACATTACCTACACCAACCAATAATCCTCTCTTACGGAAATCATCCTACATTGCTTCATAGTTAAAGCACAATGCCAAATAGTAAGGTCATGGATGCCCAAACCTCTATCCTTCTTTGGCAGTGTGATGAATTTGAAATCCACATAGTGCATTACATGGCCATCACTTGCACCACACCATAAATAGCTTCTAAACAAGTTTTTCAACTCATTTATCAACCCCTTTAGCACCACATATTGGCTTAAATAGAAATTTGTAATGGTTATCAACACTAAATTGATCATAATAATCCGTTCTGTCAAGGATAATGACTTAATTCTTTATTTTGTAACATATTCTTCCACTCTTTGAATGGTAAAATTGAAATCCCCTTGCTTAGTAAATTTGTCAAAATGGGAACCCTAAATAATTGAGATTTTTTGCCTGAGTCATATGAACATTTCCAGCCGTAATCCTTCTTCTTTTACCTAATATACCCATGCTAAAATAATCTATAGATTTAGCAAGGTTTACCATTCATCTATAATACTTCCCATATTCTTCCATAATCTACCTCATAAACCTAACAGCAACATACATAATAGGTGTATATATAATCACATAATCAGTGTATAATAAGTGTGAAATGATTGGGGAGATTAGCCCACAACGAAACACAATACTTCCATATTTTCATGCTTCACAATGAGCCAAGACAAAGATTATGATATAATGGTAAACAAATAAGGTGACAAAAGGTACCCTTTCCTCAAGCCTCTAGTGGCTTCCATCCATCGGAGTCTTACCCCATTCAGTAACACCCCAAACCTTAGAGTCGAGATACAAGCATTCACCCATTCACACCATAATGAAGGAAAGCCCAAGAATGTCATCATATCAATAACAAACTATCATCTCACCTTATCATATGCTTGTTCTATATCAACCTTGATTACTGTAAGACTCTCTCTAGATGTAGAAAAGTGCATCTAGGTTGTCATTTCATAAGCAATAAAAATATTATCTAAGATAGATGTGTTTGGCACAAGTGCACTTTATTCCTTTGTAATGAGCCCAAGTAATACTTTCTTCAATCTTGCCACAAAGATCTTCACGAATATTTTATATATAACATTACACAAGCTTATGAGTCTAAATTATTCCAATTTTTTTGTGCCTTGCACTTTTGGAATAAGATAATGAGAGTATCCTTCAAGACTTTTGGCATTTTCTATCAAGAAAAAATTGTAGCACAATTCTAATAATACCACACTCACGAATAACCCAATACCCAAGCACAAACTCCACTATAACCTCATCCATCCTTGATTCCATCTTCTTTCTAATTGACCTAATAGTAATCTTGACTTCTTTCTCAGTAACCTACATAATAAGCATTCCCTCCTATTCCTTATCAATGCATCTGTATGGCTGGTAATGCAATGGATGATGATACACATCATTGTAGCACCACGTCTTCTCAAAATGGTTAACCAACAAACATTTTACATTCTCTATAGAGCTGACCACTTCCCTCTTCTCTTCCTTGAAATACAATATAATATTGTCCCTCCACCTAAAAGTTACAACATCTTGGAAGAACTTAATGATACAATCCCCCAATTAAGCCCATTCAACCTTTACACTTTGCTACTACAACCTCTCTTCAAGTGCAACAGTCCTATGAAAATAAAAAATAAGATGTCCAAGCTGAATGTGCTCCTGATCATTCAGATCCACGTCAGACTTCTTGAGTTGTAAAACTTGAATATCATTTTCTAGTCTACCATTTTTGTAGATTAGATTGCATATATCAATCTTGTGCTACCTTTTTTTGTGCGAATCCATAGAAAGTCCACTAAACCTTATTATTTAGAGGAAAGGAAAGACATAACAAGTTTTTTGCTGGTGAACCATTGGAAGTATCATTGATGAGAGGTATCAATGATGAAGCAATCTATGCAACATGTGGGGGTGTGATGGTTGTTTGATGTCATGTTATTTCATAGCACATGCTCTTTCTTTCACAAAGAGCTCAATGCTATGAGGGTTAAACAACAACCTATGAGTGTGGTCAATTAATAAGAAAGAGCAAATGTTAAACTAGAAAATGAGTGTGCTATATATCAACATGTCCAAGGGCACTTTGGAATAAAACATTGAACAACACGTGACAATGGATATCTCGGCTCTTTCATCGTTGAAGAATGAAATGAAATGTCCTATGTGTTGTGAATTGTAGAACCCCATCAACCCCTAAATGGTTGTAATGCAATTGGTCACTCCTTATAGAACCCAAGAATCATTGATTTGGGTTCCTAACTCTCATTTTGAGGTGATCATTGGCACCCATGCTATGCCATGGTGTGTTGATGTGTTAGGTGTTGGTGAACTATCAACATAAAAAGAGGTGGATACAACTAAGTGTTGTGGTGTTGGCTAACCAGAATCGATGTTGTAATGTGAAAAGTAGATGCCCATCCAAAATCCAACTCTGTGCTCCATTGTGTAGAATCATGATGTCATGTTAGGAGAAGGAACTTACAAGGATTCTCTTAGTAATGATGAATGAAATAAGAGCAGTCTAGTTTGGGAATTAGGTAGCCTAAACCATGAATTGTAGTCAAGAGAGGCATTCTCAAAGATAGATGAGAATCAATTCCCTTGGAAAGGGGCATTGGCTAGAATGAGGGCCCTGTCTGACACATATAATACTATTACATGAGGCACTATCAACAATTTGGATTGTTTGGTAATACAACAAAAATTGGGTGGTAAATTTCATCCAAGGCTAAGTAATTATGACAGATCAATAGTGAAAAAGTTCTACAAGGAAAAGATGAAAAGCCCTTTTAAAAGTGAGTTAATGAGTGCTTGGCAATGTTGATAAGAAAGCAAATGGGGGTCGACAGTGTTCCTTAGCAAGATATAGAATTTCATAGAATGATTTCTTGCATAGCTCAAGGAGCAGAACATCTCGAGCCATCACAATGGCCAAGGCACAGGTGGATGTCACCTGTGGAGAAATTATTGTCATCGCTATTCACAATTCTTGCACCATCGAGGTGTGTCACTACAACACTACATGCATTAGCGATAGCTAGTGAGCTCACCATCTAACCCATCTTGAAACACAAACAAAGAGTCTGACATGCTTGTGGCTTGATTGGTTAGCAAGCCCAAAAAGCATAAGGAAGTTGATTTATGGGACCCTCATTTGAGGGCCAAGACACTTATCAACCCAATTTTTCTTTGAAAGGTTCAAGTGAGAGCATGCCCATCGAGACCCAAAAGAGGCTGAACTATGCTTGAGTGAGGCGAAGACAGTGGAAACTCTAGTAGAGGCCAACAATGATGTGCAAATCATTCATCTACATCGCTATAGAGGCAAAAGACTAATCAAATCATCTAGTAGCTGGTTCCCATTAAAGTTTCCCTCATAATAGCTAGAGCAATTGCCAGAGTTCTATCAAGTAAAGCCAAAGATTAAAGGCATCGATGGCACAATGCCTTTGACCTATTCTAAAACTTTAAATATGTGAATGGCTCAACTATTTTGATGAGTTTAGCAAATGAATCTAGGCTGCAAGTGGGTAACTTTTGGTAAGAAAAGCTGAAGATGCAAGATGAACTAAAATTTAGGTTATGATGTCCAACTACACGTTAACCTAGAGCTCATAATGGTTGTTGCTTGCTTAACACTATAAGATGTAATCATGAAAGTTGAAATTTTCTACGAAGTGTGTAAGAACTCACTTGCTAAATCAACAAGCCTAAAAAATGGATGGTGCTTAAGCATGTGACCCACACCTAGCCACCAGTGCAATGCAAGGCTTTTATTAGTTGGATGGTGCTATGGTCGCTAAAAAATGTTGGGTGTGGGCCCAAAACAAGCATCCACTAGTGTAGAACTTGATGGTAATGGAAAATATTTAAATGAGAACTTTGATGGTTGAATGAGGGAATGGTTATACATGAATGGCACTTGCACATGGCTTAGTTGGTCTTAAGAGACAAGGCAAACTGATTAGAGTGCCATTTGGCTCGTGCTTTGAAATAAAGTTGTGTTAAAATTCTTGAGCTGGGATGTGGAAGTTAATGGCAACATCAAATAGTCTGGAGGCATTAATAGAGCCTTGAAAAGACTTATTTTTCTTTAATAGCCCATGGACCCTAGAAATGGCTCAGCTAAAGGTTGGCCCTAGAAGTTGGAAGAGCACTGCATGTTGAGATGTGCCTGATACACCCTTGGTGACCCTTGAAAATTCAGATGATTGAGTGCCTTGTACACCCAGACTTGCCTATAGCCACATCAAGTAACCAAGGTGAACAAACTTTAGTTGATGAAGTAATGTAGATAAGAAAATTTGGCAAAATAGATCTGTAACTTTTGGAAAAGAATTGGATTTGATTGTTGGGCACTAAGGTCCCATTACCAAACCTATTGGCTATTTGTAGAATACTTGAGCTACTTGCAAGGTGAGAGCAGGTCGATGAGTGCTGCTTGGGGGACGAATTGAGAGTGGCCCCTATGAGGGCCTTCCTTAGACGTCAAACAACTAACTAAGAACTTGTACAAATATGGGAAATTTGATCTTTTTAATAAACAAAGCATCACGATGGTCCTCGAGGATGCTCATATAATGTGGTTTCTACCCAATGCTCCTAATGTCAAATTGAATAAATTCAACAAAGCATGGGCAAATAGTAGGAGTAATTATGATTCTCTTAAGATAGATAAATGCCTCGTCATCTAATTAATGGCATACTTGAATAGATTTATGACATTCTTACTATCCCTATCTTCTATCCTGTGAAATCACAGCTAATGAAATGGGCTTGATAGAATGATCATGGAACGAAGACCCTATTGAGCTTAACCCTAGTTTGACTTTGAGAAATGGCAAGAAAGGTGCAGTACAAGTTCGAGTTTGTGTGTCAATGGAGTTGAAAAACAATCACTTTATAAGTTATTTTACTTGATTTGGAGGATGGAGACAATGCCTAACCTCTCTTTTTGCTCCAAATCTTTCCTTGGTGGGTCAATCTTGGTAGAAGAAATTATAAGAGGAGATTTTTTCTAGGGCAACATATGTATTGAAATAAGACATAAGTGTCTTAAGATGAGCTCAGTGAGAAAAAAAATACTATGTGAAAAAAATTGGTAAAAGCTAATTTGATTCTAATTTTTAGTATGAATACAAATCATGAAAGTGAGGCCTATCAATCGTTTAGGCTTTTGGAATTTAAAGCTAGTGGTGTCAAAAAAGTTACCACAAGGATGAGTAGCTTGTGGCAGCCAAGCATTCATAGTGAAGTTGCTTTTTAATCCTATGACATTGGCTCTTTCTACCATTGTGAAGCATTATTCACCAAGTGTTAGATCGGTCACTCACTAATAGGGAATGTGAGCTGAGTTTAGACCACTATGAGATTGGCTAGTTTTACCTTTTTGATTAATGTGTCATGATAGTAACTCAACCTAGTATGAGAGGAATCATTAATTCAAACAATTGGTCCTTACACTTGGTTGAAAAGCCAGTGGCACCAAGCTATCATGTGCTTAATTATGATTGAATGCCTCTAACTAAGAATCCATGCAAAGATGCAATGCTTAGGCCTTACATTCACCTGTTGTTTGATAGTAAAGGCTTGGCACCACAAGGACAAACGACCATTGGTTAGTCTAGTGTCATATTAGGTTAGATGGCATAGACACAATAGGAAATGATAGTTAAAGATGAATGATGGGTAGAATCCTTTGTAGTTGACTTAAATTTGTGATGGGTTCTTGTAAGTGATAGAGTGGCCTTACTACCACAATCCATTAAGATCCAACCTCATGTTATAGTAGATTCATCCCTTATCAAATGAGAAATTCGTGAAGTTTATTAACAATTATGAGCTTGCTCACTCACTCGATTGCTTACTTGCTTAACTTATCGCTTTTTATTGTGAAACTTTGAGGAATACATTTGTATGGGCACTAGCAACTTGCAATGTAATGCACCGCTTAGTGGTTCACTAAGTTGCAAGGCTAAAATGCCTCACTTTGCACTCTTTTTAAGTTGCAATGATCCAGTTAGTAGATTCATGAAATAACAATTAAATTCCATAAAAGGTTTAAAAATTTTTCTTTCCTTTCTCTCAATTATAATAGTAGTTCTTGTGGTTGTTCTATGAGCATGCAAGTTAGCTTAAAGGTTTGTTCAAGTTGGGTTGAGAACTAGCCCAGCTTTAGTGGAGCAATGCACCTAGCAAAGCACTACACACATTGCTGCACTATATGTATACAACATGTCTGCATGCACATTCAGGGGTCTTTCTGATGCATTGGTAATCTTGTCTACTTCTTTGATAGAATTGTCTAAATATACAATCTACAAGTGGAAATATAGGATGCTGTGTGGACTACAGTAAGTGGAAGATGGATGGTGCAAAATGTGCTATGGCTTAAGCATTTTGGCATGTAGTTCTAGTCGAGTACTACTAGATCTATCCATAGGCTAACATGTTATGCATGGATGTAGAGGCTTGCTTATGCACATTCATGAGAACTTGTCTATGCATGCTCAATGCAAACCAATGTGCATGGCAAGTTATGACCATAAAGTGTAATATTTTTAGAATTTTTGGTGCTATTGGGCGCTATTGCATTTTTAAAGTGATGAGCATTTGATTTTCTTACCTTCTTCAATAGATTATTGCAATATGCAATCCACAAGTGGGTATGTGGGACTCTTTGTGGTCTACAGTAAAGTGGAATATGGATAGTCTAATATGTGCTAAGGTTTAATTTGGCATGTAGCCCTAGTTGAGCACTGCGGAATCTTGGCACATGCCAGTACACTACACATACATGGGGGCATGCCTAGGCATGTGCTCAAAACCCTTCCTATCTTCCAGAAAGAATTGTCACAATATAAAAATTTCTTGTGGGTATGTGGGATGACATGTGCCTTGCAATAAAATAGAAGATACATAGGGCATTATGCCCTAGTGTTTGAGATTATTGGGCTGCAACCCTAACTGAGCACTATTAGAGTTAGGAGCACACTAATGCATTGTATACATGTGTTGTAGGACGTCCATGTATGCTTAGTGGTGACCCGCATGAGTGGCATATGGCAACCCCAACATGTAACGTTTTTTTTACTTTTTACATTGTGAACTATTGTCATATGGATAAGGTGATTTCATATTTGTAGTCTTACCTTCTTCATTGATAGAATTGTCTTAATATATAATCCATAAGTATCTATATGTCAAACTATGTAGCTTATAAAAAAGTGGAAGACAGTTGGTGCAATATGTGCTACAATTTAAGTATGCAGACTATAGCACAAACTAAGCACTAATGGAGGTATGCACATGCCAATGCATGACACACGTGTGGGACTATTTGTGCACATTCAGTGGCAACTTACACATGTGACATGTAGTGTCCCGAAATGTAAACATTTTTGAGACTTTTAGTGCTACAAGTTATTGCATATTGATAAGAAGATACAATATTAGTATTCTTACCTTCTTCTTTGATATAATTATTATAATATATAATCTGCAAGTAAGAATGTGGGATGTTATGTGGCCTACAACAAAGTGGATGACTGATGTTACAATATGCACTAGGGTTTAAGCATGTTGAGCTATAGCCCTAGTTGAGGGCTTTCGGAGCTGTACACATGTTTAGTGGCAACCTATGTGTAATGCACACGGGGTCCTGATTTTGTAACTTTTTTTAGACTTTTAGTGCTGTAAGTTGTTGTCGCATGGATAAGGTGATTCCATAGTTGTAATGTTCCTATCTTTTTTTAACAGAATTATCACAATATATAATTAAAATGTGGGTATTGGTCCCAGATTATGGCCTACAACAAAGTGGAAGATGGATGGTGCAATATGTCAAAGGTTTTGAGCATCTTTGGTTGAAGCACCAGCAGTGCACTAATGGAGGCATGCACAACAAGGCATAATAAGCTCAAGCAGTCATTTATCCACAATTGCTCAATGGCAATCTGCTTGCATAAGATGTGGGGACCTCAAAGTGTATGGTTTTTTAGGACTTTAAGTGCTTTGGGCTATTGTCACATAGATAAGGTGATTCCCTATTGGTGTACTTACTTTCTTCCTTGATAGAATTGTTGCAATATATATTCCATATTTGGTAATCTGGGATGTTGTCTGGCATGTACAAAGTTGAATATGGTTATTATAATATACTGTAGGCTTTCAGCTTGTTTAATTGGACCCTGAGCTGAGCACTGATGGTGTTGCACATGTGCCAATGCACTTTACATAGGAACTATAGCCTTTTTGTGTGTACTCTTAGCAACATGGGCACGTGGCTTGTGGTAACCCTAGAGTGTAATGTTTTTTTGGGACATTTAGCATTGTGGGCCACTATCCCATTTCGAATAGGTATTCTTACCTTCTTTGATAAAATTTTTGTAAGTGGGTATGTAGGACATTGTGTGACCTACAAAAAGGAGGATGATGGTTAATGGAATACATTCTATTTTTAAGCATGTTAGAATGTAGCCATAGCCAAATTCTATTGGCACTGTGTGCATGCCATTTCATTGCTCGCATGCTTGGGGCCTATCCACACTCTCTTAGTGGTGACTTGCAAACATGGCATGCTGGGACCCCAAAGTGTAACATTTTTTGGTATTTTTTGTGTTGCAAGCAACTAGCATATAGATAAGGTGATTACCTATTAGTTGTCTTTCCTTCTTCCTAGATACAATTGTCACAATATATAATACATAAGTAAGGATATAGGATGTATTGTGGTCTATACCAAATTGGAAAATGGATGGTGCAATATGCACTTGGGTTTAAGCATTTTGGGTAGTAACCCTTATTGAGCACTACTACAGCTATGTGGATGCCAGTGCACTAATCATGCATATGGGTTTGTCTATGCATGTGCCTAGGGCCTGTCTCAATGCACTTTGTGACAATCAACACTCGTGACATGTGGGACCCCAAAGTGTAACTTTTTTGAGATTTGTATTTTCTTTGGCTATTGTTGCATGGATGTGGGGATTATCTACTATTAGTCTAGCCTTATTCCTTTATAGAATTGTTATAAGTCGGCATAACAATTGATGCATGATCAACAATAAAGTGGAAGATGGATAGTGCAATCTGCACTTGGGCTTAAGCATTTTGGGTAATAGATTAGAAACACTTCTGCTTCTACTTGTGTATTGCCCACATCCATCATAATTTCCAACCCCCTTAGCCTCCTTCAGATTATTATATTCACCAATAGTTTTAATGACCCATCATTGCCCCATCAATATGGCCTTCCTTCTCCTTGGTTACACAAGCATCCAAATGCCAAAACCTTTTATTTTCCTCAATACATCCTTCTCCTAAACACATTGCTCTTGTAAGTCATAGTTGCATTGGCTAGCTTCTCCATTCTTGCTATTTTTGCTAGCTTCAATCCCATCTACTTCTCCTCACAAATTTGCAACCATTTTTCCCATATAACATTGCTGCATGTAATGGCCAATATGGCCACACACAAGACACATTCGGGGGAGACCCTTACACTAAAATGTTTAGAATGTTTTTCCCAATTGTCTACTAAGCCACTTACCCAGCTTTAGTGGTTTAGATAGATCCATCAGAACACAAACTCTAGCCTAAATAGATAGTTACAAATCAATGATCTGCCCATCAAGTAGAATTGGTTCCTCAATGGCCTTTATAAAGCAAAATATTCTTCGTATCCCAGTACAACCAAGAGAGCATGGGAAACCATACCCACATTAGAGTACATGTCACAGACTTAAAATTTTGCCTTAATTCTTGGGTCCATAAATCCAATCCCATAGTACATTCAGCTATTTACCTTGTCCTCCAATGATTCGAAGTGATGGCAAAA
This sequence comes from Vanilla planifolia, assembly GCA_023846275.1. Taxonomy (NCBI): domain Eukaryota; kingdom Viridiplantae; phylum Streptophyta; class Magnoliopsida; order Asparagales; family Orchidaceae; genus Vanilla; species Vanilla planifolia. Next base: position 346,583 of record JAIUJO010000328.1, on the reverse strand, counting down.
ATAACCAGATGAAAGATCTAAAATTCTGAAGTTTCTAAAATTTCCCCATCTCCACTATAACACTCTTAAAATGATAAAAAAGGGAAAGTTGCTGCCATATGTCATTCCCACAAAATCAAATTGATGAAATTCTACACACCTGCTACATGTCAAGTCATACATAATGATTTCATACTAGGCAAAAAATAAATCTCCTTAGAAGCCACTTCTTTTACATCAATTTGGGGTTTTATAGTAACACCTTCCTATTCTAAGTAAAATTCTTCTCTTTTAGAAGTACATCTCTAAAGCTCACCTTGCATGAATTTTTTCCTTCTCTCTTATCTTTGTGATTAAATCTCTGTTGTACCCACTTTGACCTTGTTGCATCCAGCTCGAACTCAATTTTAGGTTGAACTTCTCTTTCACCGCTTGGGGTTTCATTTTCATTACTTGGGATCAAATTTGTGCTAACTCCAATCTTCCCAACTTGACAAATGTCTTTTTCTAGCTAAACAGCCTCAACCTTTGCACAATTGTTTTCCTTTTTTGGACACTAGTTGATTGTTTAATTTGGCAGCATTGCCTAATATGTTGATCTTTGAATTAATCTCTACCTGTTTAGTTAAAAATTCCAATTCAATGCCTATATAAATTGAAGTAGAATTAACTATTGAGACATTCTCAATTAACTTAGCTGCAACCCCACAATAAACTATAGAAATAGACAACATAACATTCTTGTTTAATGATTCTACAGTATAATAGCATTTGTCCATCATCAAGTCATTCGGCATTCAAGAAAATTGATCACTATGCTTACTTTTTTTGTTGCTCTTTCATGCATTACTGCTAGCCATCTCACCCAATTTGCAAATGCAATTTTGCAACACTTAAAGAAATTAAGCAACCAAACAAGAACATATTATATTAATGTAATTGTTTCAATAAAAACCTAGCAAAAAAAACCACAGCAAATCCACACAGTGAAAAAGCAAAGTTGCACAACCACGAGACACCAAATTTAGAATTTCAATTTTGAGATGAGAAATTGACCTTTGAATCACAATACGGGTGACACAGAAGCAATGAATGAATTCTCGATGGACAAATCACTCGTGGAACTTTTGTCTCGAAGCATTGAGGAAATTACGCATGTGTAAAACCTCTACCACCTCAAAATGCATGCCATAAATGGTCAAGGCACACCCAATAATTTTGAATTTAGCAATGGCCCCTCTTTTATGCTCATTGCACTCCCACGTGCATGCCAAAGCTAACTGACTCAACATGTAGCTTCCCGCTCTAACAAGCACGCTAACTAAAATGCATGCAAATACTAGTCCGCTCCCTACCTTCGGCGATACTAGCCCATCATTGGCCTTCCCATCTCTTGGGAATTCAAAATCTCCCTCCAAAATCTCCATAGTCTCCCTCCCCTCTAAAATCTCCACAGTCTCCCTCCCCTCCTAAATGTCTTAATCTCCCTCCCCTCCAAAAGTCTTTGGTTTCTTTTGATAATCAAAAAAGTTGAAGCATACAAGGTTGCCTTTATATGGAGGTTGAAATACATAGTCAACAAACAAAAGCTTACTAAGCAGTTTAGAAATGACATATCCCATTCCTAGTAAAAATCAAAATACAATACTTCATGTGCAATCCAAAGTGCTACAACATTCACATCATTTAGCACATGCATAATTCTAATTGTCTTCAGTTGATGAGAAAAGTTGATAGCATCTGAAAACATAGAGTAGAAAGGATGTGGAGCATCAAAATGTACATGAATAACCCCATTCAACTTCATAACTACAACATTGGAGTCTGATTCAAGAAAAATTGCAATAGCATTTAGGTAATGGCACCTCAAGAATTCTAAGGCTTATAACATTGCTATTGTTTAACTTTAGTTGAAGAGGCTAAAACGACATTCTTTGCCATTAATTTGAGTGGTGTACCTTTGTAATCTCTCACAATTAGGCCTATAGTAGCCATAGAATTCATATCCAATGTGGTGCCATAGTTGCACTTTATCCAGCCCATAGTAGGAGTCCATTGTAGATTGTCCAACAACCCATGAGCCTAATTGGATTCCCACCAGGTGAACTAAATGAGTCACAACATACAGTAGTAGGGGTGATAGAAATAGCATTATGGTAAAGCAAAACTTTAGATTAGGCACATTTTCACGATGCTTCCTCTTATTCTTATTAAAACATATGAAGAGCAAAGCAGTATAAATAAACTTAATTATTTCTTGATTTTTCTTGTATTGAATGTTGCAATTCATCCACTCCAATGCCTACCATAAATTCATAGAATTCAATGGATTAGGCCTTCCATTTATGAGTATGAAGTTTGTTTCATATGAATTCCAAAGTTCCTTGGTCATGGAATAATTTCGAAAGCAGTGGTCGATAGATTCTCGTACCAAACAGCCCCAATGGTAGCAAGCATTGTCCACAATTTTGTGTGAATGTAGCCATGAGGTGGTAGGGAGAGGATCATTAAGGAGGTTCCACATGGAGAGCACAATTCTTAATTGTAGCTTCATATTCCAGACAAAAGCAACATCCTTGTGAGTGTAATGCTACTCCAAGGAGAGATTACAGTAAATAGATCTGGCATGATCACTTCGCCTTCAAATCCTACAAAGTAAAGACAATCCTTATTCTTCTATTTAGCTAATGACAGATGTGTAACTCGGTCAATAAGTTCATCCCAGAAATATTTTTGTTCATTAGTGACATTCAACAATGCATAACAATACACAACACACTCGACCCACTTGGGTTGCAGCTCTTGCAAATTAATGTATGCCGGCCACTTGCTTAGGGAAAGGAAAATGAACTAATTATCAATAAGACAAGATGTGTTTTTATCGTTTACAACTCCCTAATCTTTGTTTTGTTGTGTCCACTCCAATTTTTGACAACTTAGACACCATAGTTTTGGAAAAAGCATGGATTCTCTAGAGATATATCAGCACTTTATCAAGTCTCTCCAACATTCTAGCACTTCCTTCCTTTCAATTGCACCATGTGAACTTTTTGCCAATATATCCCAAGTCCATCAACTCAAGATCCAGCATTATCCAAAAAAATTCCTACTAACTCTGCCTTTTCCTAAACCACTTCCCTATTTTTTCTCCTACTGGAACATAATAATATTGAAATTCCTTACAACTAGCATGGGTCCCCCACTTTTGGCTTCATCCCTTAAGATATCCCATGCAATTATCCTCTTAGTAGGCTCCTTAGAAGCATAAACAACAAAGAATTTTAGCACATTAGCATCCCTAGCACTTGCGACGAAAGCTTGATAACTTTGAGATCCACCCAGCTCCTCCAAGGAACCACCATACCTCCAGACAGTCTAATCAATGTTTGCATCATAAACTCCTAATCTTTACTAAGCAGCACATCTACATCTTTCTTAATGTACTTCTCCACTCTTGTTGTTGTAAGAGCCACTACTATGATGTCGTGTGTTCCAACAACCCACTACAAGTATCCCCTCATTTATTTGTTCCTTATTCAACAAATATTCCATACAACACCGAATCATTTGTGATGTTATGAAAGCTTTTCACCTACAACACCTTGACATGATTTGAAGGCAGCCTTGAATTCTAGCAATTTCCTTAATTGCAATAGTATTCAAAGACATTTAGTGCTACCCAATATATGGAGCTCTTTCTTGTTGTCTAAAGACCATTCCTTCACTTCTTCTTCCACTTCAACAGCACCTAGCATTCCACACTAATAGTATTAATCAGCCCCAAGCAGTCATAGCAATTCCCCTTGGTACATACACCCACCCAATTCCCCTCCTAGGCCTTACATTTTAAAAGGCTCTAAACACATGGTTTCCTTCCCAGCATTATATAGCTATTAATGCTTTATCTTCATAACGTGCTCACCATTCTTCTTTAAATCCTCCACACAGCTGTAAGGAGCAGTAGTAGCTTGCCCCATCACCTTAAATTTTAAAATGTTGCTAATCTTCCCCTTGGCACCATACCTACTTTGTCTTCATCCATTTTTATATATAAAATTTTTGGACTCTTCATACAATAATTAACATGTAATAATGAACCTCTTAAACACCTCTTCAACTATATCTTATCACCCAATAAAATGTCTAACTACTACACCTATTTCATACAGTAATTAACATGCCATAATGCACCTCTCCAAAAACAGCTTGTCCCCCAGAGTGGAGCCTATGGCTTAATTTGACTCAACATGGGAAAGCATGCCAGATCCAAACATAGCAAGGATTGATAGATTGAGAGCTCTTCATGATTCTATGTGTAGTGATACAAGGCCATTCTTAGTAGGTGGAGCGATTTGTTAGGTTAATTTCCTTAGGGAACAAGACCTCAACATACTATCTTGCTATACATGGTGCAAGCCCTTTGACTAGCTTCTTAGAGAGTCTATGGCCACCTAGGCCATGGAAGTTTAAGGTAAGAGTAGATTTGTAATCCCTTAGATGTTCTTTGTTGCATGCATGCTACAGTAATTTTTTCAACGAGTCCATTGCCTTGGCTAACAAGCCTGGGCAATCTTCTAAAAATTTAATTATGATGGGGATAGAACTTTGCAATTTTTTCTCTTCAATGAAGAAGAAAATGTAACAAGTTTTTTGTTGGTGTACCATTAGAAGGATCATTAATGAGAGTTGCAAATGATGGAGCGATTTGTGCCACATATGGGGGTGTGTTGGTTGTTCAAAGTCTTGTTCTTTCATAGCACATGTTCTTTCTTCCACATAAAGTTCAAGTCTTTAAGGGATAAATAACAACCTATGAGCATGGTAAATTAAAAATTAGGATCAAATGTTAAAATGGAAAATGAGAATGTTATGCATCGTAAGGTCCAACGGTGCTTTAATATAACATCAAACAACACATGATAATGGATATCTTGGATCTTACATCATTGAAGAATGCAATGAAATGTGATATGTGTTGTGAATTATAGAACCCATGCATGGTGGTAATGCAATTGGTCAATCTCTATAGAACCCTAGAATCATTGGTTTGGATCTCCGACTCATATTTCAAGGCCATCACTGGCACCTCATGCTATGATGTGGTGCATTGAAGTGTTAGGTGTTGGTTGACAATCGACATGGAAAGAGGTGGATACCATCGAGTGTTGTGGTGTTGGGTGTTGGCTAACTAGAATCGATGTTGTAATGTGAAAAGTAGATGCCCATCATAGATCCAACTCCATGCTCCATGGTGTGGAATCTTGATGCCTTGTTAGGTGAGGCAAACCACTAAGTTTAAGCATATAGATAAGAAAAAGAGAAGGAACTTACAAGGATTCTCTTAGTAACGATGAGTGAAATGGGAGTAGTCAAGTTTGGGAATCAGGTACCCTAAACCCTGAATTGTAGTCTAAAGAGGCATTAGCAATGATAGATCATAATCAAATCCCATGAAAAGGGGCATTGGAAAGGGTGAGGTCTCTATTTGACATGTACCATACTATAAAATTGGGCACTATCAACAATTTGGGTTGTTTGGTAATGCAGCAAAAATTGGGCAATAAATTTCATATGAGGCTAAGTAATTATGAGAGATCGATAGTGAAAAAGTTTCTCAAGGAAAAGATGAAAAGCACATTTAAAAGAGAGTCTAATAGTGCCTAACATTGTTGATAGGAAAGCAGATGGAGGCCAATAGTGCGCCTCAACTAGAGCACATGTGGATGTCACCTGAGGAGAAATTATTGTCATGGCTATTAAAAATTCTCACACCATTGATGTGTGTCATGACAGCTCTGCATGCATTGGTGATAGCTAGTGGGCTCCCCATCTAACCCATCTTGAAACACATACTAAGGAGTCTTACATGCTTGTGACTCATTGAGTGAGCAAGCCCAAAAGGCTTAAGAAAGTTGATTTATGGGATGCTCATTTCAGGACAAAACCACTTATTAACCTAGATCTTCTTTGACGGTACAAGTGAGAGCATCCCTATCAAGACCCAAAAGAAACTGAATTATGCTTGAGTGAAGCGAAGCCAGAGGAAACTCTGGTGGAGGCCTAAAATGATATTGACATGCAAATCATTCATCTGACATGGGTATAGAGGCAAAAGACTAATCGAACCATCTAGTAGCTAGTTCCTCTTAAAGTTTCTTTCAAAATAGCTGATGCCATTGCCAAAGTTCTATATGATAAGGTCACTGATCGGAGGCATCGATAACGTAATGCCTTCAATCTATTCTCATACTTTAAATAGGCAGGATGGCTTACTATTTTGATGAGTTGAGAAAGGGAATCTATGCTCCAAGTAGGCCATTTTTGGTAAGAAAAGTTGAAGATGTAGGAAGAACTAAAAGTTAGGTTACGATGTCTAACTACACCTTAATCTAGAGCCAATAAAGGGTGTTGGTCAATTAACATAGTAGGATGGTGATCATGAAAGTTGAAATCTACTAAGGAGTGTGTAGCTATTCACTTGCTGAATCAACTAGCCTAAAACTGGATCATATTTAAGCGTGTAACCCACACCTAGCCATCAGCGCAACGCAAGGCACTTAGGAGTTGGAGGGTGATCTGGTCACTACAAGTTTTCAGGTGTGAGCCTACATCAAGCATCCATCGCTGTAGCTCTTGGTGGTAGTAGCAAATATTCAAATGAGAACTTTGATGGTTGAATGGGGAAATTGTTCCACCTAAATGGAACTTGCACATGGCTTAGCTGATCCTAAGAGACAAAGGAAACTCATCAGAGTTTCATTTGGCTCATGCTCTAAAAGGGAGTTGAGTTAAAATTCTTGAGCTGGGATGTGGAATTTAATGGCAACATCAACTAGTATGGAGACATCAATAGAGCCTTACGAAGAGTTATCTTTTCTATTTAATAGCCTATTAGACCTAGTAATGGCTTAGCTAAAGGTTTGGCCTAGCAATTGGAAGAGCACTGCATATTGAGCAGTGTCTGATGCACCCTTAGTGACCCTTGAAAATTTGGATGTCCAAGTGCCTTCCACACCCAGTATTACTCATAGCTACATCAGGTATCCAAGGTGAACAACCTCTAGTTGATGGAGCAATGTAGATAAGAAAAGCTGGACAAATGGATATGTAACATTAGGAAAAGGATTGGCTTTGATAACTGGGCACAGGGGTCCATTCCTGATCCTGTCGGCTATTGACAGACTGCTTGAGCTACTTGTATGGTGAGAGTAGGTTGATAAGTGCGACCTGTAGGATTACTTGAGAGTGGTCCATATGCAGGCCTTCCCGAGACGTCAAACAATTAACTAAGAACTCATATAGAGATGAGAAATCTGATCGTTTTATTAATCAAATCTTTGCGATGGTCCTCGTGGATGCTCATGTAATGTGATTTCTACCTAATGCTTGTTTTGTCAAAGTGAAGAAATTCAACCAAGCATAGGCAAATAGTAGGAGTAATTATGATTCACTTAAGATCTCTAAATGCCTCATCATTTAATTAGTGACATATATGAATGGATTTATGACATTCCCACTATCCTTGTCTACTATCCAATGAAATCATAGTCAATAGAATGGGCTTCATAGAATTAGCATGGAAAGAAGACACTATTAAGCTTAACATTAGTTCAACTTTTGAAATGACTTCAAAGGTGTAGCATAAGTTCAAGTTAGAATGTCGACAAAATTTAAATACCATCACTTAAATTTTATTTTACTTGATCTGTGAGATGGAGGTAGGGGCCTACCCACTCCTTTTGGCTTCAAGTATTGCCTTGGTGGGTCGATCATGGCAAAAGAAATTATAGGTGTGGAGTTTGGTTAAGGCATCACATCTATTAAAAGAAATCATAGGTGTCTTAAGATGAGCTCAATGAGAAAAGAAATACTGTGTGAAAAAATGGTAAGAGCTCATTTGATTCTGATTTTTGGTATGAATACAAATCATGAAAGTATGGCATATCAATCCTTTAGGCTTTTAGAATTTAAAACTAGAGGTGACAAAAAAGTTTCCACAAGGATAACTAGCTTGTGGCAGCAAAGCATTCACAGTGACGTTTGTTTTTTAATCCTACGATGTCACACTATTTCTACCATGGTGAAGCATTTTTCACCAGGTGTTAGATTATTCACTCACCAATAAGGAATGTGAGCTAAGTTTAGACCATTGTGAGACTGATTAGTTTTACCTTACTAATGAATTTGTCATGATAGTAATTTAACCTATTATTAGAGGAATTATTGATTCAAAAAATTGGTCCTTATGCTTAGTTGAAAAGCCAGTGCCCCCAAGATATCATGTAAAGGATTATGACTAAATGCCTCTAACTTAGAATCCTTGCAAAGATGAGATACTTAAGTTGGACATTCATCTGTTGTTCGATAGTAGGGGCTTGCCACCGCAAGGACAAACTGCCACAAGTTATTCTTGTGTTGAATGAAGTTAGATGGCATGGGCACCATTGAAAATGATAGTTAAAAAAGAATGATGGGTAGAATCCTTTGCAAATGACTTAAATTTATGATAGGGTCTTTGTAAGTAGCAAAGTGGCCTTGCTACCACAATCTACTAAGATCCTTCCCCATGTTGTTAGTAGAATCATCTCGTATGAAATGTAGCAACTCATGAAGTTTTTTAATGATTATGAGCTTGCTCACTTGCTCGATTGCTCATTTGCTCAACTTACCTCTTCTTATTGTGATACTTTGAGTGATGCATTTATATGGGTACTAGCAAGTAGCAATGCAGTGCACCTCTTAGAGGCTTGTCTAGGTGCAAGGATAAAATGCCTCACTTTGCAATTTCTTTAAATTGTTATGACCCGATTAGTAGATTCATCAAATAATAACAAAATTCCATAAAAGGTTTAAAAGATTTTGCTTGCTTCATCTCTCACATTATAAAAGTAGTACTTTGTAGTTGTTCTATGAGCATGCAATTTAGCTTAAAGGTTTGTGCAAGTTGGGTTAATGATGCAGCCCAACTCTAGTGGAGTAATGCACCTGGCAAAGCATGGAGCACATTACTACACAATGCATATGCAACAACATGTCTACATGCACGTGCAGGGGTCTTTCTACATGCATGCATGGGGACCTATCCGTGCACGTCCAAGAGCCGATTAGTGTGTGGATGGTAGCCTTTATGCTCGTGGTGAGCAACAATCGGAGCCCACGTCATATGAGGACTGCAAGGTTTAACCATTTTTAAGATTTTTAGCACTGTGGACTACTACTACATTGGTAGTCTTGTCCTCTTCATTGATAGAATTGTCTAAATATACAATCTAGAAGTTTGCAATTGGGATGTTGTGCAGCTTATAGTAAAGTGGAAAATGGATGGTGCAATATGTGCTACTATTTAAACATTTTGGGATGTAATGCTAGTTGAGTACTACTGATGCTATGATGAGCTAGTATCCACCAAAGTAATGTTCCAATACAATTTATCTCATTCATTCAATTTTTTTGCTTTAACTTTATTATATTACTATGTATCACAAAATCTCATCTCATTTGGTATTTACATCACTTTGATTTGGGTCCATAAATTATTTTTATTTTTCTCATTTCATCTTCAAGATATATATATACTTGATATTAAATTAAAACTTTATTATTATTTTTGTTTACTTTTGTAATTCATAGTACCTCTAGGCATGGTTTGATTGAGACAAAAAAGACTTTGCTGGATGCATTTTGATGTGTTCTATCCAATTCAATGTTCATTTTTATATTCTTTTTGACATATTGTTTACTTACTAGTCTTGCTACTCATTATTGGATATTTTCTTTTGTGTTTAATTTGATGATCGAAGATATTATCCTTGATCTACTTGGTGTCATAAAGTGCAACTTTCCCATTTACTTTAACTAATTTTAGGTTAAATGTATATTTATTTAATAACAAAACAATAGTCATGATTATTCATGTTTATTTATTTTCATAGTTCCGCTCATTCCAAGCAATGCATCATCAAGAGTAGTGTTGTCGTTGGACTCATTCTAACAACCCTTTTCCAATTAAATATTTATTTTTATATTTGATATACTCTATTTTATAAGATTTTAGATTATATGTAAGACAATTAGATTAATATGTGATTTGATGGTTGATGATGCTCTAAATCTCCTTGGCTCTAGGAGAGCATCTTTCTTTTATAATTTGTCTCATTTCTTAAAATCTTTTGCTTCAATTTCATTATATTATAATGTAAGTCTAAATGCCTCTCATGTGTCATTATATTCTTTTTATTTAGCTATAATACATTAGTTTAATTCATCAAATTTTTAGGTTTAATGTTTATTTATTTAATATTAAAATAATGTTTTATTATTATTTATGCTTATTTACTTTGATAATTTGTAGTAATTCTAAACAAGTTTGGATTGAGACAAAAAAAATATCATTGGACATGTCTGAACGAGTATGATCATATTAAATATTGGTTCTTATATTTGTAAATTTTTTTTATTAATTTGGCATAATTTATGAGTCTTTTTTATTCTTAGCATATTTGATGATTGAGAATTTATAGCAAACCTTCTTGGTATCATAAAATGTAGTTTTCTTAACAATTTATCTCTTTGTTTAATTTTTTTTGTTTGAATTAGTTATATTATAATGTAACTCTAAACTTCTTGTAATGTGACCTTTACATATTTTTGATTTGGCTATATTATATTACCTAAATTTATGTTCTTTTTATTTCAGTATAGTTTTACTTAATATTCAAATATTAGTTTACTTTTAGTTATGCTTATTTATTTTGGTAATTCACAATAAATCTTAACCAAGTCTAATCAAGATAAAGCAAATTAGCTTATCTCATTTTCTTCAAATTATTCTCTTTAACTTGTATTACATAGCTTTATTTTATCTTATTTCAACTTAATTATACATTTACTTAATATTACTTATGCAAATTTTCTTTTGTATTTCAATATAATTCCAAGATTCGATCAATACGAAGAAAAAGTCATTGCACTAGTCTTAATTAACACTATAAAAAAAAATACATTTTTATGTTTTTTAAAAAAGTTATTTTCTATTATTTAGGTATGTTTTATGACACATTTTAATTCATACAAGATTTGATGATCAAGAAAGTTACGCTCGATCTACTTAGTACTATATAATGGATCTTTTTCTTAAAATTTATCTCATTTATTCAAAATTTTCACTTTCATATCATTGTATTATTGTGTAACTCTTAATTTCATAATGTGTAAGAATTACATCACTATGATTTCATTATATTAAATTACTTTGATTTTTCTTATTTTAAATTTAATGTATATTTAGATAATTTTTGATGTAAAATTTTATTATTACTTAAGTTTACTTGATTTTCTAATTTACAAAAATTTGAAACAAGGTCTAATCAAGAGAAAGCAAACATTGATGTACAAGTCCCAATGAGCTATATTCAACTACATATTCATTTTAATATTTTCAAGAAATTTATTTTCAATAGTTCTACAATATTTTACTAAATTTCTTTGTTCATACCTATTTTGATGAAGAAGGATGTTGTTCCTGACCTCTAAAGTATCTTGGATTACATCTTTCCCATACAATTTGTCACATTTATTCTATTTTTTCTCTTTGATTTTGTTATATTACTATGTAACTTTAAACCTGAGCTCCATTGACCACTACATTGCTTTGATTTGATGATATTACCTTAACTTATCATATTTTAGTTTTCATATATATTTACTAATTATTTAAATAATAATTTATTATTATTTATACTAATTTAATGTGGTTTTATTTAGATGAAACAAATATTATTGGACTCATCTTAAATATCTCTACTAAATTAAATATTTATTTTTACAATTTTAATTATTCAATTTTTTTAATTTTTACATACTTTGAGATATTTTTTTTACTATATTTAATAATCAATGATGTAAAAATTTATTTCCTTAAAATCTTTTAATATAACTTTCCCATAAACTTTATCTCACTTCTTCAAATATTTTATTTTGATTTGGATATATTACTACATAAACTAAATCTCCTCTTGTTTGACTTTTAAATTGATTCAATTTTCTTGATTCAATTTTAATATTTCTTTACTCCATAATAAATTTATAATGTAATTTTTATTTATACATTTTTTTAATTCATAATTATTCTATAAAAGATCCAATCGATATGAAACAAATGTCCTTACACTTGTTAATGCAAGCTCTATTCAACTAAATGTTGATTTTTATATATTTTTTAAAATATTTTATTTTCTTTTGTTTTGGCATGGTTTATGAGGCACTTTCAATTGTACTTGACTTAACAATCTGGATGTTTCACTCCATTTCCTTAGCATCGTGGAATTTAAGTTATCTATATCAATTAGTTTATTTCTTAAAATGTTTTGTTTTAATTTAGTTATATTACTATATAACTCTTAATGTCTTCTCATGTGTCATTTTGATTACTTTATTTTGGATAAATAAAGTCCTTGAATTTATCATAATTTACCTTTAGTATATATTTACTTATTATTAAAATAATAATTTTTTACTAGTTTTGCTCATTTTATTGTGTAATTCTCAAAGCTTCCAAATGACGTTCAATAGATATCAAAAAAAATTGTTAGATATCTTGAAAATCTTTATCTATTTTAATATTCATTTTTATAATTTTAATTATTTTATTCTTTAGAGTTTTAAAATATTTTATGAGATATTTTTATTTGCATTAGATATGAATATCGAGGTTGTCTCATTCGAACTCCATAATATGTTAGAACATAATAGTCCAATTCAATTTATCTCATTTCTTAAAATTTTTTTTTTGATTGTGTTATGTTACTAAGTAGCTCTAACTCTCATGTCATTTGAACTTCACATTATTTTCATTTAATTATATTATGTTTCCTGTATTTATCTTATCTTAAGTTTAACAAATATTTTTTGAATATTAAAATAATATTTTTCATCATTTATAAATATTTACTTTTGTTATTCACAATAATTCTAGAGGCTATATTAACATGAAACAAATTTCATTGAAGTCATTCTGATGAGTTCTATCTAATTAAACATTCTTTTTTATGTTTTTATTAAAATATTTAGATCTGGGATTTTAGCAAGTGTTATGAGATATTATGTTCAATTTTGTTTTGGCAGCCAAGGATCATATGCACGATCACCTTAATATTTAATTATAGGCTCTTAGCATGTTTTGTTTCTTCGTTTATTTATTTTGATAGTTCAAAGTAAATCTCCATAAGTTCTAATCCAGGCAAAATAAAGAAGTTTTGGCTTATTATAAGATCTATCAAATTAAATATTTCTTTTTATATTTATATTCAATGGATTTGACATGTATGGTGAGACATTTTGTTTCAATCATAATTTGATGATTACACTCGATCTTCTAAGTATCTCAAATGCAACTTTTCTATGCAATTTATGTTTTTTAGCATTAATATATACATTTAATTAACATAAAAATTATACTTTACTTTTATTTATCTTTGTTTACTTTGGTAATTCAAAGTAATTGCAATCAAGGTTTGGTTATGATGAAATAAATATCTTTAGACACATCTCGATGTGCTTTATCCATTAAATATTTATTTTAATACTTTTTAGTAATTTAAGTTTTTGTGTTTTGGTACATTTTATAAGACAATATATTTTCTATGTTGTATGACTATCAAAGAAGTTACACAAAATCTTCATTGTAACTTGTAATGCAATATTCTTATATAGAATTTAGCATATTTATTCAAATTGGTGACTCTGATTAAGTTACATTACTATGTATGTTTTAATCTCATCTCTTATTACATTTACATGGCTTTGATTTAGTTATACAACTTTGCTTCAATTTTTCTTATTTTAGTTTTAATAATCCTTTACTTAATATTAAAATATAAATTTATTAAGATTTTTGTTTATTTACTTTTATAAGATGAAACAGGGTCCAATTAGAATGAAACAAATTTTGTTGGACACTTCTTCACAAGTTCTATCAAATCAAATATTTTTTAATATTTTTAAGCATTTTATACTCGATAGTTTTGTCAAGTTTTACTAAATATTTTAATTTGTGCCTAATTTAATGATCAAAGATGTTTTCCTACTTATCTTTTGTAACTTGGAATACAATATTATAATGCAATTTATCTAATTTTAGCTTCAAGAAATATTTATTTAAAATTGAAATACCAATATATGGTTATTTATATTTATTTACTTTGATAATTCTTAATACCTTTTAATTATGTCTTATTGAGGCAAAGTAAACATCATTGGGCCAATCACAACATGCTTTATCCAATTAAATATTCATTCCATTTTATAAATATTTCATTTTTAATGGTTTTTTTATGGGAGTTTTTCATTTAAACCAAATTTGGTGATCAAGGATGGTACTCTCAATCTTCTAGGCATCTTGGAGTGCAACTTCCCACACAATTTAGTACATTTCTTTAAAGTTTTCTCTAGATACCCTCACTTGTCCCATTATGTCACCTTGATTTGGTAATATTGCATAGCTTCAATGTCTTCTTTTTTATTTAATATTTATTAATTTAATTTTTAAATAATGATTTATTATTTTTGATACATATTTACTTTGGTGAATTGTGGTAATTCCAAATGATGTCTGATTAAGACAAAAAATATAGGTTGACGCATCTAGATGAGTATTATCAAAATAGCTATTGTTTCGTATATTTCTAAATAATTTATTTTCTATAAATTTGATGCAATTTACAAGACCTTTGGATTAATAGTTATTTTGATGATTCATAATTTACATTCGATCTCCTTATATCTTAGAATGCATTCTTCTTGAACAATTTGTCTTTTTTTAACATATTTTGCTTTGAGTTGGTAATATTACAATGTGACCCTGAATTGCCTTGCATGTGACCACAACATGTGTTTGATTTGGTTGTATTACTTTCTTAAATTTATCACTTTTTTGATTTAATATTATTTTCCTTGGTAGTTACGTAATAGTTTATTATTATTTTTGCTCATTTATATATGTAATTGACAATAATTCTAAATAAAGTCTAATTAAGATGAGACAAATATTGTTAGAGTCATCTTGATGAGCTCTATCTAATTAAAAGATAATTTTATTTCATACATATCAATTTTAATGATTAAGGTTGCTACACTCGATCTCCCAAGTAACTTGGAATGCAATTTTCTCATATAGTTTATCTTATTTTCTTCAATATGTTTTCTTTAATTAGATTTTATAACATTGTTTCAACTTATCTTATTTTAGTTTTATTATACATTTACTTAATATTAAAATAATATTTAATAATTTTAAATATGTTTATTTACCTTGATAATTCATTATAATTCCAAATAATATCATATTGATATGAAGTAGATGTGGTTGGACTCATCTTAACCAACAATATCAAATACAATCCACTTTTTTACATTTTTAAATATTTTATTTTCAATCATTTGTGTATGTTTTATGAGATATTTAAATTCACACATGATTTGATGATCAAAGAAGTTCATGTTGATATACTTTGTACCCAAAAATAGAACTTTCCCAAACAATTTATCACATTTCTTCAAGTTATTAGCTTTGATTTTGTTATACTTTTTTATAATTATAAATCTCTTATTATGGGACATTTATATGTCATTCATATGGGTGCATTACATTGCTCCAATTTATCAGATTTAAGTAGTAATTATTATTTACTTATATCAAAAAAATGATTTCTTATTACCTATATTTACTTTCTTTTGTAATTGTCAATAATTCAAATTTAATTTCCATCAAGTTGAAATATACAAAGCTGGACTCAACTCATCAAGCTCTATCAAATTTAATATTAAATTAATTATTACTAAATTTTTAATTTTTTGGTTTTTCCATTATTTTTGAGACATATTGATCTATACATGTTTGACAATCAAGGATCTTGCACTAGATCTTCTTTTACGTATTTGTATGCATTGTTCTAGTATAATTTATCTTAATTCTTTATATTTTTTGCTTTGATTTGATTATATTATAGTGAAATACTAAAACTTCTCTTATGTGGTATTTCCAAGGATTTAATTTTGTTTTATTATATTAATTAAATTTATCTTATTTCAACTTTAATATATATTTACATAAGAGTAAAATAAGAAATTAGTAGTATTTATGCTTGTTCAATTTAAACAAGATCCAATCGAGATGAAACAAACATTGTTACGCTCTTCTCCACATGCTTTATGCCATTAAAAATTTATTTTATATATTACTATAAATTTTATTTTCTTTGGTTTTTTTATTCTTTATGAGACATTTTTATTCATAAAGTATTTAATGATCAAGTACATTACACTTGATCTACTTAGTGTTCTAGATTGTATCGTTTATGTAAATTTTTTCTCATTTTTTTAAATTTTTTATTTGTAGTTGGTTATATTACAATATAAATCTAACTCTTCTTTATATGAAATTTACATTTTTTTGTCATTTTCTTTATTTATATTGCTTCAATTTATCTCAATTTAGTTTTAATATATATTTATAAATATTAAAATAATAATTTAATATTTGTTAGGCTAACTTATATTGGTAATTCTTAGTAATCAAAAGGAAGTCAATCTAAGATGAAACTAACTTTTTGTATTAGTCTCAAAATAATCTATCAAATTAAATATATATATATTTTAATATTTTTTAAATATTTATTTTTCAATAGTTTTAACATATTTTATGAGACATTTTGATTAGCACATTATTTGACTATTAAGGATGTTAGTCTCAACCACACTAGTATCTTGGATTGCAACTTTACTCTACTAATTATCTCATTTTTTGAAGCTTTTTAATTTGATCTTACTCCATTACTATGAACTCTATTTTCTTATAATGTGTCCCTTTCATAGCTTTGGTTTGGTTGTATTAAAATTCTTTAATTTATTTTACTTTATATTTATTATACATTTATTTAAGATTAAAATATATTTTTAACATTATTTATGCTTGTTTACATTGGTAATTCATAGTAATTTCAAATGAACTATGATCAAGATGAAACAAATATTGTTGGACATATCCTAACAAGCTCAATCCTACAAAATATATTCATTTTGAATTTTGAATTTTTAATTTCATTATATTTTAATATCTCCTTAGTCTCTTTGAATAAAACTTTTTAGTACTATTTAGTTTATTTCTTCAAAATGTTTTTGCTTTGGTATAGTAATATTTTTATGAAACACTTATTCTCCTCTCAAGTAACCTTTATATCACTTTGATTTAATTATATTATGTCACCTCAATTAATCTTATTTTAGCATTAAAATATTTAACTAGTTTTAATATAATAATTTATCATTATATTTTTATTTATTTTAGTAATTCCTAGCAATTCTAAACAAGGTTAGATAAAGGTAGAACTAACCTGGTTTGACACACCTTAACATGATTTATCTAATTCAATATTTATTTTTATTTATTTAAATAATTTTCAAAGGGTTTTGCATGTTTTACAAGATATTTGAATTCAACTTAATAAATCAACAAAGGATATTATACTTGATGTCCTTAATTTGGAAAATAACTTTCCTTTAAAATTGATCTTCTCTCATCTTATTTTTTTATATTGCATTTAGTTGTATTACTATGAACTGTAATTCTTCTTCCACGTGACCTTTAATATACATTTACTTAATATTAAAGTAATTATTTATTTATTTTTTATTTTAATTTATTTTTTGTGGCAATTCAAAAAGAAGCTAGTTTGGGATAAAATTGATATTCATGGACTCTTCTTGATAAGCTATATCCAATTACATATTTAGTTTTTTAATATTTTAAGATATTTCTTTTTTTATGATTTTAACATGATTTATAAAATATTTTATTATGTAATTGATTTAAAATTCAATAATGTTATAATCCATTACTTCGATATCTCAAAATAAAACTTTCCTATATAATTTATCTAGTTTCTTGAAAATTTTTACATTGACTTGGTTAAATATTATGAAACTCTAATTGTTCTCTTAAGTCTTTGTTACATTAATTTTATTTAATTATATTATACTATTTTAATTAATCTCATTTTAATTGTAAGATTATTTTACTTAAAATTAAAAATAATAATTTTTGCTTATTTATCTTTCATAATTTAAAGTAATTAAAAACATGGTTAGATCAAGACAAATCAAACATCATTAGGATCACTTTTAAAAGCTTTATTCAATTTTATATTTTTAAATACTTTATTTTTAAGGAATTTTGTAAGCATTATGAGTAATTTTGATTCGTACATTACTTTAAGATTATGGATGTTACTCTTAATTCCCTTAGTTTCTTGGAATCCTACTTTCTTGTATATTTTGTGTGATTTTTCTAAAAGTTTCTGCATTTACTTAGTTGTATTACTATTAACTCTAAATGTACTCTTATTTAACATTAATATTGCTTTGATTTAATTATATTTTAATGCTTCAATTTATCCCTTTTTACTTCTACTATATATTTAAATAATTTTAAAATAATAATTTATTATTATTTATGCTTATTTATTTTTATTGTACATTGTAATTTAAAATAAGGTCTGATAAAAAAATAAACATCATTGGACTTGTCTTGATGTGTTATATCCAAATAAAAATTCTTTTTTATTCGTATATGATTTAACGGTTGAGGATGTTACACTTAATCTCCTTAGTCGTGGAGTACAACTTTCCCATACAATTTATAACATTTTTTAATCACATTTTAGTTTTATTATATATTTACGTAACATTAAAATCATAATTTTTTATTATTTTTTCTTATTTACTTTTGTAATTTATAGAAATTTAAAAAGATGTCCAATCAGGGTTCAACAAATGTTATTGGACTCATCTCAATTAGTTCTATCTAATTATATATATATATATATATTTGATTAAAATATTTTATTATCTGGTGTTTTGATAACTTTTTGAGAAAGTTTTATTTGTATCATATTTGATGATCAAAATGTCATAGTTCATGTCCTTAATATCTTGTAATATAACATTCCCTTACAATTTATCTCATTTCTTAAAACTCCTCACCTTGATTTTATTATAATATTATACAACTCTAAATTTCTTATTATGTGACCCTTACACTGCTTTTATTTCAATATTTAAATTCAATTTATTGTATTTCAATTTTAACATGTATTTATGTATTATTAAATTAATTTTTTAAATATTGATTCTTATTTAATTTGATTATCCATAATATGTTTAAAGGAGGTTAGATTGGGACAACAAATGGCAAGAGACTTATCCAATGAGCTCTATATAATTAAATATTTATTTTTACATATGTTTTCTAAGATTTTGGAAAGTTTTATGAATATTTGGATGCTTAATTTGATGATCAAAGATATTATAGTCAATCTTTTTGATATCTTAGAATGCAACTTTACCTTCTAATTTCTCATTTCTTCAAATTTTTCATTTTGATTTGGCTTGAATGATATCAAACTCTAATTCTCCTCTCCAGCGACCATTACATCACAATGATTTTGTTATATTAATTTTTTGTAAATTAATCTTATTTTAGAATTAATAAATATATACTTCATATTAAAAATATTATTTATTATTATTTAATATTTATTTTAATTATTGTTATCTTTTATTATTATTTAATATTTAATAATAGAAGATGAATGAGGATTTTGTATTTGACCCTAACTTTTTGGAAATAGAACTCTCTAATGCAATTTATCTCATTTATTCAAATCTTTTAATTTTGTTTGGTATAATTATTATACAACTCTGAACCACTATTATTATCCCATTTACATTACTAAAAGTTTGTGGCTTTACATTAGTTCAATTTATCTCATTTTAGCTCTAACATATATACTTAATATAAAAATAGTAGTTTATTTTTATTTATAATTATTTACTTTGGCAATTAATAATTTTTAAAAATGAGGTCTAGTCAAGATACAACAATCAATCTTAGAGTCACCTCAAAGAGCTCTATCTAGTTAAATGTATTATTTTTTTTAGATTCTGATATGCTTTATGAGATATTTTTTTTATAAATATAATGATTAAGGACACTCAATCTCCTTAATATCATAGAATATTACTTTTGTTTTTTAATTTATCTCATATTTTAAATGTTTTTTTTTTATTTTGTTATATTATTATGTAACTCTAAATCTCTAAAGTAACTTTTAGAAAGCTTTGATTTTTTTTACTATATTACTTGAATTTATCTCATTTTACTTTTAATATTTATTTAGTTAATATTATAATTATAGTTATTTTTTATGTTTACTTATTTAAGTTTTATAATTTATTGTAATTTTAAAAGTGGTTTGATTGAGAAAAAATAAATATTATTGGACTTGTAACTCTAAGCTCTATTAATCTAAATAATGATTATTATATTCTAATTTTTTTTGGCACGATTTATAAGACTTGTACTTATATTGATTATCATGGATGTTTTACTTAATCTCTTGGAATTTAGCTTTCATATACAATTTATCTTTTTTTTCAAAGTTTATATATTAATTTGGTTATTTACTATGTAGTCGTAAATCTATTCTCAAGTGACCTTTTTATTGTTTTGGTTTGACTATAATTAAATCCATCAATTTATCTTATTTTAGCTTTAATATATATATATATATACAATATTAAAATAATAATGCATTTTCACTTTAGCATTTTTGTTTTTGTAATTCATAGACATTCAAAACAACATTCTATCGAGGTGAAATAAAAGTTATTTGACTCATCTTGATTAGCTTTATCCTTTTAAATATTTATTTTAAGATATCTAGATATTTTATGTTCTTTGGTTTTTCTGTGTTTTATGATATATTTTTATTTATGCTAGATTTGATCATTATAGATGTCACACTTGAACTCCTTAATTTGTCTCTTTTTTTAAAGTTTTGCTTAGATTTGGATATGTTATAATATAACTTTAAATCTCCTTGCACCTTACATCTCTTTGTTTTTTTATTATATTCTTTAATTTTTCAAATTTAAATTTTGACATATATTTACTTAATATCAAAATAATATATTTTTTGAATTTTTTATGCTTATTTATTTTAGGAATTCATAGTAATTCTAAAGAAGTTTGATCAAAAGAAATTAAACATTTTTTTACTCATCTCAACTAATCCATCGAATTAAATACGTATTTTATATTTTTTTAAAATTTATTTCTATAAATTTCGTATGTTTTATGAGATGTTTTGATTCATACTTAGTTTGATGATCAATATATGTTTTAATTTGATCTTCTTAGTATCTCAAAATGCAACTTTAATTTGGTTATAATATT
This sequence comes from Vanilla planifolia, assembly GCA_023846275.1. NCBI lineage: Eukaryota > Viridiplantae > Streptophyta > Magnoliopsida > Asparagales > Orchidaceae > Vanilla > Vanilla planifolia. Next base: position 325,315 of record JAIUJO010000328.1, on the reverse strand, counting down.
ATAAAATTTTATTTCCACTTTTATTGTCATTATGTTGTGTTTGATTTGGTCAAATTATATTTCTTCAATTAGTCATATTTTTAAATTAATGAATATTTACTAAATATTAAAGTAATTATTCATTTCAATATATGTTTATTTACATTGGTGATGTACAGTAAATCATGATAACATCTAATCAAGACAAAACAAAAGCTGTTATGCTAATTTTGATGAGATCCATTTAATTAAATATTTATTTTTTTACTCATAAATATTTTATATTAATTGGATTTAGCATTCTTGATGAGGTATTTTGATTCAAAGATAATTTGACCATTGAAGACATAGCATTTGATCTCCAAAATACTTAGAATGTAGCTTTCCTACAAAATTTATCCCATATCAACTTTAATATATAATTTCTTAACATAAAAATAATAATTAAATTATTTGTTTTATTTAATTTTGTAATTAACAAGGATTTTCAACAAGGTTAGAATTAGATGAAATAAATGTCATTAAAGTCTTGCCAACGAACTCTGTCAATTAAATATTACTTTTTTGTATTTTTTAATGTTTTACTTTTTAAGATTTTGGCACACTTTAATATTGGTACATTATTTGATGATCGAGGACAACACAATCGATCATTTTTATAACATGCAATGCAATCTTCCTATAGAATTTATCTCATTTATTCAAATTTTTTTACATTGATTTGATAATATTACATTGTATCATTAAATCTCAAATTGTGTGTTATTTACATCTATTTGATTTGGTAAAATTAGATTTCTTCAATTCTCTTATTTTAAAATATATCTAATTAATATTAGAATAAAATTTAATTATTAATTACATTGATTTACTTTTGTATTTGGTAGTAATTCTAAAAAATGTTCAATCGAGATGAAACGAACTTCATTGTGCATGTCTCAAAAAGGTCTATCCAATTAAATATTTATTTTAATATTTCTAAATATTTTATTTTCAGTAGTTTTGCCATTCTTGGTGATATATTTTCATTCATTCCTAATTTGGTGATCGATCATGTTGTCTTTGATCTCTTTAGTGGCTTGGAACGTAACTTTTATGTACAATTTATCTAATTTAGCTTAAACATAAATTTATTTAATAATGAAACACTAATTTTTGATTAGTTTTTTTATTTTCTGTGATATTCACATTAATTAAAAAATGACATCCAATTGAGATGAAAAAAATATCGTTGGGCTCACCTCAATGAGGTTTATCCAATTAAATGTTTATTTATGTATACTACAATCGTAACATTTCTATTTTTTGCATAATGTATGAGCCATTTTGATTCATAATTGATTTCACGAGTGAGAACATTACTACCAATCTAATTGGTATGTTGGAGAGAAACTTTAATAAAATTTAACTCATTTATTCAAATGTTATGCTTTATTTTGGCCATATTGCTATGCAACTTTAAATGCTCTCCCATGTCCCATTACATCGCTTTCATTTGTTTATATTAAATTAATTCAACTTATCTCATTTTAGCTTTAATATATATTTATTTATTATTAAAATACGAATTTTTATTATTCATGGTAATTTAGTTTGGTAATTCGTTGAATTCCAAACAAACTCAATCAAGATAATACAAATATTGCTAGACACATCTCAATCAATTCATTAAATTATCCATTATTTTTATATTTCTAAATATTTTATTTCCTAGGAATTTTTTTAGTCAGACCTAGTTTGACAAACAAGATTGCTACGCTTTATTTCTTCACTATCTTGGAATATAAATTTTCTAAAAAATTTATCTATTGTTTTCAAAATGTTTTCTTTGAATTGTTTATATTACGATGACCTTCTATCGCATGACCTTACTGGTCTTTGAATTGTTGGTCTTACACTGCTTTAGTTTATCTTATTTTAGATTTAATATATATCTACTCAACATTCAAATAATAGTTTATTATTGATTTATATTGTTTAATTTTGTAATTCATAGTAATTCTAAATGAAGACTAATAGAAATAAAATAAAAGTTATTAAACTCTTATCAACATGCTCTATGCAATTATATATATATACATATTTATTTTCAAAATATTTAATGTTTTTTAATTTTGATGTATTTAATGAGACATTTTGATTCGTAGCTAATATGATGAGAAAGGATGTTAAACTCGATCTCCATAATATCTTAGAATACAATTTTTCTCTATAATTTATCTTATTTCTTTAAATTTTTCTTTTTAATTTGCATATATTATTATGCTACTTCCATTTATCTAATTCTAGCTTGACTATACATTTATTTAATATTAAAAAAATCTATTATTATTTATACTTAGTTACTTTTGTAGCTCTTTGTAATTCAACATGAGGCCAGACAAATATGAAACAAACTTTGTTGGATTCCCTTCGATGAGCACTATAAAATATAATATATATTTTTATATTTTTAAACATTTTATTTTCTTTTACTATAGTATTCTTTGTGAGAAATTTTAAATCAAACATGATTTGATGATCAACAATGTTACACTTGATATATTTGGCACTCTATAATAGACTTTCCCTCATAATTTATCTTATTTATTTAAATTATTTTATATGATTTACTTATATTTCTTTACAACTTTAAATCTCATCTCGTGTGACATTTACATGTGATCCATGTGGATGCATAACTCACTTCAATTTATCTTATTTTAACCTCAATATTTATTTATTTAATATTAAAAATAATAATTTTTATTTATGTTTATTTTCTTTGTTGATTTGCAATAACTCAAATCTCATTCCAATCAAGATGAAACAAATATCTTTGGACTCATCACAACGAGCTCTATCTAATGAAACTTTATTTATTTATTTTTAAATATTTTATTTTCTAGGGTTTCTATACTTTATGAGATATTTCAATTTATTCCAATTTTGGTAATCTAGGATATCACACTTGATCTTCTTAGTCTCTTTTTGTGTACGTTTTTAGTATAATTTCTCATTTCTTTGAAGGTTTCACTCTTATTAGGTAATATTACTACGTAACTCTTAATATCCTCTCATCTGATATTTACATCACTTTGTTTTTGGCTGTATTATATTATTTTAATTTATCTCATTCTAACTTTAATAAATATTTACTTAATACTAAAATAATATATTTTTAATATTTATGCCTATTTAATTTGGAAATTTATGGAAATTCTAAGTGAGGTCCAATCGAAATGAAAGAAGGTCGTTGAACTTTTCATAATGAGCTCTACCTAATTAAATATTTATTTTTATATTTTAAATTTTTTTGTTTTTTATGATTTTTGAGAATTTTTAGATAATAATTTGATTTGTCTATTATTTAACAATTAATTATGTTACCAATCCTATTCGTACCTTGGTATGCATCTCGCACAATTTATTTCATTTTTTCAAATTTTGGAGTTCGACTTTATTAATTGCCATCAAACTCTAAATTTTCTCTTATGTGTCCATTACATTACATTGATTTGGTTATATTATATTACCTCAATTAATTTGAATTAGGTTATAATACATAATTACTTAATATTAAAATAATAATTTATTATTATTATTTATGATTGTTTATTTTTTTAATCCATTATAATTCTTAAAAAAATAGAAATAGAAGAAATAAAAGTCATTGAAATTGTTGTGATGAGCTCTATCAAAATTAAAGATAGATTTTTTATATTTTTAATTAATTCATAGTAATTTCAAATATAGTCCAATAAGGAAAAAAACAAACATTAATGGACTCCTCTCGATAGGGTCTATCCGATTAAATATTATTTTTTATTTAATAAATAGTTTATTACCTAATATTTTTCTTGTTTTATGAGATATTTTTATTTATATATGATATAAGGATTAATGATGATGTCGATCCCATTAGCATCTTTAAATGCAACTTTCTCGTATGATTTACCTCATTATTTCAAAATGTACATTTCTATTTGATTATACTACAATGTAACTCTAAATCTCTTCTCATGTAACCATTATATCACTATGATTATATTATATGACATTATTTTAATTTATCTTATTTTAGCTTTTATATACATTCACCTAATATTAAAAAAAATAATTTGTTATTATATATGGCTATTTTCTTTGGTAAAAGCAATAATTCCAAGTGATGTTTGATTGAAATGAAATAAACATCATTAAAATGATCTCAACAAACTCTATCTAGTTAAATATTTAATTTTCTATTTATAAATATTTGGTTTTCCAAGGTTATTGCATGCTTTATAAGGTATTTTGGTTGATGCATGATGACAATAAAGGCTATTATATGCAATCTCTTTAATATCTTAGAATGCAACTAACTTTCTTATAAACTTTATATATTTTTCAATTTTTTTGCTTTAATTTATCTATATGACCATATAACTCTATATCTTCTCCGATGTGACCTTTACGTCACCTTTATTTGGTTATGTTACATTGCTCCAAACCTTCTTATTTAAGCTTTACTATTTAAATAATATCAAAATAATATTTTTTTATGTTTATGCTTATTTTTTTTTATCATTTTAGGTAATTAAAATTAGAACAAATCAAGGAAAACATCTTTGGACTCCTCTCAAAATGCTCTAACCAATTAAATAATTTTTATATATTATTAAATATTTTCTTTCCAAGGTTTTTTGCTACTTGATTTGATTTTTTGATTCCAGCATTATATGATGGTTGATGATGTTATACTTGATATCTTTAGCAACTTTGAATGTAACTTTATAGTGCAATGTTTTTTATCATTAAATGTTTTGTTTCAATTTCTTATATTAATATATAACTCTAAATCCTTTTTCATGTGACCTTTATATCCATTTGATATGGTTACATTATATTTCTTCAAATTATCTCATTTTGGATTTAATATAATTTACTTAATATTCAAATAATCATTTATTATTATATATTCTTAATTTTAAGTCACAATAATTCTAGATGAGGTTCGACGAGATGAAACAAATGTTGTTACACTCATCGCGACAAGCATTATCCAATATGATATTTTTTTTTATATTTTTAAACATTTTATGATCAAGAGTTTTGACATCCTTTGCATGACATTTTAATTTGTTCTCTATTAAATGATAGATGATGTTGCACTAGACCTCATTCACATTGAGGAATCAAACTTTCGTGTACGAATTGTTTTATTTTTTCAAATTTTTTGTTTTGATTTGGTTGAATTTTTTTGTAACTATAAATATTCTCTTATGTGATACTTATATAGCTTTTATTTTGTAAAATTGAATTACTATAATTTATCTCATTTTAACTTTAATATAAATTTATTAGACATTAAGAGACTAATATATTATTATTTGAGTTTATTTACTAAGGTGATTTTTAATAATTCTAAATCAAGTGTAATCACGATAAAAGAAATATTATGAAATTCATTTTGACTAGGTTTTAATCTAATTAAATAATCATTTTTATGTTTATAAATATTTTATTTGCATGAGTTTTAGCACACTTTATGAAAAATTTAGATTCATATAGGAGATGACAATTAAGGATGTTATATTCCATCCCCTTAGTACTTTGGAATGAAACTTTCCTATATTATTCATAACATTTCTTCAAATTGTTTGCTTTGTTTTATTTATATTACTATTTAACTTTTAATCTCCTCTCATGTGACCTCTACATTTCATCAATTTGGCTATGTTACATTTCTTTGATATATAACATTTTAGCCTCAACAAATATTGACTTAATATTAGAAGTAATAATTTTAATATTTTATTTTTTAAAATATTAAATTATTACTTTATTAATATATATATATATATTATAAATAAATTGAAATTGCTTTTTCCATTATTATTTTATAGTAAATTATTATTTTAGTAATAATTTATATATTATAACTAAAATGAAATTAAACGTAAATAAATGACAATAAATTATGAAATTAAAAAAAGAATAAATATTATTATTTTAATAAATAGTAAATATGTCATAAACCAAAAATGAGATTAAGTTAAGCTACGTAATATATATCAAAGTAATGTAAAGGTCACATAGAAGAGATTTAGAGTTTTGTGATAATATAACCAAATGAAAGAAAGATTGTTGGATAAATGAGAAAGTTAATGTGAGAAATTTTTTCCAATATACTATTGTGTTAAGGTGTAGCATTCTTGATTACCAAATCAAACATGAAGTCAAATATCTCATAAAGCATGCCAACACCCAAGTTACAAATCATTGAAAAAATATTTTAAAACATTTTTAAAAACATATTTAAATAGATAAAGCTTATTGAGATGAGTTTAGTGAAATTTTTTTGTCATGAACAAGCCTCATTCAGAATTATTATAAATTATCAACAAAAATGAGATTAAATAATAATAAATTAACATTTTAACATTAAATTTATTTATATTATAGTTAAGATGAGATAAATTTAAATAATATTATACAACCAATTCAAAATAAAATAAATATGGCAGAAGAGGAGATTTATAGTTAGATATTAATGTTGTCAATTCAATACAAAATATTTAAATGATGTAAATTTGACAAGAATGTTGGACTCAAAGATACTAAAAAGATTGAGCATAACAAACTCAATCATCAAATTAGGTTTGGATTAAAAAATCTTGTAACACACAAAAACAAGAGCATAAAATTTATCCAAAAAACATAAAAATGAATATTAAATTGGATAGTGCTCATTTAGTCAAGTTGATTGAAGTCATTTTTGTCCTCATCAGATCTCATTTTAAATTATTATTAAGTACAACTTTAAATAAGAATAAATAATAATAAATTATTATATTAATAAAAAATATATATATTATTTAATTTTTACAAATCAACGTATCTCTTGAAGAGGGCCAAAACTATAGAAAATAAAGTATTTAAAGTAAGGTGAATATTTTATTGGATAAAGCTTGTCGAGATGATTCCAATAATCTTTAGAATTAATGTGAATTACAGATTAAAATAAGAAAAAATAACGAAATATAATTATGTGAATCTTAAGTAAATTCATATTAATATTAAAATGAGATAATTTCAATCAACATAATAGAGCAAAATCATACCAATGTTGAGAAGAGTTATGTTTCAAAGTAATATAACCAATTAAAAATAAAACACTTGAAGAAAAGAGATACACTATATAAGAAATTTCCATTCAAAGGAATTCAGGAGATCGAGTGTAGCATCATAAATCGACAAATCACATATGAAATGAAATATCTCATAAAAAATACCAAAATATTTGAAAAGAAGAAATTTAAAACATAAAAATTAACATTTAATTGTATATATCTCCTTGAGATAAGCCAATAATGTTTCCTTCTCCTCAATCAAATCTTTTTTATAAAGACAACATAATATCAAAAATAAGCACAAATAAAAAATAGTACTTTAATATTAAGGAAATTTTTATTAAAGTTGAAATGAGATAAATTAAAAAAATACAATACAACCAATCAAATCAATATAAGGGTCATAAGAGAGGTGATTTAGAGTTACATAGGAAAATTACCAAACCAAAGAAAACAAAATTATTAAAATATAAGAAATTGTACCAAAAATTTATATTCAAAGATACTAAGAAGATCAAACATAACATACTCAATCATGAAATAATGCATGAATCAAAATACATCATAAAGCATGTCAAAACCCTAAAATTTTATTTGTAATTATAAAAATAAATATTTATATTTATAGAATTTGTCAAGATGAGTCCAAAGAAGATCATTTCATCATAATAAGATGTCATTTGGAATTACTATAAATTTAAAAAATAAAAATAAATAAAACAAAACTATTTTTATCATAATATGTATTTATATATTAAAGCTAAAGCCTGTTAAATTGAAGTAATGTAAAGATCACACGAGAGGAGAATTAAAATTTCATATTAATATAACTAAATTAAAGATAAATTTTTGAAGAAATAAGACAAATTTTATAAGAAAGTTACACTCTTTAATACTTAGTAGATAGAGCATAATAACCTCATCCATCAAATTAGTTACAAATTAAAGTATCTCAACAAGCATGCAAAAACTAAAACAAATAAAATATTTTAAAATATAAAAATGAAAAAGTAATCAGAAAGAGATCATCAAGATGAGTTAAACAATATATGTTTCTTCTTGATTAGATCGCAATTGGAATTACTACAAATTCAAAAATTAAATAAGCATAAAAAAAGTAAAGAATCATTTAAATTTGAAGCTGATTAAATAAATGTTGAAATAAGATTAATTGAAGCAACATAATATCAAGAAATCATGGGGATGTAAAGCTCTCAAAATTGGAAACTTATAGTTTCTTAATAATATTACTTGATTAAAGCAAAAAAGCTTTTATAATGAGATAAATTACACACAAAAGTTGCACTCCAAGATTTTGAGGATAATGGGTGTAAAATCCTTGATCATCAAATTAGATGAGAATCAAAATGTCTCATAAAGCATATCAAAATCCTAAAAAATAAAATATTTAAAAATATAAAAAAGAAGCTCCAATTTTTCACTTGGATATAGTGATATTTTTATCTCTTTTTGTTCGACCTTTACATCATTTTCATTTAGAAATATTATGTTATTATTTATGATAATTTTTTTTGTAATTTGTAGTAACTTCGATTGAGATGACACAAATATCATTAGACTTACCTCAATGAACTCTACCCAACTATGCATTCATTTTTATATTATTGAATATTATATATTTTCTAAGGTTTGTTTATTCTTCCCAAATAATTTTTAGTCATACATGATTTGATGATCAAGGAGCTTTCACTTTGTCTTCTTAGTATCTTAAACTGTAACTTTCTTTTATAATTTGTCTTTTTTTCAAAACTTTCTTTTTGATTTTGGTTATATTAACATGAAACCCTAATTTTTCTTTCATGTGACCTTTAAGTCACATTTATTTTGTTATGTTAAATTACTTTAATTTGCCTTATTACATCTTTATTATAAATTTTCTTTTTATTAAAATAATAAATTATCTTTATTTACGTTATTTACTCTTCAGATTCATAATAGTTATAATAGTGGTTTGATCAAGACAAAATAATCATCGTTACACTCATCTTAATAAGCATTATCCAATAAACATTTATTTTTATTATTTTAGATATCTGATTTTTTAAGATTTTAGCATATTCTATTAGCCTTTTAAATTCATTTCTAATTTGATGACTCAGGTTGTTGCACTTGATCTTCTTCGTATTTTGGAATGCAACTTTCAACTATAGTTTATCTAATTATTTAAAATTTTTCACAATGATTTCATGATATTATTATGAATCTTTGATTCACCTTTGATGTGACTTCTAGATCTCATTGATTTGGTTAATAACATTATTTTAATTTATCTCATTTCAACTTTAGCACATATTAATTTAATATTAATAGTTTAATTTATTAATATTTTAGTTTATTTAGTTATGTATTACATGGTAATTCCTGTTGTCTACTGATCGAGGTGACACAAATTTCATTTGACTTATATTGATGAACTTAAAAAAGATATTCATTTTTATGTACCTAAAACGACATCGATCATCAACTGAAGTTCAAACAAAAATATCCTATAACACATGTAAAAATCCTATAAAATTAATATTTAAAAAAAATGAATAATTTATTGGATAAATTTTTTTAAGATGAGTATATTGATTGTTATTTCATGTCAATAAATTAACAAAGTTGTTAAACATAAATATTAATAAGTTATTATTTTAATATTACAAAAAAATATATTAAAGCAAAATAAGATAAATTAATCAATATATTATAATCAAATCAATATGATGTAAAACTAAAACATAAAGAGAATTAAAGTATCCCAAATAGTGTGAAAATAAAATATTTAAAAAATAATAAAAATAACATTTAATTGGATATTGTTCATCGAGAAGGTCTAACAAATTTTGTTCAACCTAAATAAGATCTCGTTAAGAGTTACTACGAATTACAAAAGTAAATAAGATAAACAATAATAAATTACTATTTTATTTTAGTTAAATATATTATCAAAGCTAAAATAATTTAAATTTAGACAATATAATATAATAAAAAAATTCAGTGTAAATGTCACATGAGAGGATATTCGGAGTAACGTGGTTACATAACAAAATCGAAAGGAAAACTTTTAAAAGATTGCAACATCTTTCATAAAAAATTCAAGTACGAATCAAAAGGTGTTGTAAAGTACAACATAATCTTTGAAAACAAAATATTTTAAAAATAAACCTATATATTGAATTGGATAGAGCTCGTTGAGATTAGTGGATCATTTATTTTGTGACCATCATAAATTGTTTAGAATTCTTACAAATTATTCAACAAAAAATAATAAATAATGACATATTATACCTTTAATCTTAAATAAATATATACTAAAGAAGAAATGAGATACATTTATGAAATATAATATAACTAAATCAAAGTAATGTACATGCCACTTAAGATATGATTCAGAGGTGCACTACAACAATACCAAATCAAAGAAAAACTTTTAAAAAATGAGATAAGTTATATGAGAAAATTCCATTCCAAGATAGTAAGTAGTTCAAGTGTATCATTATTGATCATTTGAACATTTTTGGACTCCTCTTTATTAACTCAATCTTATTAAATGACAAAAAACCAATGTAGATGTAAAATTAGTGGAGAATTAGTGTTTAATAGTAATATTACCAAATAAAAGTGAAATGATTAAAGAAATGAGGTAAATTATTTGGACAGTTGCATTCAAAGATTCTACAAAGATTAGTGCTACTTGTTTGATAATAAAAGTAGTATGAATTAAAATGATTGTTATAGCTTTCCTTTATTCTAGAAAATAAAGTATTTACAAAAATAAAATAAGCATAAATTGACTATAAATGCTTGCTTCATTTGCAATAGACATCATTTATCATTAAAACTCCTTACCTAAGTATAAAGAATAAATAATAATGTAATTTGTCCAAATATAAGTGATTTAAAGGTCACTATAGAGGAGATTTAAAATTACATTATAATATAAGAAAATAAAATTGAAGCATTTCAAGAAATGAGATAAATCATATGAAAAAGTTGTATTTGATGATATTAAGTGCATGAAGCATACTATCCCTGATCACCAAATCAGTTAGGAATCAAAATGATAAATTATCCGCAAAACCTTGAAAATAAAATAGTTAAAGATGAAAAATGAATATTTATTTAGATAAAGACCACCAAGTCTATTCAAAGATATTAGTTTCCTTTATGTTTAGCATTAATGGTAATTAATGCAAATAACTAAAGTAATTATGCATAAATAATAGTAAAATATTGTTTTAATATTAAGAAAATAGATATTAAAGGTAAAATTATAAAAATAGAAATTATGTAGTATAACCAAATTGAAGAAATGTAAAAGTGAAAAGGGAGGATATTTTGAGTTGCAATTGAATATAACCAAATGAAAGGAAAATGTTTTGAAAAAATAGATAAATTATACGAAAATGTTACATTCCATGGTGGTATGGTGAGAAAATGTAACATCCTTAATTATACAAAAAAGGTATGAATAAAAAACTCATAAATCATGCATAAATGATAGAAAGATATAGCCCATAAAGAGAAGTGTAATAATATTTGTTTTGTTTTTATCAGACCACCATTGGAATTACTACATATTGGAAAAATAAAAAAGATTAAGTAACAATAAATTTTTGTTTTAATTTTTGGTTGATATATAGTTGACAAAAATGTGATAAATTTAAACAAAGTAATATAACTGAATCAATGTGATATATTGTTCACAATAAAGCAGCTTACGATTTATGCAGTAAAATAACAAAATCAATGGGAAAATTAAAATAAATGAGATAAATTGCTTGAACACTTTGTATTTCAAAATACTTTAGACATCAACTATAACATCTTTGATTTTTCAAATTAGGCACTATTTAAAAAGTCTCAGAAAACAAGCTAAAACCCATAAAAATAAGTTAGTTAGGAAGATACAAAAATGAATATTTAATTGAATAAAATTCGTTGAGATTAATCCAACAATATTTGTTTCATCTCAATTGAACCACTCATTGAATTTCCATTAATTACCAAAATAAATAAACAAAAGTAATAACAAATTATTATTTTAACTTTAAGAAAAGAGATATGAAAATTAAAATTAGATAAATTCAAGAAATGAAATATCGTCAAATTAAGGTGATGTAAAGGTCACATGAGATGAGATTTTGAGTTCCGTTATAACTTAGCAAAATGAAACCAAAACTTTTGAAGAACTAAGTTAAATTGTTTGAAAAGTTGTATTCCAAGATACTAAAGTAATCAATTTAATATTGTTGGTAGTGAAATTAGATACAAATCAAAAGTCCTCATAAAATATACTAAAACTATTAAAAAATAAAAATTTTAGAAATTTAGACCTAAACATTTAGTTTGGAAGAGCTTATTGGGACATGTCAAGCAAACTTGTTTCTGTTTGATTGGACCTTGTTTTGAGTTATAACAAATTACCTTTTTAAATAAGCACAAATATAAAAAATTTACTACTTTAATGTGCAAAAAATATATTAAAAAATTGAAATAGCATAAATAGAAGTAATGTAATAAAAGCAAATCAAATTGATACAAAGGTCATATGTCAGAAGTGTCAAAACTTTCAAGGTTTTATAACATAATCGATGTAAAAATTTCAAATAAATGTGATAAATATCATGGGAAAGTTTCCTTCAAAGATATAAACGAGATCTATTATAACAACCCTATTATATAAATTAGCAATAAATGGAAATGCCTCATAAAAAATTCCAAAACCCTTAAAAATAAATTATCAACAAACTTAATCATGAAATTTCAATTAGACGGAGCTTGTCGAGATTAGTCCAGCAAAGTTTATTTCTTTTAAATAAGATAGCATTCAGAATTATTATGAATTACAAAAAAAAAGGGATAAATAATAATAAATTATTGTTTTAATATTTTATATTACATTTTAAATCTAGAAAGAGATAAATTTTCATAATGTAACATAGCTAATTCAAATTAAAATATAGGTTGCATGAGAGGAGAATTAGATTTTCAAAATTATAAAATAAAATCATAGAAAAACTTAAAGAAATGAGATAAAATATATAGAAAACTTGTATTCCAAAATATTTAGGAGATTGAGTATAACATCCTTCTTTATCAAATTATTTATGAAGAAAAAAGCATAGTAAAATGTGAGAAAATCCTAAAAAATGAAATATTTTCAAATATAAAAAATTATTATTTAGTTATATATAGTAGGTTAAGATGAGTCCAATGACATTTTTTACCTCTTAAGTCAACACCATTTAGAAATATTTTAGTTAAATAAGGTAAATATGCAAAAAAAATAAATAAATCTTTTTTAATATTAAGAAAATAGATTTTAAATTGGAAATGAGATTAGTTGAACAAATATAACATAACCAATTCAAAGATGTGTTATGGTCACGTGAGAGGATATTTCATGTTACATTGTTTTATAACAAAATCAATGCAAAAAATTTGAAGAGATAACATAAATTGTAAAGGAAAGTTCCATAATTGGTTACTTAGGTGATCAAGGGTAACATCTTCGATCATAAAATTAGGTAAAAATAAAAATATCTCACAAAGTCTATGAAAAGCATAGAAAATAGAAAACAATTATTAAATAAAATATAATACTTTTATTTAAGAAAAGTATGGACATCAAATTTAACACCTTCGACTACAAAATCAATTCTAACTCCAAATTCCTCAAAAAGAGTGCTAATACCTTAGAAAATGAAATATTAAGAAAATATAAATGTTGAGATTTAATTGCATATAGCTTGTTGAAATGAGGCCAATGACTTTTATTTCTTCTTGATCAAATCTCCTTTAGAATTACTATGAATTAAGAAAATAAATATTCATAAATAATAATAATATAATATTTCAAGATTAGGTAATTATTTTTTAAAAATAAAAAGAGATAAATTTAAATCTCACATGAGTGGAGCTTTAAATACACATAGAAATATAATCAAATAAAAGAAACAAAATTGAGGAATTAATATACATTTTATAATAAAGCTAAATTGGAAGATGTTAAGGATATTGAGTATAATATCCTCGATTATTAAATAAAATATGAATATTATTGTCTCACAAAATAAACACAAAATCCTCAAAAATAAAATATCTTAAAATATAAAAAAAAATAAACATTTAAAAGGACAGTGCTTATTAAGACAAATGTTATGAAGTTTTTTTTATCTTAATCATATCTCATTTAGAATTACTATAAATTATATAATAAATAAGCACAAATAATAAGAAATTTTATTGAAATAGTCAGTAAATATATAATAAAGTTGAAATAAGATATATTTAGGCAATGTAATATAGCAAAATAAAACTATATAAAGGTTACACACGGGGAAAATTCCATTTAGTTGTAATATAATTCAATTAAAGTAAAACATTCGAATAAATAAGATAGATTATAAAGCAAAGTTGCTTTATAATATAATAAAGGAGCTTAAGTGTAACACCTATGATCATTAACACAAGTAAAAATAAAAATGCCTCATAAGCTAAGCCAACACTACAGATAACAATGTATTTGGAAATTTTAAAATAAATATTAAATTTTATAGAGCTCATTGAGATGAGTTAAACAACATTTGCTTTTTTTTAAGATCAAGGGTAACAACATCAATCATTAAAGCAGGTATAGATCAAAATGTCTGATAAGGTGTGTAAAAACTTATGAAAACAATATTTTAAAAATATAAAATGAATAATTTTTTTGATAGAGCTTAAGAAGACAAATTCGACGTGGATTTGTTTTATTGCAATTGGACCTCAAATACTACAAATTGAGAGACTAATCAATCAGTAAATAAGAATAATATATTATTTTAGTATTAATTAAATCTATATTTAAGCTAAATTTAGAGAAATTAAGATAACCAAATAAAAGCAATCTAAATGTCACACTAAAGGAGATTCGAGTAACATAGAAATATAACCAAATAAAATTAAACAATTTGAAGAAATGTGATAATTGCATAGAAATTTGAATTCCAAGGTACTAAGGATTTTGAGCACAACATCTCTAATCATAAAATTTTGTCATAATCAAAATAAATCTTAAAGCTTACAAAAAAAAATTATAAAATAAGGTATTTAAAAATATAAAAAAATAAATATTTTCTTTAATTGGGCTCATTAAGTTGGGATCAACTACATTTCTTTTGCCTCAATTACATCACTATTGGAATTAACATAAATGAAGCAATTAAATATGATAAAATAATTAAATTATAATTTCAATAATTAGTAAATATATAATAAACTAGAAATGTGATAAATAAAACCAATGTAGAACAAGTAAATAAAAATGATATTAAAGTTACGGTAGAAAAAAGAATCAGTGTTCATTCAATTATTAAAAATTGTAAATAAAAAAAATTTAAAAATAAAACATGTTATGATAAAATTGCATTCTAAAGTTCTAAGATAACCATGTGTGATATTCTCTAGCACTAAATTATTTTTCAGTCAAAATCACTCATAAAAGAAAAATATTTGAAGAAATAAGCTAAATTATAGGAAAAAGTTGAATTCCTAGAAAACAATTAAATTGATTATAATAGCATCGTCGATAACAAATTTGGTACAAAAATCAATATCTTATAATACATGCCAAAATATTTTATAGCAAAATGTTTAAAAAGACAAATGAATATTAAAATTAAGGACGAGTAAAAAATTCTCATAAGTCATGCCAAATTATTTGACAAATAATTTCAAAAAAATATTTAATTAAATGTTGCTCATTTGGATAAGTCTAATGGTATTTGCCTTGTTTTAATTCAACCTTGTCTGGAATTATTATAAATTGTACATAAAAAAGGTGTGAAAATAATAAATTATTTTTTAATATTAAGTGAATATTTTGTAAAATTAAAATAACATAAATTGAATCAACATAACCTAACAAAATAAAAGTAATGGTAGGGTCACAAATGTGCATAGTTAGATTTACATAGCACTATAACTAAATTAAAGCAAAAAAAATAGATGGAATAATTTTTTTTTAAAGATGAATTTGGAGATTTTGAAATTGTATATAGCTTTCGAAGTCATGTTACACCAGCATTATTTCCCTTGATCAAAGCATGAATTGAAGTACTATGAATTGCTAAGATAAATAAACATGAATAAGAACAAATTACCATTTTGTTATTAAATAAATATATATATTAAACCTAAATTATTGTAAAATAAGGAAATATGATAAACAAAATGAAAGTGATCTAATGGTCACCCAAAATAAGATTTATGGTAACATACTAATATAACAAATTGAAAACAAAAGAATTGAAGAAATAAGATGAATTGCATAAAATAGTGCATTGCAAAATACTAAGTTGATCATTAGCATCATCAATAATAAAATTAGGTATGAAATAAGATATCTTGTAAAGCATACAAAATTCCTAAAAAAAAATATTTTTAGACATTTAAATGAATATTTAATTAGATGGAGCTCATAGAGATGACTCCAATTATATATTATTTTGCTCTTAATCATAGCTCCTTCTTGTTTATTACAAATGTCCTATGTAAATAAGGAAAGATAATAACAAAGTCTTATTTTTATAAGAAGTATATATTAAAACTGAATTTGTTAAAGTGAAGGCAATGTAATCTAACAAAATCAAAGTAACATAATGGTTACATAGGAGGAAATTTAGTCTTAATAATAATATAAAGAAATGGAATTTCAGTATAATAAGACCAATTACCAAATCTAAAACAAATTACAATATCTCATACAACATTCCAAAATTTTAAAAAATTTAAATAATTTAAAATATAAAAAAGAATTATTCAGTTGAGAGGGAACATTAGGTTGAGTTAAACAACATTTGTTTACCTCAATTACACTATGTTTAGAATTAATGTAAATTAAATAATTAAATAAGCATAAATAATAAAAAATTATTATTTTAATATTATGGAAAATATACATCAAATTTAGAAATGAGATAATGCATAACTATGTAGTTAACTAAATCTAATTAACAAAAATGTCACACTAGAGAAGAATGGGAGTTTTCTAGTCATATAAATAAAACAAATTCACGATTTCTTAAAAAATAAGATAAACTGCATAGGAGGAAACATTTTAAGATATTAAAGAAATGTAGAGTTAAATCATATATCAATCAATAATGTATGAATCAAAATGCCTTATAAAGATATGAAAAATTAAAAATAAAATATCTAAAAATGTAAAAATGAATGTTTAAATGGTTGAAGAATGTTCAGATGAGTCTAGTAATGTTTATTTTGTCACAAATGAACCTCATTTGGGATTAATATGATATGCAAAAGTAAGCATTACTAATGATTTATTATTATTTATAATTAAGTAAATATATACTAATGAAAAAAATGACAAATATAAGTAGTGTAATCAAACTAGATGAAAATGATATAAAAGTTGCACTACAGAGAATAAAAAGATTAAGTGTAACTTCATTGATTCACAAATCTATTACAAATAAAACTTTTTCATAAAGTGCAATAAAATCTAAGGAAATAATTTTTTTTAAAAGGTATAGATAAATATTTAATTGGATAGTACTCATCAAAACTAGTCTAATGATTTTTGTTTTACCTCCATCTTACCTCGATTTGAATTACAGTAAATTAAAAAATTTAACTAAACATAAATAGGAGTAAATTGTGATTTTAATATTAAGTAATTTATATTAATGTTAATATGATATAAATTAAAGTAATGTAATTTAACAAATCAAAGTGGTGTAGGCATCATATGAGAGAATATTTTTAGTTGCATATTAAAATAACCAAATAAAAATATAATATTTGAAAAGATGAGATAAATAATATAGAAAACTTTTATTATGAGATACTAAGATGATCATTGATAACATCTTTGAGTAATAAATCTGTTATGATTCAAAATGCCACATAATGTATGCCGAAAGCCTGATAAAAATAAAATTTAAAATATAGAAAAGAGTATTTAGTTAGATAGAGTTGATTGAGGGAAGCCCAACGTTATATATTTTATTTTGATAAGATCTTGTTTGGAATTACTATGAGTTATGAATCTAAACAGATGTAAATAATTCAAATTTATTTTTTAAATATTAAGTAAACATATATTAAAGATGGAATAAGTTAAATTAAAACAATGTATTCAAACAACATTAAAGCAACGTAAAAGTGACTTGATAAGAAATCTAGAGTTGCATAGTAAAATAATAAAAACAAAGGGAAAAGTATAAAGAAAAGACATAACTTGCATGGTGACGTTGTATTTTGAGATACTAAGCAAATCGGGTGTAACATCATCGATCTGATAAAGAATATTAAAACTCTTAAAAGTAAAATATTTAAAATTTTACAATTGAATATTCTGTTGGAAAGACCTTGTTGACATGAGACCAAGAATATTTGTTTTATTGTGATAAAAACCGATTAGGAATCATCATGACTTTTAAATAAGAATAAGAAAAAAAACGTATTTCTAAATATTAATTAATTATTTATTTATGTAGAATTGAGATAAATTAAAGAAGCAGAATACAAAAAAATTAAAGTATTGTAAAGTTCACAAGAGATTATATTTAGAGTTACAATGTAATATTAATAAATAAATGTAAAAAATTTGATGAAATAACATAAACTAAAAAATTAAATAAGAAAACTAATGATAAATTATTAATTTAATATAACCAAATTGGGGCAATGTAATGGTCACTTGAAATGATATAATGATTCGAATAGTTATTTAACCAATCAAAATATAAAAATTTAAAGAAATGTGTAAAATTATGTCGGACTGTTGCTTTCCAAGATACTAAAGTATTCGAGTGTAACTTCCGCAATCATCAAATTTATTACAAATAAAAATATCATATAAACCATGCCAAAATACTTGAAAATTAAAAAATTTATAATTTTAAAAAAGACTATTTTTTAATATTTTTCTTAAGATGGAGTTCAATCACAATTATTTTACCTTCTTTGGGCACCATTCGGAAATTAATTTTAGTAATCCATTTAAAAAAACATAAATAATTAAAAAAATTAATTTTTTTATAATTACTAAATATATGATAAAGTAGAAATGAGAAATATTAAATCAAAAAATACAACAAAACAAAACTGAAATAAAGGTTACATGTGAGGAAAAATAGAGATTCATTGATATATAATAAAATCAAGCAAAACAATTTTGGAAATCATAACTTTTACTAGAAAATGGCATTCTATGTTATGATCTACATTAACTATAACATCCTCTATCATCTAATTATTTATGAATCAAAACTTTTGATAGAAATAAATAATGCTAGTTAATAAAATATCTTAAAATATAAATAGGAAAATTTTTTCATCTTGATTGCACTTCGATTGAAATTACGTTACAATCCAAAACTGAATAAGAATAATTAATAAAAAAATTACTATTTTAACATTAATTAAAAATATTTACTTATGTAAGAAATAAGGTAAATTAGGGCTATGTAATATAAGAAAATCAAATTGATGTAAAGGTCATGTGACAAGAGAATTAGAATTTTCTAGTAATATAAACAAAAGAAACTAAAAAATTTTAAAACATGAGACAAAATGTAAAGAATGCTACATTCCAAGATACTAAAGAGATGAAGAGTAATGTCCTCAATCATTAAATTGGGTATAAATCATAACATCTCACAAAGGATGTGAAAATCCTAGAAATTAAATATTTCAATATATATAAATTTATATTTAAAAGTACTAATATTATTGAGAATTATCCAACGATGTTTGTTTTATACTCACTGAACATCCTCTAGGATTACTATGATTTACCAAAGTAAATAGATACAACTAATCATAACTTATTATCTCAATATTAAATAAATTTATATTAAAGATGAAATGAGATTAATATAGGCAACTTAATTAAACCAAAAAATGATGTAATGGTCACATGATAGAAGATATTTGGTTACATAATAATATAAAACAACTGCAACAAAAAAATTCATGAAACAAATTAAACTAAAAGTCAAAATCTCGTTCCAAAATTCTAATAAGATCATTTGTAGTTTCCTTGAACATCAAATTTATCATAAGTGAAAATATGCAGTCAACTACACAAAAATCATAGGAAATATATTTTTTAAGAAAAGTAGAAATGAATATTTAATTTGATTAATCTCATGGACACTTCAACTATGTTTGTTTCCCTTAGATGTGAACCAATTGGAATTAAAGTGAATTAATAGATTTAAAATCAAAAATATGATAAATTCTTTTTTAAATATTAAGTTAATTTATATTTAAGCTTAATCTAAAAAAAATGGCAAAACATAACATAGACATATCATAGCAATAGAAAGTTCACACTTGAGGAGTTTTAGGGTCACTTAGCATTATAACCAATCTAAAAGGAAATATTTTAAGAAATATGCTAAATTACATGGAAAAGTTAAATTCCAAGATAAAAAGTAGATTGATTGTAGTATCATTGTTCACACAAAATCTAGTATGAATATAATATCTCATAATGCATGCCAAAACTTTTGAATGTAAAATATTTAAAAAGATAGAAATGGATATTTAAATTAAAAATGAATCTATATGTCTCATGAGGCGTTTGAAACCATAAAAACCAATTTAAAATAAACAATTAAATATATAATTGAATATTGTTCTTTGGGATGAGTATAACAGTATTTTTTATCTTAATTCAACCTTGTTTGGAATTAATATAATTTGCACATAAAAATAATAACAAATAATAATAAATTATTTTATTTCATATTAAGTAAATATGTCTTAGAATTAAAAAGAGATAACTTGAATCAACATAATTCAACAAAATCAAAGTAATGTTAGGGTCACAAAAGAGGTTAGTTAGAGTTACCTAACACTATAACCAAATGAAAGAAAAAAATTGGAGAAATTGGATAATTTTTTTTAAAGATGAATTTGGAGATTTTAGTTGGATATGGCATTCAAGGTTGTGTTAAACAAGGATTGCTTTCCTTGATCAATCCACGTATTGAAGTACTATGATCTACCAAAGTAAATCAACATGAATAATCACAAATTACTATTTTGATATTAAATAAATATATATTATTGATAAATAGAGATATATTAAAGTAATATGATACAACAAAACGGAAGAGTTCTAATTGTGACACAAAATGAGATTTATGGTAACATAGTCATATAAGAATATAAAAAAAGAATTAAAGAAATAAGATAAATTGCACAAAAAAAGTGCATTGCAAAATACAGAGGAGATTATTACCATCCTCAATCTTCAAATTAGGTAAGAGATGGGATGTCTTATATAGAACACTAAATTCCTAGAAAATATAATATTTGAAGGCATTTAAATGAATATTTGATTGGATGGAGCTCGTCAAGGTGAGTCCAATTACATTTGTTTTGGTCTTGATCGTAGCTCCTTTTGGTTTATTCCAAATTTCCTAAGAATATAATTAAAGATAGTGATAAATTATTATTTTTATAATAAGTATATATTAAAGCAAAAATTATGCAAGTTCAAGTATAGTAATCTAACAAAATCAAAGTAATGAAATGGTCACATAATAAAAAATTTAAACTTAAATAGTAATATAAAGAAATCAAAGAGAAAATTTTAAAAAAAAGTAAAATATATGAGAGTTATTTTCCAATATATTAAGGAATGTGCTATAACATATTCGATCATCAAATCAATAATGAATCAAAATGCCTAGTAAGTTGACAAAATCATAGAAAATAAAAAACTATTTTAAAATTAAAAAAATTATTAATTAATGTGATTAAGGTTGTACAGTTGTGTCCAATGATGTTAGTTTCCACTTAGTTTAACTTATTTGGAATTATAGTGAATTACAAAAAAAATAAACATGAATAAAGAAAAATTATTATTTTAAATTTATGTTTAATTATATCGAAGTTGAAATGATATAAATTAATGTAATGTAATATAACCAAAGTGCAGCAATGAAAATTTCTCATGTATGGAGATTTAAAGTTATGATTAAACACTCATAAATTAAATCAAAAACATCTAAAAATGTTAAATAAATTACATGGGATAGTTGCATTCTAGTATACTAAGAAGTTCATGTATATCATGTCCAATCATGAAATCTAATACAAATCAATCTATCTTATAAAACATACCAAAAAAATAAAAAAATAAAATATTTAAAAATGTAAAAATGGAATATCAGATTTGATAGAGCACGTAAGGTTTAGTTAGGTAGCATTTGCTTGCCTCAATTATGCCACATTTAGAATTAATGTTAAATAAAAAATAAAATAAGCATAAATGGCATTAAATTATTATATTTAATAATTATAAGATATGTAATAAAGCAAAAGTGTAACAAGTTGGAAAAATGTAATATGAAAAAAAAAGATGTAAAAGTTACATGTGAGAAAATTTAGAGTTTCAATGAAATACAACCAAATAAAAGCAAAACATTTTTAAAAAATATGAAATTTTATAAGAAAATTGGAATTTAATTTACTAAGGTTATAGAGCATAACATCTTCTATCATCAAATCATTTACGAATAAAAATATCTCGTAAAGCATGTAAAATGCAAGAAAATAACATTCTAACAATGTAAATATGAAAATATGTTCATGTCAATCACACATCAGATAAAATTACTTCAGATTATAAGAAACAAAAAGCATAAATTACAATAAATAATTATTTTAACTTTATAGAAAAAAATATATGTTAAAGTTAGATATGAGATAAATTATAAGTATGTAACATAACTACATCAAATCAATAGAAATATCACACTGGAGGAGAATTTGAGTTGGCTAGTAATATAAATAAAACGAATTTTTTAATTTTAAAAAAAATAAGATAAACTACATAAAAGGTAGCATTCTGAGATAATAAGGAGAACTATAAAATTATAGATTGTTAAATCATGTACGAAGCAAATTGCCATCTAAAAAAATATAAAAACATCAGAAATTAAATAAGTAAAGTAACAAAAATAATATCCAAATGGATAAAGAATGTCGAGATGAATCTAGTAATGTTTATTTTTCCACAAATGAACCTAAATTGGGATTAATAAGATCTACAAAAGTAAGCATTACTAAATATATATTATTATCTTATAATTAAGTAAACATATACTTAAGTGAAAAATAAATAAACCTAAGTAATGTAATCAAACTAGATCAAAATGATATAAAAGTTTCACAATAGAGAATTTTGGTTACATAGTAAATAAAATATTGAACGCCAAAAAATTTGAAGAAATGAGGTAAGTATCATGGTAAACCTTTGCTCCATGATTCTAATGAGATTGAGTGTAACTTCTTTAATTCATCAAATCTATTACAAATCAAATTGTCTCATAAAATGCACAATAATCTTAAAAAACAATAGTTTCAAAAAGTGAAGACAAATATATTTTTGGACAGTGCTCATCAAAACTGGTCTAATGATTTTTGTCCACCATGTGATCTCAATTTGAAATACAATAAATTAAAAAATTTGACTAAGCATAAATAATAGTAAGTAATGATTTGATTTAGTAAATTTACATTAATACTAAAATGACATAATTTGAATTAATATAATATAACAAGTCAATGTGATGTAGTGGTCATATGAGAGAAGATGTTTAGTTGCTTATTGATATAACCAAATAAAAAAAAATTTGAAGAGATGAGATAAATAATATAAGAAACTTTTATTACAAGATACCAACATGATCATCTGTAACATCTTTGAGCATTAAATCTAATATGAATCAAAATGTGTCATAAAGTATCCGAAAAGCCCAATAAACAAAAATTTAAAAACATAAAAAAGAATTTTTAGTTAGATCGAGTTGCTGGAGACTATATCGACGTCTATTTTGTCTCGATCAAATGTTGATTGGAATTTCTATGAGCTATGAATGTAAAAAAGCATAAATAATTATAATTATTTTTTTAATAATATATAATCATATATTAAAGTTGAAATGACATAAATTAAAATAATGTATTCTAACCAAATTAAAGCAATGTAAAAGTCCCATGTTAGGGATGCAGAGTTCCAAATTAAAATAATAAAATCAAATAGAAAAGTTAAAAGAAATAAGATAAACTACAAGGTGATGTTGCATTATGAGATACTAAGAAAAATTTGGCTTACCAATTTAGATCATCTCGTCACCTGCAAATCTTAATGTTTGGTAAAGATCACTAAAACTCTTGAAAGGAAAATATTTAAAAAATTTAGAAATGGATATTTTGTTGGAAAGAGCTAGTTGAGATGAGAGCAATATTATTTGTTTCATGTTGATCAATTTTGATTAGGAGTTCTCATGAGTTTTAAAAAAGAATACACATAAAAATAAAAGATTATTTCTTAATATTAATTAATTATATATTTAAGTATTGATATAAGTTAAAGAATATAATACACAAAAATTAAACTGATAATATAACATGAGGGACGATATTTAGAGTTACAGAGTAATATTATTAAATCAATATAAAACATTTTTAAAAATAAGATAAATTAGAAAATTAAATAAGAAAAAAATTGATAAATTACTATTTTAATATTAAATAAATATTTATTCAATTTGAAATAAGATAAAACGAAGCAAGTAATATAACCAAATTGGGGTGATGTAATGGTCACATAAAACGAGATTTAGGATCGCATAGTGGTTTAACCAAATAAAAATAAAAAATTTGAAAAAATGAGATACATTACATTGGACAATTGCATTAGGTGATACTAAAGAATTTGAATGTAGCATCCTCAATAACCAAATCTAATGCAAATAAATTTTCTTATAAACCATGGTAGAACATTAGAAAATAAAAGTTTTAAAATTCCAAAAATACATAATTCATTTAATAGGTCTCTTCATGTGTAGTTCATTGAAATTTCTTTTGACTTGATTGGACCCCATTTTGAATTAATGTTAGTAAATTAACTAAAAATGCATAAATAACAAAAAACTTAATGTTTTCATAATTAGTCAACATATAACAATGTAAAAATAAGATATTTTGGTGATATTTAATACAACAAAAATGAAAATGATATAAAAATCACATGCGTAGCAAAATAGTGCTTAATTGATATATAAAAAAAACAAACAACAACATTTTGAAAATGATAACACTTACTAGAAAATTAAAATCTAAATTATGATCTTGATCTAGTGTAACATACTCTTTCATCAAATCATTTTTGGATAAAACATTTTGATTGATTATAGAGAAATTCTAGTTAATAAAATATCTAAAAATATAAATATAAAAATTTGTTTCATCTCAATCTTATTTCGATTGAAATTATGTCAAATTTTAAAACTAAATAAGCATAAAAAAATAAAATTTCTCTTTTAACATTAATTTAAAATATTTATTAAAGTAAAAAAATGAGATAACTTAAAACTTTTTAACATTACAAAATCAAACTAATGTTAAGGTCATGTGAGAGTATAATCATAGTTTTTTAGAAATATTTACAAAAGAAACTAAAGAAGTTTAAAAAATGAGACAAAATGTAAAGAAGCTTAAATTCCATGATAATAAGGAGATGAAGTGCAATGTACTCAATCGTTAAATTAGGTACAAATCATAACACCTCACAACCCAAGTAAATACCCTAGAAATTAAACATTTGAAAATATAGAAATTAATATTTATGTGTATAGAGATTATCGAGTCAAATCCAACAATGTTTATTTTGTCAAGACTAAAAGGCCCCTTGGATTATTATGATTTACAAAAGTAAATAAATACAACTAATCATAATTTATTAAGTTAATATTATCTAAATTTATATTAAAGTTAAAATTAGGTTTGTATAAGAAATTTAATTGAACCAAATCAAAATGATGTAATGGTCACACAATAGAATAATTTTTGTTGCATGAAAATATAAAACATTTGCTGCAAAAATTCATGAAATTAGTTAAACCAAGTGACAAAATTTTCTTCCAAGATTCTATGAGATCATGTGAAACTTTCTTGATCATGAAATCTATCATAAATAAAATGTAAAGTAAATTCTACAAAAATCCTCGAAAATATTTTTGAAAAGACATACAAATGATTATTTAATTTGGTTAAGCTCATCGAGACTTGCCCAACGATGTTTGTTTTGCGTCAAAGTGAACTAAATTTTAATTAAAGTGAGTTGAAAATTAAAAAAACTAATGATAAATTATTTTTTTAACATAAAGTAAATCTATATTTAAGATTAATTTAGATAAATTGACAAAATATAATCTCTCCATATCAAAGCGATATAAAGTTCACACTCTAAGAGTTTTAGAGTCACTAAGTAATATAACAAAGTTAATGGAAAATATTTGAAGAAATAAGCAGAATTATATCGAAAAGTTGAATTCTAAGAGAGAAAGGAGATCAAGTGTATTATCATCATTCATAGAAGATCTGGTATGAATAATAATATCTAATAAAGCATACCAAAATGTTTAAAAGTAAAATATTTAATAAAATAGAAATGAATATTAGAATAATAGATGAATGAAAATGCCTGATAAGGAAGAAAGTGGATGTCCTATAAAGGTGCATTGTAAAATTCAAAGGAGATCATTCGGATCCACAATCATGAAATTAGGTAAGAAATGGTTTGTCTTATAAAGCACATCAAATTCCTAAAAAATAAAATATTTTAAGGTATATAAATGAAAAATTAATTGGATGGAGCTCATTAAGATGACTCCAATCACGTTTGTTTTCGCCTTAATTGTAGCTCCTTTTGGTTTATTACAAATTTTCGAAGCAAATAAAGAAATATAATAATAAATTATTATCTTTATATTAAGTATATATTAAAACTGAAATTATATAAGTTGAAGCAATGTAATCTAACATAATAAAAGTATTGTAATTGCCACACAATAGGAAATTTAGACTTAAATAGTAATATAAAGAGATGAATGAGAAAAATTTCATGATAGTTGCTTTCTATGATACTAAGGAATGTTGTGCAACATCTTCAATCATCAAATCAGCTTTGAATAAAAATACTTGATAAATTCTTTAAAATTCTTGTAAATAAAAAATATTTAAAAATAAAGATATAATTAATTAATTAGATGATGCATGTCACGTTGTGTCTAATACTGTTAGTTTTGATTCAGTTGAATGTTTTTGGAATTATAATGAATTACCAAAAATATAAATCAAAATTATTATTTTAATGTCAAGTTTTTATGTATCAAAGTTAAAATGAGATACATTAAGGTAATGTTTTGCAACCAAATCAAAACAATGAAAAGGTCCCATGTGTGAAAAATACAGTTACTATTTAGCATATATAAACTAAAGAAAAAACATTTGAAAAATTGTGATTAATTACATGGTATAGTTGCATACGAACATACGAATGAATTTGAGTATAACATGTCCAATCACCAAATCTATCACAAATAAAAAAAATCTCATAAAACATGCCAAAATACTAAGAAAATAAAATATTTTAAAATAAGAAAAAATATATATTTATTATTTGTTAGAGCACGTCAAATTGAGTTAAACTACATTTGCTTGCCTCAATTACACAATGTTAATAATTAATTTAAATTAAATAATTCAATTAGCATAAATAATAATAAATTAGTATTATTAATAATTACTAGATATATAATAATGCAAAATCTACTAAATCAAACAAATGTTATATAAAATAATAAATAAATGATGTAAAAGTCACATGAGAGAAAAATTAGAGTTGTATGAAAAATAACCAAATCCATGCAAAACATTTCAACAAAATATGAAATTTTATGGCAAACTTTATTTCTAACGAGTAGGGTTGCCGAGCGTAACATCCTCTATTGTCAAATAATTTATGTATCAAAATATCTCATAAAGCATGTAAAAATACTAGAATTTTTTTTAATAAGGCATCGGATAAAATTACTTCAAATTATAAAAACTTATAAGCAAAAATATTAACAAATTATTATTTAAACATTTTGGAAACATATATTAAAGTTAGAAATGAGTTAAAGTATAACTAAGTAATATATCTCAATTAAATTGAAAGAAAATATAAATAAAAATATAAATAATTTACAACTATAGTAAAAATATAAATAATAAAATATTATTATATTAGTATTAAGTAAATATATGCTCAATTTCAAATAAAATAAATTGAAAAATAATAATTTATCCAAATAAAAGAATTGCAGATGTTTTCATAGTAATATAGCAAAAGAAGTTATAAGAAATGTGATAAATTATAAAGCAAGTTGCATTCCTAGGTATGAAGCAAATATTCTACAACATCATTGATCATAAAATCAAGCATGAAATGAAATGTTTAGTAAAACAATAAAAAAACATTACAATTTTTTTTTAAAAAATATAGAAATAAAAACATAAATGGATGGAGGAAATTAAGATGAGTTTAATGACTTCTATTTCATCTCAATCGGATCTCATTTATATTTTTTGCAAATTACAAAAGTAAATAAACACAAAAAGTGATAAATTATTTTTTTAACATTAACTAAAACATGATAAAGCTTAAATGAGATAAGAGGAAGTTGTGTTTTATCTTTAATCCAAAAGGACGTGAAGGCCACATGACTTGAGACTTATAGTTATATAGCATATATCCAAATCAAAGCAAAAAATTAAAGAACTGAGAAAAATTTTTGGGGAAGGTTACATTCCAAGATCACGAAGAGAACTAGAGTAAATTTCTGAACAATCAAATTAGGTATGAGTTGAAGTGACTTTTAGTATATGCAAAATTTATAGAAGATAAGACATTTATTATTATAAAAATAAATATTTTATTTAATAAAACTTATTGAGATGAGCCCAACTGTACTTGTTACATCTTCATTAGATTTTGTTTGGAATTACTTGGAATTATGGAAGTGAATAAATTTAAACATGGTTGTATAACCAAATAAAAGGCATCCAAAAGTCAAATAAGATAAGTTGCTTTAAAATGCAATACAGCCAAATAAAAACTTTTAATAAATAACAAATTTTATTAAGGAATGTTGATTTCAATGATACTAAGGAGATTAAGCATAACATCTTCAATTGCCAAATCTGGTATGCATAGAAATATATAACAAATTGTGTCAAAATCATACAACATGAAAAGATGCATAAAATTAATTTTTTTTATCTTGAGCAAGCCTCATTTAGAATTATAATGATTATAGTATTCAATAAACAGAAATAATAATAATTATTTTAATTTTAAATCAATACAAATTAAAAATTAAATTAATTAAAAAATTTTAATATAATAGAACTAAAATAATATTGTGGCTGCATAATAGGAAATTAGACTTTCATTGTAATATAATTACATATAAACAAAAAATTTAAAGAAATGAGACAAAAGAAATTATACGACAAGATACTAAGGAGTTCAAATAATTTATAAAACATGCGAAAACTTTAGTAAAAACAGTTTTTAAAAATATAAGTAAAAAAATTAATTGGATAAGGCTTATCAGGATAAGTCCAATGATGTTTGTCTCATGTTTAGTTGATATCATTTGTAATTACTATGAATTACCAAAGTAAACTAGCATAAATAATTAAAAAAATATTATTTTAATATTACATAAACAAATATCAATGTAGAAAAAAGATAAATTGAAGCAATATAACATATAAATCAGTGCTATCTAAGTATGTCAAGAGAGGAGAATTAGGATTTTATTATAATATAACAAAATCAAAGCAAAATATTTCAAGAAATATAAGATAAATCATATAATAATGTTGTATTCCAAGATACTAAGAACATCAAGAGGAAGATCTTTGAACATCAAATTTGGAATGAATAAAAATATCTTATAAAGTAAGGCAAATTCAAAGAAGTGATACTAAAAAAATTTAAAAAAATGATAGCTTTATTAGATAGAGCTCTTTTAGGTGAGTTGATTTTCATTTCTTTCTTTTAATCAGACATCATCAAAAAATATTATTAGTTTCCAAAAAAGTGCTTAAGAAATAGTAAATTATTCTTTTAATATTAAGTTAATCTATATTGAATTTAAGTTTAAAAATTTGAGGTAAAGTAATTTACTAAATCAAGGTTTTGCAAAGATCACATGCAAGGAGATTTAAAGTTTTGATGTAATATAACCAAATCTAA
The DNA here is from genome assembly GCA_023846275.1 of Vanilla planifolia. Lineage (NCBI taxonomy): Eukaryota > Viridiplantae > Streptophyta > Magnoliopsida > Asparagales > Orchidaceae > Vanilla > Vanilla planifolia. Next base: position 295,111 of record JAIUJO010000328.1, on the reverse strand, counting down.
GAAAAAACTTCCATTATAAAATTAGTGATCAATTAAAATGTCTCTTAAAGTACTGCAAAATGCTAGAAAATAAAATCTTTAACAATACAAAAAATAAATTTCAAAATTCATTAAGGAACTTGGGATGAGTCCAACAACATTTTGTGATCTCCAATGGATCTCAATTGAAACTTCTACAAATTAATATAATAAATAGAGGTACATCATTCTAAATTATTATTTAAAGATTAAGTTAGTATATATTATTGATAAAATAAGAAAAATTTAAATAACATGATATATTTAAATGAAAGTATTGTATATATTGTATTAGAGTAGAATTGGATTATCATAATAATAAAAAAAATAAAATAAAAAAATTTAAAGAAATGAAATAAATTATATATGAAAGCTACATTCCAACATATTAAATAGATTGAGAGTAATATCCTCAATTATCAAATCATGTTCAACAAAAATACATCATAAAACATACCAAAAACAAGAAATTAAAATACCTAAATATAAAAAATGAATATTTAATTGGATATATGTCATTGAGATGAGTCTCATGATGTTTTTTGCATCTTGATATGAACTAAATATAAATTACTTTCTAATTTTGAAGAAAATATGCATAAATAATAATAATTTTTAATTTAATATTTTCTAAATTATTTATTAAAGCTAAATTTAGATAAATTAATCCAATATAATGGAACTAAATTAAAGTGATGTATTGGTCAAACGAGATGAGTTTTAATGCTACTCAGTAATATAACCAAATCAAATAGAAATAATTAAAAAGTTAACTAAATTGATCAGTTAAGTTGCGTTCCAAGGTACTACAATGTTTGAGTGTAACATACCTAGCTATCAAATTCGGTATGAGTAGAAATTTCGAGAAATGCATGGCAAAAATATATTGAACAATTATAAAACAATATAAAATAACAATATTTAATTAGATGGAGTTTGAGCATAACATTCCCATTAGTCCAATTCCATCTTTTTCATTTCCATCGAAACTTGTTTTCAATTATTATGAATTTTCATATTAATTAAAGTTAAATAGTCATGAAATATTATTTTAAAATTATGAAATTATATGATAAAGATGAAATGGTATAAATGGAGCAATGTAATAAAATAAAACCAAATTGTTTAAAGCTCACATGATTATAGTATTATACTTTCAAACAAATATAAAAAAATTAAAGAAGAATTTGAAGAAATGATATAAAGTTCATTACAAACATGAATTCCAAGATGCTAAATAGATTGATTGTGACATACTCATTAGTAAATTCATGTGTGAATTGAAACTTCTCATAGAGCATGCAAAAATCTTTGAAAATAAAATTTGTAAAATTATAAAGTTATTGTATTATATGATAGAGCTCATTACGATGAGTTTAAGGATATTTGTTTTTTCTAATAGGCCATGTTTTTAATTATTGCAATTTTTTGTAGTAAATAAAAGTAAAACACAATAATATTTTTAATATTTAGTAAATATATGTTAAAGCAAACATGAGTTAAATTGAAGTAATGAAATATAACTAAACCAAAGCAATGTAAAGTTCACACAAAAGAAGAATTAAACTTTCATAGAAATATAAGAATATTAAAGAAAAAACATAAATAAATGAGATAATTAAAATGAGAAATTTTAATTCCAAGATATTAAGAAATGAAGTGTAATAATCTCGATAATCAAAATAGGTGCAATTAAAAATAACTTGTAAAATGTACCAAATTTTAAGAAAAAATATTCAAAAATCTAAAAATGAATATTTAATTTCATAGACCATGTCGAGATGATTCTATTGAAGTTATTTTCAACTCATTCAAGCTGCATTTCAAATTACTGTGAATAACTCAGCTAAATAAGCATAAATAAAATAAATTATTACTTAATAAAAAAGTAAATAAATATTGAAGTTAAAATAAGGAAAACATAAGTAATTTAATATAATCAAATCAAAGTAATGTAATGGTCATCTGAAAGGAGATTTAGTGTCGCATAGTAATATAACCCAATCTTGTTAATGAATTAGAAGAAATGAGATAAATTTTATGATAAAAATGCATTCCAAGGCACTAAAGAGATTGAGTGTAGCATTCTCATTAGTCAAATTATGTGTAAATTGAAATTCTCACAAGGAATGATAAAATCATAAAAAATAAATTTAAAAATATAAAAATGATTATATTATATGATAGAGCTCCACATGATGTGTCCAATAATGTCTATCATTTCCATCATACAATATTTTTAATTATTGTGAATTACCATAGAAATTAAATTAAATAATGATAAGTTTTTATAAATATTAGCTAAAGATATGCTAAATTCAAAGTTAGATAAATTGAAACAATATAATTTAAGTAAACCTATGAAATGTAAAGGTCAAATAAAGAGAGAATTAGACATTCATTGAAATAGAACAATTTTAAAAAGAAAGAGGAAATGAGATATATTACATTGGAAATATTAACTACAAGATACTAAGAAAATCAAGTGTAATAATCTCGATCATAGAATTAGGTATAAAAGAAAGTATCTGATAATGTGAATCACAAGCCTAGAAAATACAAACTTTGGTTGGAATTACGTATAAATTAATTTGATAGACATTATCAAGATGATTCCAAAGAGATATTTTTACTTGTTCAAACTATGATTGGAATTATACAAATACAATTTTTAAATTATCATGGATAATCCTAAAATATCATTTTAATATTAAATAAATAAATATTTAAGCTAAAAAATTAGCGAACTTTAAGTAATTAAAAAACTAAATCAAAAAGATGTAATGGTCAATAAGGAGGACACTTAGTGTGAGATGGTAATATAAGAAAATTAAGTCAAAAAAGTTGAAGAAATGAGATAAATTTTATATGAACAAATATTCAAAGTTCATAAAAAGATTGAGTGTAGCATCCTCATTAGTTGAATGAGGTTCAAATTGAAATTCTAATAAAGCATGCTAAATTCTTAAAAAAATATTTAAAAATATAAAAATAATAATATTATACAATGGAGCTCCTAAAGATGCCTCCAATAATAGTTGATTCATTTCCGTTAGACCACATTTTGAATTACCATTAGTTGTCATAGTAAATATAAGTAAATAGTTGTAATAGTTTTTTAATATTAACAAAATATATGCTAAAACAAATATTTGATAAATTGAAGCAATATAATATAACCAAACAAAAGCAATGTGTAGGTCATCCTAGGAGATAATTAGACTTTCATAAAAATAAAAAATCATTAATCAAAAATAAGTAAAAAAGAGATAAATTATATAGTAAATACTAATTCCAAGATACAAAGAAAATCAAGTATAATAATCTTGATTATTAATTTAGGCACAATTCAAGAAACCTCATAAAATGTCCCATGACCCAAAAGTAAGCTTTAGAGAAATAAAAAATAAATATTTAATTGGATAGAGAATATTGAGGTTATTCCAATAAACTTTTTCATAAAATGATTACATTTTATTTGGAATTACTATGAATTACAAAATAAATAAGTATAAATAATAATAAATTACTATTTTAATATTAAGTAAAAATTTATGGTGAATAACATGAGGTACATTGAAGGAATGAAATATTAAAAAATCAAAAATATGTAAAGATCACAAGATTTCAGATTTAGATTTAAATAGTAACTAACCAATTCAAAAGAAAAAAATGGAAAAAATAAGATATATTATTCAGAAAAGTCGCACTCCATAATGTTAATGTCATATGGGTATATCTTCATTGATCACCAAATTAAGTATAAATCAAAATATCTAATGATTCTTTCCTAAAAAATTGTTCAAAGCATTAAAAACAATATATAAAAATTATTATTTCATTGGAAAGAATCCATTTAGATAGGTCAAATGATGTTTGATTAACTACAATTAGGCCACATTCATAATTTCTATGACTTTCAAAAGCAATAAAGAATAAATATTTCGAAATTATTATTTTAATATTAACTAAATATGTATCAAAGCTAAATTGAGATAAACTTAAGAATGCAGTATAAAAAAATCAAAGCAATGTAAAAGGTCACTAAAGTGGGGAACAATAAAATTATTTTAAAAATAAGAAAATTAAATAAAATTTTTTTAAGAAATTTGATAAATTATATGAAAACGTGGCACTCTAAGACACTAAAGAGATCAATTACAACATCCTCAATCATCAAAATAAGTAGAAATCAAAACATTTTTTAAAGTAAGCAAAAATCTTAGGAAGTAAAATATTTAAAAAAAATTTCAAATGAGTATAGAACTTGATAGTCTATGTTGACACCAATCCAATTATTTTTTTTGTCTTGATCAAACTTCATTAGGAACTACAATGAATTATAAAATTATATAAGAATAAATAATAATAATTTAATATTTTTTTAATATAATTCAATTGATATTAAAAATTGAAATGAGATAAAATGATGCAACGTAATATAACCAAATAAAAGAGATATAATATCACGTTAGAGGAGAATTTTAGTTTCACTACAATAAAACCAAATTGAATAGATGAGATAAATTGTTAGGAATATTACATTATAAGATATTATGTAGTTTGTGTGTAACATCTTTTATTGTGAAATTAGGTGCAATCAAAATATGGAATAAATCATGCATAATCATTGAGAATGGAATTTTGAAAAATTTAAAAATAAATATTTAATAAATAAAGCTCATCAACCCAATTCAAATGATTTTTATTTCTTCTCCATCAAACATCATTTAGAGTTAATACAAATTACCATATTATACAAGCATAGGCTAAATAAATTATTATTTTAATATTAACCAAATATATATTAAAGAAAAAATAAATAAATTGAAGTGATGTAATATATGAAAATCAATTCTTTGTAAAGGCTACATGGAAAAGATTAATTGTTGCAAACAAAATGAGCAAATCAATGCTTTGTAAAGGTTGCATGTAAGGAGCTTTAGTGTTATGCAATAATATGCCAAATAAAAAAAATTAAGATATAAAGTAAATTACATGGGAAAGTTGTATAATAAGATACTAAGAAGACTAAGCAAATGAACATCGATTAATAGATTCGAAGTACATAAAAATGTTTCATAATGTGTGTCAAAGTCTTATAAAATAAATTTTTAAGAAAAAAAATTTGAAATAAATATTTAAATGGATAGAGCTTTTAAAGATGAGTATAAAAATATTTTTTTACTCTCCTTGGGATCCAGTTTGGAATAATGTTAATAACAAAAAAATACTCACAAAAGTTTTATTTTAATAATAAGCAAATATATATTAAAGTTAAAATGAGATAAGTTTAAACAATGTAATACAAAAAAATAAAAATGATGTTAAATTGACATGATTAGATAATAAGTGTTCATAAAAATAAAACTAAATTTTAGTAAAAAATTGTTGTTATTAATTTCCTATGTAAACAAGTAAAAATAACAATAGATTATTATTACAATATTAGGTAAATATATATTAATATTGAAATTAATTAAATTAAAAGTAATTTAATGATTAGACAAGAGATGTTTTAGAGCTACATTATGAGATACACATATCTAAGCAAAAAGTTTAAGAAATAAGAAAAATTGGATTGGATGGTTGCACATATAAGAAAGTAAGGAGTTTGAGTGTACAATCCTCCACTACTAAATTAGATAGTGAAGCACAGTAAAATTGTTAAATATAAAACATTTATGAGTATACAAATGAATATTTAATTGAATATAAATCTAGATGACTCCAAAGACTTTTTTATACTTAGGACTACATTTGAAATAAAAACTAATTACCATAGTTAATATGCATAAATAATAATTAATTAATTTTTTAATATTTACTTAATATATATTAAAGCTAATTTAGATAAATCGAATAATTTTATCATACTAAAATCAAAGCAATGTGAACTCACATCAGAGTAGAATTCGAGTTATATAATCAAATAAAGTGAAAAATTATATGAAATAAGATAAAATTTTTTGTAAGTTCCATTCTAATATGCGAAGGTGTTCATGTGCAACATCCATGATGTATAATTAGTTTTCATCAAAACTTCTGATTAAACATAAAAAAAATAAAGGAAATAAAATATTTAAAAATTTAAAAATGAATACCTAATAGTATAACTCATCAAGATTAGTCTAATAATATTTGTTTCTTCTTTATCCATCCCCCTCTAGAATTACTACTAATTAATATATTATATAAACATAAATAACAATAAATTGTTGCTTTAGTATTAAGTAAATATATATTTTAGTGCTAAAATTATATAAATTCAAATAATATAATATAGCCCAATCAATGTGTTGTAAGGGCCATAAGAGAGGAGATTTTGTGTTACATAGTGATATAGCCAAATGAAAACAAAACATTTGAAGAAATGAGACAATGTATTTGAGAAAGTTACATTGCAAGATACTAAGGAGATTGAGAGTATCAGTCATAGTCATAATATTTGGTTTGTGTCAAAATGTCTCATATAGGGTATAAAATTCTTAGAAAATAAAATAATAAAAAAATAAAAATTTCAATGGATAAATCTCATCTAATTGAGTGCAACAAAATTTTTTTCTACAATAGTCCTCATTCAGAGCTCCTCAAAATTTCTAAACTAATTCCAAATTAATAATAATAAATTTTCATTTTATTATTAAGTAAAATATATATGAAAGATTAAATTAGACAAATTAAAATAATACATTATAACAAAAATAAAGTAATATAATTATCATGAGAGATGAGAATTAGAATTTCATTATAATAGAACAAAATCAAAGTGAATAATTTGAAAAAATGAGATAAATTATAAAAAAAGTTACATTCTAATAAAGAAAGGCATTAGAGTGCTACACCATATATCATTAAATTAATTATGAGTCAATTTTTCTCATAAAGATTACAAAAATTTTAAAAATAAAAAATAGAAAATAAATTTTCAATTTGATAGAGCTCAATAACATGATTCTAATGATATTAATTTCCCAATAATCAGACCTTTTCGAGAATTATTAAAATTTCCAAAGTAAATAGTCATGACTACCATAAATTATTGCTTTAATATTTGTAAATATTCATTAAAACTAAAATAAGATAAATTAAGGAAATATAATATAAATAATTCAAGACAACGTAATGATCGAATGAGTGCAGACTTAGAGTTAGATAATAACATAAAAAATTTTAAAAAATATTTCAATAAATAAAATAAATTTGAACAGAAAATTGCATTTCTAGACACTAAGGTTGTTGGCTATAACATCCACCACCACCAAATTAGGATTGAATCAAAATGTCTAATAAAAATATTCCAAAATTATAAAAAATGAAATATTCAAAAACTTAAAAAATGAATCCCTAATTGAATATATGTTTTCAAGGAAAGTCTAGTGACATTTGTTTCATTACAATCACACAACATTTGGAATTACGATTAATTAACATAATAATTATGCATAAATAAAAAGTAGTTATTATTTTAATATTAAATCAATTTATGTTAAAGTTAAACTTAGATAAATTGATTTAGTGCAATATACCCAAACAAAAATGATATAAATGTATATTAGAAGAGGAATAGAGTTTAAATGTAATATAACCAAATAAAAGAAAAAGCTACAATGAAATATGATAGTTTGTTCAAGAAAGATGCATTCTAAGACACAAAAGAGTAAGTATAAAATCCATGAACATCAAATTGGGTACAATCGATATTTCTTGATAAGAATGAAAAAACAAATAAATAAATATCTTAAATTTTAAAAATGAATATTTAGTTAACAAAGTGTGTAAAGATGATTCAAAACTATTTTTTTCATCTTTATTAGACCTCCTTTGGGATTACTATGAATAACTAATTTATATAAACATAAATAGTAATATAATATTATTTTAGTATTAAGTAAATGCATATATTAAAGCATAAATGTGATATATTAGAATAATACAATAAAAAACAATCAATGAATTGTGAAGGTAACATAAGAGGTGAATTAGTGCAACATTGTAATGTAACAAAATTGAAGGAAAACATGAGAACAAATAAAATAAATTGATTTAGAATGTTACATTTAAGGATACTGTACACATTATTAGTACAACCATGTTCAATAAAGTACGTCTATGTCAAAACATCTTATAAGGTATGCCAAAACTTTAAAAAAATTATTTAAAATAATAAAATAAAATTATTTCGATGGATAAAGCTCATCATGGTGATTCCAACAACATTTGTTCTATCTCCATCAAACATCGTTTGGAATTACTATTAATTTCTAAAATAATTACACATAAATAATAATAAATTATCATTTTAGTTAGTAATTTAACCAATTTGAAGTAAAAGTTTGAAATAAGCATGATAGAGTGAATGAAAATCTTTTAATAAAAAATAACATAGATATCAAGTGTAACAACCATAATTGTTAAATGACAAACAAATGAAACACCTCTTAAAAAATGTCAAAACCCTAAAAAATAAAGTATTTATAAATATTAAATTAATATTTAATTCGATAAAGCTAAAAAAGATTAGTCCAACGATGTTTGGATTTTCTTGATCATACTTTATTTTGAATTATAGGAAATTAGAAAATTAAATTAGCATAAATAATAATAAATTATTATTTTTACATTAAGTAAATAAATATTAAAACTAAAATGAGATTAATAAAGGTAATTTAATATAAAAATCAATGCAATACACAGGTTGCATGAGAGAAAAATTAGTGTTTCATAATAATATAATCAAATCAAAGCAAAAAATTTGAAAAATTAAGAAAATATATTCACAAAACTTCATTCAAGGATGCTAAAGAGATCGTGTTTAACATCATTGATCGTAAAAGCAAGTATGAGACAAAATTCTTCATAAACAATGCAAAAACCTTAAAAAAATATTTAAGGTATGAATTCTCAGAGCTTGAAGGGAGTTCGACGACATTTGTTTCATCTCGATCACAAATCATTTTAAGTACTTGGAAAAGACCAAAGAAAATAAGCCAAAATAAGAATCTAATATAACCAAATCAAAGTGATAAGGTCACATGAGAGGTGATTTAAAGATACATTGTGATATAACTAAAGAAAAGTGAAAATTTTGAAGAAACAAAAATTTAATGGAAAAGTTTCTTTCCATGATAATAAGTAGATTGAGTGTAACATCCTTGATAAAATAATTAGATATGAATCAAAATAAATCACAAACTTTATGTAAATCCTAGAAAATAAAATATTTAAAAACATGAAATGAATATTTTGTTGGATAGAAATCAAAAATAAGAGTCTTACGATGATAGATTTATGTCGATAATACCTTGGTTTCAAGTGCTATAATTTAACAAAATTAAGACAATAAAAAGGTCACATAGGAAGAGACTAGAAGTCAACTAATAATTTTTTTTAAAAAGTTGCATACCAAAACACTAACGAGATAAAGGGTAACAACCTCATTCAATATGTAAAAACACTAAAAAATAATACCCTTAGAATTATTTAGTTGAATATTTAGTTCAACACAAATCATTAAGATGAGTTCAACATGTTAACTATTCTTGATGAGACCTCATCTGGTATTATACCAAATAACAAACCAAATAAGTATAAATAATAAAAAATTATCATTTTAATGTTAAGTAAGTAGATATTAAAATTGAAATGAGATAAATTAAAGTAATATAATATAACCAAATCAAAGCACTATAAGTATCACTTAAGAGATGAATTAAAGTTACATTATAATACAAACAAATAAATCAAAACATTTGAATGAATAAGATAGATCGTATTAGTAAGTTGTATGTCAACATAGCAAGGAGATTGAGTGTAATATCATCAATCATTAAATCTGGTACAATTATATATATCTCATTAGTGCGAATTGAATGACATTTGTTTAAAATCTATCATATCTTATTTGAAATTATTGTAACTTTTCATAATAAATATGATAAAATTATTTTAGAAGTTGCTTTCCAAGATACTAAGGATACGAGTGCAACATCCTCTACTGTTAAATTAAGTAAAGATGAGAAAGACCTTCAAAACATGTCAAAACTTTAGAAAACAAAATATTTAGTAATACAAAAAATTGAATATTTAAATGGATAGAGCTTATTAAGAAGATAACAATGGTGTCTATTTCATTTTGATTATTCCTTCTTTGGAGTAATAGTGAATTATCAAAATAAATAAACATAAATAATAGCATAACATATCTAAATCAAAGAGATGTAACGGTCACAAAAAAGGAGATTTTGAGTTACATTATATTATAACCAATTCAAAGAAAAATATTTGAATAAGATAAATTATGTAGAAAAGTTATAGTCCAAGATTCATAGTAGACAAAGTGTTACATCCTAGATCATCAAATAAGATATAAATTGAAATAAACCACAAATCAAATATAAATTTAAGAAAATAAAATATTTAAAATAGAAAACAAATATTAAGTTCAATAGAGCTCATCAGGATGAGTCTAATGACATATGTTTCTTCTTAATCAGATCTCATTTGGAATTACCATAAATAACCAAAGTAAACAAGCATAAATAATAATAAATTATTATTTTAATATTATATATATAAATATATATATATATATATATTAATGCTGAAATGAGGTAATTTGATGTAATGTAATTTAACCAAATCAAGGCAAAAAGGTTAAACAAATAAGAAAACAATATAAGAAATGTTACATTACAGAATACTATAGAGATCAAGCACAACTTTCTTCTTCATCAAATGAGATATACATCAAAATACTGCATGAAACATAAAAAGCCTTAGAAAATAGTATATTTATAAATTTAAGAATAAATATTTAATTGGATAAAGCTTGTTGAGATTTGTCTAATGGTGTTTATTTTTTCTTAATATTCACACATTTGGAATTACTGAAAAATATACAATTAAATATATATAATAAAAATAAATTAATATCTTAATATTAATTAAATATATAATAGATTTATAATGAGATTAATTAAAGCAATGTAGTTAACCAATTGAAAATTATGTAAATACCATAAGATAAATGAATTCAACTTTAGAGTATTATACTAAATGAAAGTAAAAAAATTTGAAAAAATGATATAAATATTATGGGAATATTTTATTCCAAGATACTAAGAAGCTCATGTGTAACCTCATTGATCATAAAATCATGTATAAATCAAAATGTCCAAAAAAGCATATAAAAGTTTTAGAAAATAAAATATTCAAAGAAATTAAAAAAATTAATTAGATAAAACTCATTTAAACAAGCAACGTTTCTTTCGTCTTTATTTGGCATTGTTTAGTGATATTATAAATTACCAAAGAAAATAAGCATAAATAATGACATGTTATTAAATTAATATTAAATAAACATTTAATTGGATAGAACTTGTCAAAGCAATTATAGTGATCGTTGTTTTTGTCTTAATCAAAATTTGTTTAGAATTACAACCAAGTGCCAAAGTAAATGAGGATAAATATAAATAAATTATTATTTTTAATTTGAAAAAATATATATTAAAGCTAAAATAAGATAAATTAAGGCAATGTATTCCATCAAAATCAAAGCAATATAAAGGTTGCATAATAGCAACTTTAAAGTTACATAGTTATTAAACTTAATCAAAATGAAAACTTTTGAAGGATTGAGTTAAATTATACTAAAACTCAAATATGAAACAAATCAAAATATCTTATAAAGCATGCTAAATCCCATGATAATAAAATACTTCAAAATATAAAAATTAATGTTTAATTAGATAATGCTTATTTGGAATTAATAAGAGAGATAAATTTGAGCAATATAATAATATAAAATTAAAGTGATGTAATAGTCACACTAAAAGAGACTTAGATATATATAGTAATATAACAAATTTAAAATGAAAAAGTTTGAGGTAATGAGATAAATTATTTAAGAAACGTTCATTCAACAACATTAAAGACATCTTTCATAATATACTCAATTATCAAATGAGATAAAAATTGTAATATCTTGCAAAGCATGCAAAAATCCTGAATAATAACTTATGTAAAAACAACAAAATAAATATTTAATTTGCTAGAGTTCATAAAGATTAGTCAAACAACCTTTGTTTTTTCTCAATAAAATCTAATTTGGAATTATAACAAAATAATAATTTCAATAAGAATAAATTAAAAAAAATTATTTTAATATTAAATAAAAATATAATAAAGGTAAAATGATATAAAGTGTAGTAATATAATATAACTAAATCAAATTGATGTAAAATTCACATAAGAGCTGAACTAGAGTTTCCTAATAACATATAAAAATCAAAAAAATAAATTTGAAAAACTAACAAATTGTACTTGAAGGTCACGTTCCAAGATAGTAAGATGATTGAAGGTAAAATTCTAAATAATTAAATCAAGTATGAACCAACATATCTTGTAAGGATGTCAAAAGCCTAAAAACAAAATATCTCAAAATATAAATTTGAAAATTTTATTGGATAGCTTGTCAAGAGGAGTCCAACAACATTTGTTTCTCCCCAATTTGATATCAATTAGAAATTTTCTAATTAAAAAAAAAATAAGCAAGAATACCAAAAAATTATTACTTTAATATTAAGTTCATATATAGTAAAGCTAAAATAAGATAAAATGAAGTTATTTAATTCAACCAAATCATAGTGATGTAAGGGTCACATAACATGTGATTTATAGTTTATTATAATATAACCAATTTAAAGCAAAACATTTAACGAAATAAGACAAATTATAAGGGAAAGTTGCATTCCATCACACTTATGAGGTTAAATATAATATCATCAATAATTAAATCAGGTAAGAATTAAAATACCTTTTAAAATAGGCCAAAAATCACACTGTATTAAACCAAGCGAAAGAGATATAAATTTTAGATGAGAGCATATTTAAAAATATATCGTAATATAACTAAATTGAAGCAAAACAATTTAAATAAATGAGATAAATTATACAAGGATATTGCATTCCAAGAGGCTAATGTGATTGATGTAACATGATTTATAGTCATAACATGCATAAATTAAAAAATATTGTAAAGCACATGAAAATTTGAAAAAGAAAAATATCTAAAATTAAAAAAATGAATATTTAATTGGATAGAGCATGTATAATGAAGTCCAACAACATTTATTTTGCTCAATTAAACCTATATGGAATTGCCATGACTTACCAAACTAAATAACGATAAATATAAATAAATTATTATTTTTATATTTTCTAAACATATATATATATATATATATATATATATATATATATATATATACATGTATGTATTAAAGCATAAATGACATATATAGTAGAAATATAATATAAGTAAATCGAAGTGAATTAAAGGTCACAAAAGAAGTGATTTAGCATTGCATAATAATATAACCAAATAAAAGAAGAAAAAGTCTAAGAAATGAGATAAACTATATAGGAATGTTAAAGATTAAGTGTAATATTCGTGATCATCATATCATGGGTGAATCAAAATGTCTCAAAAATTGTGCCAAAATTTTTTAAAAAACTAAATATTTAAAAATATAAAATGAATATTTAATTAGGTAGAGCTTGTTATGAAAGTCCAATGATGTTTGTTTCATCTCAATCAAATCCTATTTGGAATTATTGTAATTAGCAAGGAAATAACCATAAATAATAATTACTAATTATTTTTACTATTAAGTAATTATATATAAAATATAAAATGTGATAAATTAGAGCTATAATAAAATTAAATAAAATTGGTGTAAAGGTAACATGAGAAGAGATTTGAAGTTACATTATAATATAACTAAATCAAAGGAAAATATTTAAAGAAATGAGATGAAATATATGCAAAAGTTGCATTCTAAGTTTCAAAGAAGATCAAGTGTAACATGTTCGATCATCATATCATGTGTGATTAAAACTATTTAATAAAGTAAGCTAAAACATTAGAATATATATATATATATTATTTAAAATTAAAATTTAATTGGATAGAACTTGTCGAGAGAAGTCCAATGATTTATGTTCTCTCTAAATTATACTCAATTTGAATTATTATGAATTAGGAATAAAAATCCATAAATTTTAATAATTTTTTTTAATTTTTAACTAAATTCATATTGATGCAAAATAAAATAAATTGACGTAATATAACATAACCAAATCAAATAATTATAAATTTTACAAAAGCGGAGAATAAAATTTTTATAGTACTGTATACAAATCAAAGTAAAAGAATTGCCAAAACGATATAAATTGTATGAAAAAGTTGCACTCCATGATACTAATGAGATTGAGTGCAACATCCTCAATCATTAAGTATGGTATACATTGAAATGTCTCATAAAACAAGTTAAAATTTGCACAAATAAATTATTTTAAAATGTAAAAATAAATAATTAGTTTATATAAAGGACCAAGATTAGTTAAATAATGTTTGTTTTGTCCCAAATCAAACTTTGCTTGGAAATACTATGAATTGCCAAATTTTAAAAGAATAAGTAAGAATAAATTATTATTTTAATAATAAGTAAATATATGTTGAACTTGAAATAAGATAATTTGAAGCAATGTAATATAAATATATCAAAGTGATATAAAGGTCATAAGAGAGGAGATTTGGAGTAACATAGCAATATACCCAAATCAAAACAAAAACTTTGAAGAAATTACATTTATTATATGAGAAATTTTTTTTTCAAAATACTAAGTAGGTTGCGTGTAACATCATCTATATGGCAAACTTATATGAGAAACTTGCATCGAAAGATGACCATGAGATCAAGTGTTACATCTTCTACCATTAAATGAACTGCAAATCTAAATGACTTATAAAGCATGAACAAATCCCAAAAAGTAAAAATATTTAAAAATTTTAAAATGAATATTTTCTTAGAGCATATTGAGCTTAGTATAACGATATTTGCTTCATCTCGATAAGATCTCGTTTGAAATTATCATTAATTGACAATTAAACATATTTAATAATAATAAATTATTATAACATTAACAAAAAATATAGATTAAATCTAAAATAAGATAAATACTTTGAATATAACATTAAAAAATTATATCAAAAAATTTAACGAAATGAGATAAATTATGTAGAAAAGTTTTATTCCAAGATATTTAGGAGATCAAATGTACCATCCTCAATCTTCCAATCAGGTATGAATCAAAATCTCTCTTAAAGGAAGCAAAAACTTGCAAAAGTAAAACATTTTAAAAACAATATAAACATTTATTTGAATGGAGATCACCAAGACAAGACTAATAATATTTGTTTTATCCTGATCTGACCTTGTATTAAGTTACTATAAATTATAAAATTAAATAAGTATGAATAATAATAATTTTATTATTATAATATTAACTAAAAATATATTTAATATGAAATTAGATTAAATGATAGAAATGTAATATAACTAAATCAAAGTGATGTAAATGTCACATGATAATAGATTTAGGACAACACAGCAATCTAACCAAATTAAAGTAAAACTTTTGATGAAATGAGAAACATTGCATAGCAAAGTTGCCTCACAAGATGTCAAGGATAGAGAATACAACATTCTTGATCATCAAAATATTAAAAAAATATAAAATTGGGTATTTAATTTTATATAGCTCTTGAAGATGAGTCTAATAATAATTGTTTCATCCCAATCAAATCTGATTTAGAATTTTTGTGAATTACAAATTTAAATAAATATAAATAATAATAAATTGATATTTTTCTATTAAGTAAATATACATTAATGATTATAAATTAAAGTACTATAAAATAACCAAATCAAGGCATTTTGTTCAATAATATTTATTTCATCTTAGTGGGTCTCATTTGGATTTCTTTTAATAAACGATGTAGTTAAAAAAATAATAAACAATTATTTTTTAATAATAAGTAAATTTATTTTAAACCTAAAATGAGATAAATAAAAGTGGTGTAATACAACCAAATCAAACCAAAAAATGTGAAGTCAGTTAAACTGTATGAGAAAACTACATGCTAATGCTATATTCTAGATCATCAAATCAGGCATCAAATGAAATATCTCATAAAGTATAGAAAATTCCTAGAAAAAAATATTTTAAAAAAATATTCCATTAGATAAAGCTCATTAGGATTGGTTCAATGACATTTGTTTCACCTCGATAAAACTTGGTTCAGAATTATTGTGAATTTTAAAATGAAATGAGCATAAATAATAATAAATTATTTTTTAATATTAAATACTTATAGATTATAGTTGGAATGAGATAAATTAAAATGATGTATTATAACTAAATCATAGTAATTTTAGGGTCATATGATAAGACATTAAGAGCTACATAATAACATAACAAATCAATGGAAAATATCTGAAGAAATGAGGCAAATTGTGTGAAAACATTTCATACCAAGATACTAAGGGGATAAAGTATAACATCTATAATCATTAAATGAGGTTCAAATTAAAATTTCTTGTAAAATATTTAAAAACCCTAGAATATAAAATATTAAAAAATATAAAAGGTAATAGTTAACTAAGTAAAGCTCATTGAGATGATCTAATGATGTTACTTTGTCTCAATGAGATATCCTCTCAAATTACTAAAAATTAACAAGTAATAAAACAAATATAAAAAATAAATTATTATTTCAATATTAAGTAGATATATATTAAAGCTTAAATAAGATAAATTAAGGCAATGTATTATAGCCAAACAAAAGAAAAAATTTGAAAACATAAGATAAATTGTATAGAAAGATGCAAGCCAATGCACTAACGAGATCAAGTATAACATCCCCAATTATCAAATCATGTATGAATCAAAATATCTCAAAATATTTTCCAAACCTCCAAAAAATAAAGCATTTAAAAATATAAAAAATAATAACTTATTGGATGTAGCTTATTTAATTGAGTATAACATAGTTTATTTTTTTTGCAAGGAGATCACATTTGGAATTACTATAAAATAAAAACTTAACTAAGCTTTTAGAAGCAAACAATTAGAAGAAAATTTTATAAAAGAAGAATAATAAAAGCTAAGAATAAAAATAGAATAATGACTAAAAGAGATGAAGTAAATAGAATAAGATGTACTATATTAAAAAAAAGGAAATGTAGGTTTAATAGGTTAAGGAATAAAAAGAATAAGATGCACAAAAAGGTACAAAAAATGAAGAATGATAGATTAAAAAAAGAATAACATGTACAATAATAAAGAAAAATAGAATATTGACAATCAATAAGAATTAATGAAAATTTATTAATTACAATGAAAAAATAATTGTTATTCTAATGATAAAACTTATTATTTAATATTATAATCCATTAATGACCTTATAATTCTCTTATGAATTATAATATTTTGTATAGGGAAACAAAGAGAGTGAAAAATTTAAAGAGACAATATATAGCATACAAGAATCACATGAATAGGGATAAATGAAAGATAAAAAGTGCATAGAGGTGACAAGAGTGGTAAGTGTTAAAGAAGAAGAAATTGAGAGAAGAGAGCAGACTATAGAAAGGGATAAAAAAGTGAGTGAAGGAGTAGCCAAGATTGAAGAAAGATTGTGGGAGAAGGTAAAGGCCGTAGATAGGAAAATACAACTATAATGATTTTGGCATATAAGGAGGGATGCAAAAAGACAGAATAAATGAATTGAGAAGTGATAGAGGGATATATAGAAAATATGGAGATTGAATTTGAAGTATTTAATAATGAATGGAATAATATAGTAAAAAATGTCATTATGAAAGATATAAAAATCGTGTGAACAAATAATGGTAATTAGAAAAATAATAGATAAAGTGCAATAGAAAGAGTAAGAAATTAATTCAGTGGCAAAGGGAAATACACATTGACATACATCTAGACAAAGAGCCATAAAAGAGTGCAAGAAGGCATAGAAAGAAAGAGAGAAGAACTTAAAGAAACTAAAGAACAAGAAGAAGAAAGAAGAGTAGGAAAATGAAGATAACGTCTTTGATAAAGATTTTGAGCTAATATAATATAACCAAATCAAAAAATGTAATGGTAAAATGAAACAAAAATAATTATTTTATAGCGATATAAGTAACTCAAAGGAAATAATTTGGGGAATTGAGATAAATTATGTGATAAATTTCATTCGAAGACATTAGAAGATTAAGTGTAAAATCCTCAATAGTTAAATCATGTACATATCGAATGATCATAGAACATGCCTAGAATATAAGGAATGAGATATTTAAAAATATGAAAATGAATATTTAATTAGATGGAGTTCATTGAGATAAGTCCAATGATGTTTCTTTCCAATAAATAAGGCATCATTTGGAATTACTACAAATTACCAAAGTAAATAAGTATAAATAATAACAAAATATATATTTAACGTTAAGTAAATATATATTAAAACAAAAAAGAGATTTATTGAAGTAATGGAGTATATTCAAATAAAAATTATTTAAAGGTCATACGAGAGAAGATTTAGAGTTACATAGTAATATAATCAAATTAAATGAACAACTTTAAAGAAATAAGATAAACTATACATGAAAGTTGCATTCCATATTATAAGAGGATCGAGTGTAACATTCTCAATTATCAAATCAAGTGCAAATTAAAATTTTTGTAAACTATATAAAGATCCTAAAAAAATAAATGATTTGAAAGTACTAAAATGAATACTTAATTTAATAAAGCACATCGAGAAGAATGCTACAGTATTTATTTGTTCTTAATTAGACCTCATTTGAAATTACTATGAATAATGAAAATAAATAATAATAAATTATTTTTAATATTATGCAAATAAATGTGAAGTTTAATTTAGGTAAAATAAAGAAATATAATACAACCAAATCAAAGCAATATAAAGGTCATACAAGAGTGGAGGTAAAATTTCATAACAATATAACCAAAATAAATCAAAACATTTGGAGAAATTAGATAAAGTTTGCAAGTTACATTGAAGGATACTAAGGACATCGAGTGTAACATCTTTGATCATCAATTATGTTTGATTAAAAATATCTAAGATGGTATGTCCAATAAAAGAAAATAAAATATTTAAAAATATCATATGAATATTTAATTAGATAGAGCTCTTTGGGATGAGTCTAAAGACTTTTTTATCATTATTAGATCTCATTTGTAATTATAGTGAATTACAAAATTAAATAAACAAAAAACACCAAATTATTTTTAATATTTTGTAAATACATAATAAACCTTAAATAAGATAAATTGAAGCAATGTATTACAAATAAAACAAAGCAATATAGACTTTAGATGAGTGGAGATTTAGATTTATGTGGCTATAACCAAATCAAAGTGAAACATTTGAAGAAATCAAATAAATAGTGTGATAAAGTTACATTCTAAGAAACAATGGAGGCCAAGGGTAAGATCCTTAATCGTCAAATATAGCACAAGTCAAAACGTCAAGCAAAGCTACCCAAAATAAAGAAAACAAAATATTTAAAAATATTTAATTAGATAAAGCTTGTCCTGAGTTGAGACTAATGACATTTGTTTCATCTTGATCGAACCTCACTTAGAATAATTATAAATTATCAAAGTAAATTAGCATAAATAAAAATAGATTTTAGCATCCTCATTCATTAGATAAGGTATGATTTGAATTGTCTAATGAACCTACCTAAACCTTAGAAACTAAAATATTTAAAAATATAAAGATGACTATTAAATTGGACAGAGCATATTGAGATGAGTCAATCAATATTTGTTTTATCTCAGTCAAACCTCATTATGAATTACTATAAATATAAAACATAAGCATAAACAATAATTAATTATTATTTTAACATTAAGTAAATATATATTATTACTAAAATTATATAAATCAAAGAAATATAATATAAGTAATTTAAAGCGAAGCAAATGTCACACTAGATGAGATTAATAATGACATAGTAACATAACCAAATCAAAAAAAAGTTTGAAAAAATGAGATAAATTATACAAAAAGTTTCATTCTAGATGTTAATGAGATTGAGTGTAATGTCCTGATCATTAACTCAAGTACGACATGAATATATTAAAAAGGCATGCAAAAATCATATAAAATGGAATATTTGAAAATAAAGACATGAATATTTAATTAGATAGTGCTTATAGAGATGAGTCTAATTAAGTTTGTTTCATCACAATCAAAACTTGTGTCGAATTGCTATGAAGTACCAAGTAAATAATCATGAATAATAAGAAATTATTATTTTAATATTAAGTAAATATATTTTAAATTTCAAATGAGAAACATTAAACTAATGTAATATGATCAAATCAAAGTGATGTAATGGTCACATTAGTGAAGATTTAGAGATTAATAATAATATAACCAAATAAAAAATAAAAATTTTAAGGAATGAGAAACATTATACAAAACAATTACATTACAAGATAATAAGAAGGTCAAGTACAGTGTCCTCGATCATTAAGTTTGACACAAAATAAAATGTTATGTAAAGAATGCAAAAATGTTGGAAACTAAAATATTATAAAATATTGAAATAAATATTTAATTGAATGTTACCCATCAAGCTGAGTTAAATAATGTTTGTTCATCTCTATTAGACCTTGTTTCTAATTATTATGAATTGTTAAAAAAATTAAATAATATTTTAATAAATTATTATTTTAATAAAAAATAAATTGATAATAAAGCTAAAATGAGTTAAATTGAGGAAATATATTACAAGAAAATAAAAAAAATAAAGGACACATAAGTGTCAAATTAGACTTTCGTAGTAATATAACCAAATCAAAATAAAAATTTAAAGAAATCAGTTAAATTGTGCAAAAATGTAGCATTCCAACAAACCAAGAAGTTCAATAGTAGTCCTTGATCATAAAATGAAATGTGAATCAAACTTTATTTTAAAATAAGCCAAAACCTTTGAAATAAAATATTTCAAACTATATAAATAAATGTTCAATTAGATATAGCTTGTCAAGATGGGCCCAATGATATTTTTTTATCTCAATAGTATCTCATCCATAATATCTATGAATTACCAAAGATAATAAGCATAAATGATGATAGACTATTATTTTAATAATAAAAAATAACTAAATCAATCAATATAATATTCACATGAGTGAGAACTAGACCTTCATAGTAATATAACAAAATTAAGGTAAAAAAATTTGGAAGAAATATGATAAACTTAATGAGATACTTGTATTTCAAAAAACTAAGGAGATCAAGTGTAACATCTTTGCTTCTTAAATGAGGTATGATTCAAAATGACTTTTAAAAAAGCATGCCAAATTCATAGAAAATATAGTATTTAAAAATATTTAAATAAATATTTAATTAGATATAACTTGATGAGTTAAGTCCAACTACATTTCTTTTTTCCCTAGTTAGACCTCAGTCTGAATTACTACTTATTACAAAATAAATTAGCTTAAATAATAATACATTATTATTTTCATGTCACATAAATTTAGATTACAAATAAAATGAGATAAATTTAATAAATGTAATATATTTAAATCAAATTGATGTAAAGTCACATAGTAATAGATTTAGAGTAATATTTTAGTATAATCAAATCAATGAAAAAAATTACAAGAAATGTAATAAATTATATAAGAAGTTTGCATTCTAGCATACTAAGGATATCCATAAGAAATCCCTAATTACCATGTCAAGTATGATCAACATGTCAAGTAAAGTATATAAGAATAATCATGAATAAAATATCTAAAAATATTAAAATGAAAATTTAATTTGATAGAGATAATTGTGATGTCTCCAATGAAATTTATATGGTCTTAATCTGATGTTGCTTAGAATTACTATATATTAGTAAAGTAAATAAAAATAAATAAAAGTAAATTATTATTTTTAATATTATGTAAATAGGTATTAAAGTTTAGAAGAGATAAATTAAAATAATGTAATATTACCAAATCAATGTCATTTGGTCACATGAGATTGGAGTGAGAGTTAGATAGTATAAAGAAATAAAAATATGACTTTTGATTAAATGAGATAAATTTTATGTGAAATATGCATTCCAATATACTAAGGAGATTGAATGTAACATTCTCGATCATCAAATTCAGTACTAATCAAATATCTCATAAAGCATGTGAAATGCCTAAACAATATATTATTTAAAAATATAAAAAAGCATTTTAAATGGGATAAAGCTCCTCGAGGCGAGACCAATAACGTTTGCTTCATTTTGATCTAACCTCATTTGGAATTATAGTGAAGTAGAAAAACAAATTATTATTTTAATATTAAGAAAATATCTATTAAAAAAAATTTAGTAAACTTAAATCAATATAATATAACCAAATCTAAGTGACGCAAAGGTCATAATGGGAAACAATTAGGAAAAACTATATGACGAATTTTGCTAAAAAGTTGCATTCGAAGAAAGTAAAAAGTTGGAGTTGATAACCACGATTATCGAATTAGTTATGAATAAAAATTTCTCAAAAAGAATGTCGAAGATTAGAAAATAAAATGCCCAAAAAATATAAATTAATATTTAATCAAACCTCTTTTAGAATTACTATGAATTCCTAAATTTAATAAACATAAATAAAATGAAAATGTTATTTTAATAATGATTAAATATATATTAAGACAAAATGAGCTAAATTAAAGTAATGTAATTTAACAAAATCAAAAGGATATAAAAGTCACAAAGGATGAGAATTAGGATTTTGTAAATAGCCAAATCAAAGAAAACTATTTACAGAAATTAGATAAAGTTTATAAGAAAGATGCATTGTAAAATACAAAAGAGATCAACTATAACATTCTCAATTATTAAATTAAGTATGAATCAAATTATCTCGTAAAGCTACCCAAACTTTAGAATATAAAATACAAAAAAATATAAAAATTATTGGTTAATTAGGTAGAACTTGTCGAGACCAATGCAATGATTTTGTTGTCTAAATCAAACCTCATTATGAATTATCAAAAATTACTAAAATTAAAAAAACATATATGTAAATAATAATTAATTATTATTTCAACATTAATAAAAATGTATATTATAGCTAAAATAATTTGAATTGAAGCTCTATGATATGATCAATTCAAAACAATGCAAAGGTCACACATGAGATGATTTATAATTACATGGTTATATAACCAAATCAAAGAAAAACAAATTGAAAAAATAAGACGAATTGTATGAGAATGTTACATTCCAAGATGTTAAAGAGATCAAGTATAACATCTTCAATCATAAAATCAAATATGAATAAAATATTTAAAAAATAAAAACAAGAATATTTAGATGGAGCTCATTAAGACAAGCACAACAATGTTTGTTTCATCTCAATTGGAATTTGTTTGGAATTACCAAAACTACCAAAGTAAATAAGCAAAAAAAATCATAACTTATTTTTTTATTAAGTAAATATATATTTAAACTAAAATAGAAAAAATTGAAGCAATTTAGTTTAACCAAATCAACATGATGTTAATATCACACAAGAAGTCATTTAGATTTAAATAGTAAAAGAACCAAATCAAAGTTAAAAATTTTAAGAAATGAGAAAAATTATTTGGCAAAGTTGCATTCCAAATATTATAAATAATAGAGAAATGTCATTTAAAAATTACAAATATTATTAAAAATAAAATTACTTAAAATATTGAAATGAAAAATTAATTGGATATTTATCATCAAGATGAGTCTATTAATATTAATTTTGTATCAATTATACCTTATTTCTAATTACTATTAATTACCAAAATAATTAAGCATAAATATTAATACATTATTATTTTAATTTGAAATCAAATTTATTAAGGATAAATTGAGATAAATATAAGAAATATAATATAAAAATTATGGTGATGTAGAGGTCATACGAGAGCAGAATTTGAGTTTTATAATAATATAACCAAACAAATGAAAAAAATTGAAAAAATGAGATACATTATTTCAAATGGATGCATTCCAAGATACTAAGGTGATTAATAGTAGAATCCTTGATCATAAAATTAGGCACAAATCTAAATGACATGTAAAGTGTGCCAAAACCTTTGAAAATAAAATATTAAACTTATAAAAAAGTATATATTTTATTTATATTGAGCTTGTTAAGGGAAATCGAACTACATTTTTTTGTCTTGATCAGTGCACATTTGGAATTATTATGAATTTCCAAATTTAATTAGACTAAATAATAATATGTTAATATTATTTTTATAATAACAAAGTATATATTGAAGCTAAAATGAAATTAAATAAAACAATTTAATAAAATCATATCAAATTCTATAAAAGTTACATGATAGCATAAGTAGATTTTCATAATGGTGTAACTCATATTAACTAAACAATTTGAAGAAATGAGATAAATATTTGAGAATATTGCATTTCAAGAAACTAATAAAATCAAGTGTACCAACCTTGATCATCAAATTTGTTATAAAAAATGACTCAAAATGCATGCCAAAATATATTTAAAAGTATAAAAATCGATATTTTATTAGATAGAGCTCATCGAAATAAGTTTAATGATAATTTATTATTTTAATGTTATCAATAAATATCACAAAAAAAAGATAAATTAAAACAATGCCATATGTCTAAATCAATTTGATGTAATAATCACACAAGCATAGACATATAATCACATATTAACATAACGAAATCAAAATGAAAAATTTTAATAAATAAGATAATGCTTACAAGAAAGTTCCTTTCTATGATATTAAAGCAATACCATGTAACATCCTCGATAGTCAAAAAAATTTGAATCATAATATCTCATAAAATACACAAAATCACCAAACAAGTAAAATATTTAAAAAATATAGAAATGAATATCTATTGAATAGAGGTAGTGGAGTTGCATCCAATGACTTTTGAATGGCCTCAATTGGACCTTCTTTGACATTACTGTGAATTACCTAATAAATAAGCATAAATAGTAATAAATTATTATCTTAATATTAAGTAAATATGTATTAAATTTGAGATGAAATAAATTGAAGTAATTAAATATAAACAAATCAAAGCCAATTAAAGGATACACTAGTGTAAATTATGAGTTACATAACAATAAAATAAAATCAAACCAAAACAATTGATGAAATCAGATAAATTATATAAGAAAAATTCACTCCAATATACTAAGGAGATTAAGTGTAACATTTCTAATCATAAAATCATGTACTAATCAAAATATGCTTTAAAGAATTCTAAAGGCCTAAAAATGTAATATTTAAAAATATTGGAAAGAATCTTTAATTGGATATAACTCATCGAGATGAGTCCAGGATGTTTGTTTTGTCTTGATTCATGTTGTTTTGATTTACTGTGAATTACAAAATTAAACGGTTATGAATTGTAATAAATTATTCTTTTAATATTAATCAATCATATATTGAAGTTTAAAAGAGAAAAAATGAAGCAAAGTAATATAACTAACATAAAGCATTATAAAGGCCACATAATAGAAGACCAAAGTTACAAATCAATTTAAGCAAGTCAATACTAAAAATTTGAAAAAATAACATAAGTTATGTGGAAAATTATATTACAAGATATTAATAGGACTTAAAGTTAAATCTTTGATTAATAAATCATCTATAGTTAAAATGCCTCATAAAACAAGTAAAATCCAAATAGAATAAAATATTAAAAAATTTTAGAAAGAATAATTAATAAGATTTAGCTCGTCTTGATGTGTCCAATGATATGTTTTGTCTCAATCAAATATCATTTGAAATTAGTATAAATTACCAAAGTAAATAAGCATAAATAATAACAAAATATTATTTCAATATTAAGTAAATATATATTAAAGTTAAAATAAGATGCAATGAAGCAAAGTAATATAACCAATTTAAGTGTACATAAACATCATTTATATTTTAGGATACAAATAGGAACAAATATAACAACTTAGATTATCAAATCTATCACAAAATTAAATACCTCATTAATAATGCCAAAATTATCCAAAACAAAATAACTTAAAAAATATAAATAAATTTCAAATTAAATAGACCTTATTGAGAAGAGTTGAACAATATTTATTTCAACTCAATTGAACCTTATTTGTAATTATTATTTCAAAGAAATTAACTTAAATAATAATAAATTATGATTTTAATGTTAAGTAAATATAAATGAGATAAATTGTAGTAACATAACAAAACCAAAACAAAGTCATGTAAATATCTTAAGACATAAGCTTTAGAGTTACATAGTAACATAAGCGAGTCAAAGAAAAAATTTTGAAAGATGAAATAAATTATATGATAAAGTCATATTAAAATAGCTTTTAAAGCATACCAAAACTCTATAATATAAAATATTTTAAAAAATATTAAAAAACTAATATTTAATAGATATAACCCATCAAGATGTTAATGACATTTTTCGTCTCAATCAAACCCTATTTCAAATACTACTAATTACTAAAGTAAATAAGCATAAATAAAAATAAATTATTATTTTAATATTAAGTAAATATAAAATAAACATCGAATGAGATAATTAAAGTAATATCATATATCCAAATCAAAGTAATATAAAAGTCACACAAGAGGTGAAGAAGAGCTTCATATTAATATAATCAAATCAAATTAAAATATTTTAAGAAATAAGATAAATTTTACATGTTATATTGTATTATACTAAAGAGATCGAGTGTAACGTTTTTGTTCATAAAATCAAAATATTTTATAATACATGATAAATACTAGAAAATAAAATATTAAAAAATATAGAAATGAATATTTAACTAGACAAAGTCCATTGTGATATTCAAATGATGTTTGTTTTATCTTGATAAGAGCACCTCCAAAATTACAATGAATTACAAAAAATGCACAAGCTTACATCATAAGAAATTATTATTTTCAAATTAGCTAAATACATACTAAAGTTGGAATGAGATAAATTGAAGTTATATAACAAAATCAAAGCAATGTAAGGGCAACATTATAGGATATTTGTAGCAACATTGTAATATAACCTAATTAAAAAAATTAGATAATTAGATAAATTTTACTAAAAAAAATAGAATCTTAAGTTACTAAGGAGATTGAGTGTAACATCCTTGATCATTAAATTAGGTACAAATTAAACACTCAAAAAATGTGCCAAAATTAAAAGAATAAAATATTAAATATATATATAAATAAATATTTAATTAGATAGACCGCATTGAGATGAGACTATTAATATTTCCTTTATTTATATCAAGCAAAATTTCGAATTACCAAAATAAATAAAAAATAAAAATAATTTATTATTTTAATTTTAATTAAACATATATTAAAGCTATAATAAGTTAAATTAAAGTAATGAAAAATAACCAAATTAAATCAATGCAAAGGTCACATGAGAGGAGAATTATAGTTTCATAGTAATATAACCAAATTATCGTGAAATATTTGAAAAAATGACATTAATTTTAAGGAAAAGTTATATTCCAAGGTACATGTAGCATGTATGGAAATATCTCAAGAAATTTATAAAACTCAAGAAAATATAAAATATTTTAAAATATAAAAATAAATATTAAATTTGATGGATCTCATTGGGACATGTCTATGAACATTTGTTTCATATCGATTGAACTCATTTTGAATTATTTCAAAATATCAAAATAAATAAGTGTAAATAATAATTTATTATTATTTTAGTAATAAATAAATATATATTTATTAAAGATAATAAGATAAATTAAATTAATTTAATAGAAAAAAAATAGAAGTCATGTAATGGTTAAATGAGATGATAATTAGACTTTTCGTAGTAATACAACCAAATAAAATTAAACATTTTGAGAAGTGAGATAAATTACATGTGAAAGTTTTATTCAAAGATATTAAGATAATCAAGTGTAACCAATGATCATCAATTCTACTTTGAATAAAAATGACTCACAAAGCATTCAAAAATCTTTGGAAATAAAATATCCAAAAATAGAAAAATAATTATTCACTTGGATAGAGCTCAGCATGATGAGTCAAATGATAATTTTTTATCTGGATTGGATCTCATTTTAAGTTACAATAAATTATAAGATAATACAAGAAAAAATATTAATAAATTATTACCTTAATATTAAGTAAATATATGTTATATCTTAAGTGAGATAAATTGAAGTGTTTTTGTGAAAACAAATTGAAGTAATGTAAATGTTACATGAGAAGATATTTAGAGTTACATAGTAATATAGTTAAATAAAAGCAGACATTTTTAATAAATTAGATAAGTTGTATAGGTATTATTAATTCTAAGATAATAATAAGATTAAATGTAACACTTTTTATCATCAAATAAAGTACAAATAAAAATTAGTCGAATATTATGCCAAAACCTTTAAAAATAAATCATTTCAAAATATAAAGGTAAATATCTAATAGGATAGAGATCATTGAGATGAGTTGAATGATGCTTTCTTCATCTTGATTAGAACAGCTTTGGAATTATTATGAATTACAAAACTAAATATCATTAAAAATGAACATTTAATTTCTTAGAGTTTGTTGAGATGAGTACAATAATATTTATTTCATCTTTATTAGACCATGTTTGGAATTACTATGAATTACAAATCTAATATACTTAAATAATAATAAATTATTATTTAATATTAAGTACATATATATATATATATATATATATATATATATATATATATATATTAAAAAGAAAATTAAATAAATAGAAGCAATGTGATATAACAAAATTAAAATGACATAAAAGTTAAAAGGGAATTAGAGTTTCATAGTAATATAACAAAATAAAATTTTTAAGAAATGAGATAGATAGAGTTACATAAAATATAATAAAGCAAAATAAAAAAAAATTTAAAGAAATATGAAAAATGGTGTAGGAAAGTTGCATTGTGAGTTATAATGTAGATTAAGTATAACATCCTTAAACATTAATCTAATATGAATTGAAATATCTCAAAAATTATATTGAAATCCTAAAAAATCAAATATTTAAAAATATAAAAACCAATAATCAATTAGATAGAGCCTATTGAAAAAAGTCTAATAATGTTTCTTTCATCTCAATTGATTATAGTCCAAAATTACTATGATTTACAAAAATTAAATAAATATAAATAATAGTAAATTATTATTTTATTATCTAGTAAATAAATATTAAGGCTAAATTTAGATAAATTTAAGCAATATAATATAATCAAATAAAAGTGACATAAGTGTAACAATATAGTAGAGTTAGAGTTTCTAGTAATTCAATAAACTTAACGAGAACTATTTGAAGAAATAAGACAAATTATGTTAGAATAGATGAGTCCAAATGAATATTTGGAAATATGTCTATATAATAAATAAATATTTAAAAATATTCCAAATGAATAATTTTTTAGATAGAGTAAGAATAGATGAGTCTAATAGTATTTGTTTTATCTCAATTCAAACTCATTTGTAATTAATACGAATTTCTAAAGTAAATTAAAATTAATTATAAAAAAATATTATTTTAAAATTAAGTAAATATAGATTAATACTAAAGTTAGATAAATTAAAATAAAATAAAAAAATTTAAATCAAAGTGACGTAAAAGTTAGGTATGGGAAAATATATGCATACATAATAATATGACCAAATCAAATAGAATTTTTGAAGAAAAGAGATAAATTAATCGAAATATTATATTCTAAAATACAAAGGCAATCAAGAGTCATATCCTTAACTATCAAATTAGACATAATTCAAATTATATTGTCAAATATATCGAAATCTTTGAAAATAAAAAATATTTAAAAATATTAAAATAAATATTTATTTGAATAATGCCCATTGAGATCAGCTGATGATATTTATTTTATCACAATTGTTCCTTATTTGAAAGTACTACAAATTATCAAATTAAATAACAAAAAATAATAATGAACATTTATTTTAATATTTAGTAAATATATGTTACAATTAAGATTAGATAAATTAAAAAAATATAACATATCCAAATCAAAGTAATGTAAAAATGACACTAGAAAAGATTTTGAGTTTGCATAAAAATAAAAAAAAATAAAATCAAAAACTTTTAAAACAAAATAGGGTAAATCAAATAAGAAAGTGACTTTCTAATATTCTTGAACATCAAATCTAGCACTAGTTAAAATGACTCATAAAATATGTCAAAACCTTAAAAAACAAATTATTTAAAAATATAAAATATTAATATTTAACTGAATATAGCTCATTAGGATGAGTACAATGAAAATTTTTTTGTGTCGATTGAATCTCATCTTAGAATTTTTGCTAAATAATAAAGTAAATAAAAATAGATAATAATAAAATACTACTTTAATATAATGTAAATATATATTAAATCATAAATAAGATAAATTGAATCCATTTAATATATTAAATCAAAGTGTTGCACAAGTGACATAAAAATAGAATTAGAGTTACATAATAATATAACACGAAAATGAAACTTAAAAGAAGTGAGACAAATTGTATTAGAAACTTGTATGCAAAGATACTAAGAAGATCAAGTGTAATATCCACAATCATCAAATTAGGCATAAATTAAAATTTCTCATAAACCATGCCAAAATGAGATAACTAAAGTAATATAATTTAGCTAACATAAATCATTGTAAAAGTCACATAAGAGAAGATTTCAAATAATATAATAACATAAAAAATTAATGTAGAATATTTGAAAAAATAAGATAAATTATATAATAAATTATGTTCAAAGACACTAAGGAGATCAAGCATAATATTCTCATTTGTTAAAGTTGGGACAAAAAATGTCTCATAAACCATACAAAACCTAAAGAAAAAATATTTAAAAATATAAAAACTATTTTTTTGGATAAAGGTCATCAAGACGATTCCAATAACATTAATTTTGTCTGGATTGAATCTCATTCATAATTATTACAAAAACTAAAGTTAAATTATTATAAAAAAATAATAAATTATTATTTGAATTTTTAGTAGAAATATATTAACTAAAAATGAGATAAATTGAAGAGTTCAATAAAACCAAACCAAAGTTTTGTAAAGGTCGCATTAGTGGTGATTTAAAATTACATGGTAATATAACCAAATCAAAGTGAAATATTTAACAAAAAGTGATAAATTATACTAGAATGTGCATTCCTCAATCATAAGGAGATTGAGAGTAACACCCTCGATTGCCAAATAAGCTATGAATTGAAATATCTCATAAAACATACCTAATCTCAAAAAAATAAAATATTCAAAAATTTGAGATTGAATACTTAATTAGATAAAACTCATCAATTAGTCCTTGTTTGCTAATACTATAAATCACAACAATAAATAATTATAAATAAATGAATTATTATTTTTCTATTATTGAGTGATTATATATTAAAATTAAGATTAGATAAATTGAAAAAATATATATATCTAAATCAAGGTAGTGTAAAGGTCACACTAGAGGAGATTTAAAGTTACATAACAATATAACTAAATCAAAGCAACAAATAAAAAGAAATCAGATAAATTATTATACAACTTTCTATTAAAAAATAGTAAGTACATTGAGTGTAGCATCCTTGAATATCAAATATGATATGAATTAAAATATCGTTTAAAGTTGTGAAAACTTTTTATGAATTACCAAAACATTAAACTACTTAAATATATTATATTTTTTTCAATTTATCTTATTTTAACTTTAATATATACTTACTTAATACTAAAATAATAATTTCTATTTATATATTATTATTTATTTTTATGATTTATAATAATATCAAATAAAGTCTAATTTATGAGCACTCAAATTTAGTATTCATTCTCATATTTTTGAATATCTATTTTTGTTTAGGCATGTTTTATGAGATATTTTGACCCATGCCTTATTTGACAATCAATGATGTCACCCACCATCTTTTTAGTATAATTAAAATGAACCTTTCTCATATAAGTTATTAATTTTCTTCAAATATTTTACTTTTATTTGGTAGTATTATCATGTAATTTTAAATCACCACTCATGTGACATTTACATCACTTTGGTTTAGTTTTATTGCATTTATTTAATTTATATCATTTTAAATTTAATATATTTCTACTAAAAATTAAAAATAATAATTTTTTTATTATTTATGCTAATTTAACTTTGATTTTTGTAGTAATTTAGATCGATATCTGATCAAGAAAAAGTAAATTTCATTGGACTTATCTTGATAAGCTTTGTCTAATTAATTATTCATTTTTGTATTTTAAAATATTTTATTTTCTTGAGTTGTAGTAGGCTTCATGTGACATTTTGTTTTGTGTCTACTCTTAAAAATAAGAATATTATGCTCAATCTCTTTAGTATCTTCAAATATAATTTCTTATATAATTTATTTTATTTTTTCCAAATTTTTTACATTGATGTATTTATATTATTATGTAATTTAAAATCTTCTTTTATGTGACCTTTACATTGCTTCAATTATTCTCATGTTTTCATGCATGTGTGTGCTTATGTGTGCATGTGCATGTTCATGTGTTTGTGTTCGCATGCATTTTACATGCATTTATGTAGTCATGTGCATGTGTTCATGTTCTTATGTGCATGAGTGAATGTGTGTGTGGTTCATTTTGTGTGCATATGTGTGTGTGCATGTGTGTGACTATATGCATATGCGTGAGTGTGCATAGGTGTTTTTGTATGTACGTGTGTACTAATTCATGTGTATGTGTGTTCATGTGTGTGAGTGTGTGTGTGTGTGCATGCATTTTTACATGTAAGCATGTGCGTACTTATGTGGTGTGCCTGCTCTTGCACGTATTTGTATGAGCATAATTTTGTGTGTACGTGTGCATACTAGTGTGTTCGTGTTCATGTCTACATATAAGTGTGCATTTGTGAATTTGAGCAAGTGTGTGTGCATGTGTGTGTGTGTGTGTTTGTGTGTGTAGATGTACTTTTGTACATGTACTTGTACACATTAGTTTTCTTGCATCGTGTGCATGTTTTGCATCCATGTGTGGTTTGTGCGCATGTGTGTGAGTGTCTATATATGTGTGTAGGCATATGTGCTCATAATTATAAGCATGATTATATGTATGTGTGTGCATGTGTTTGCATGTATATGCAAGTGTGTGTGTGTGTGTGTGTATGTGTATGTGTGAGCATTGTGCATCTATGCATATGTGTGTGCTTTTATTTGTCTATTCATGTGTGCATTTCAATGCATGTGCGTGTCTATGTGTGCATGTTTGTATGTGTAGGGGTAGGTGTGCAAGTGGGTCTATATGTGTTTGTATTCGTTTATGTGTCTATGTGTGTGTTTATATGCCTCTGTGTATGTGCATGCATGCTTTGTGCACATGTGCATGTGTGTGTGTGCTATCCATGCAAGGGGTTCGTGTGGGTGTGAGCATGTGTGTGTGTGTGTTCATGTGTGCATCAATTTAGGTGTATGTGCGTGTATGCATGCATGTGCGTGTGTAAGTCTGTGTATGCATGCATGGATGCATTTGAGTGCACACGTGCGTATATTTCTTCATGTGTGTGTTCACATTTGCTTGCATATATGCATCATAATTTGGGTGTGTGCGAGTATGTTCATATGTGTATATTTGGCTATGAACTTGCTTATGCATGTGTGTGTATGTGTGTGTCTACAAACATGTGCAAGTGTGCAAGCATGTATATCTATATGTGTGTGATGGTTTGTGTGTGTGCATGTGCTTCTGTCTTGTGTGTGCAAGCATGTGCATGTTGGAGAGTGAGTAAAAGTGTGTGTGTGTGCATGTTTGGGTGTGTGTGTGTAAGCATGTGTTGGTGTTTGTGATTGCATGTGTGAGCGTGTGTGCGTGTGTGTGTGAATGCATGCATGTATGCTTATAAGAATATGTGTGTGCATTTGTGTGTGCTTGTGTGTGTGTGTAGGTTTGTGATTGTGTAAAGAGTGTTTGTGTGTGTGTGTGTGTGTTCATGTATCTGTGCATATGTGTGTGTCCCTATTTGTGTGTGTCTATGTGTGCCTATGTGTGCATCTATGTGTTCATGTTTGTGTGTGAATGTGTGTGCTTGTGTTTAGAAGTTCATATGCTATGTTTCTATGCATTCCTATGTGTGTTTGAACAGACATGTGTACATGTGTGTATGTGGGTGTGATTACATGTGTGTATGTGCACATGTGTATACGTTTGTGTACGTGTATATCAGTATGTGTGAGTTTTTGTGCATGTGAATGCATTTGTGTGCATGTCTGCTTGTGTGCATGTGTGGATGCATGTGTGCATGTGTGGATGCATGTGTGCATATGCATGTGTTTCTATACATGTACAACTATGTATGTGTATGTGCATGCATGTGTGAATGTCTATGTGCATGTCTACATGTGTGCATGTGCATGTGTATGCAAGTGCATCTGTATAAGCATGCTTGTATGCATGTACATGTGTGTGCATGAGTATGGGCATGTTTGTTTGTGCGTGTATGTTTACACATATGTGTATGTGCATGTGCATTTGTGTCAATATGTGTATTTCTATGTGCATTTGTACATGTATGTTCACACCTATTTGTTTTTAGGTGTGTGTGTGTGTGTGTGTTTTACATGTGTCTTCTTATGTGTCTTTATGTTTGTGTTTGTCTTTGTGCATGTGCGTGTGCATGTGTTTGTGTGTGTGGGCTTGTGTGTGGGTGTGTATGCAAGCACTTGTGAATGAGTGTATGCATGTGTGTGTGAGAGAGCGATGTGTGCATGGGTGCATGTATGTGTGTGTGTGTGTGCTTGTGCATTTGTG
The DNA here is from genome assembly GCA_023846275.1 of Vanilla planifolia. NCBI lineage: Eukaryota > Viridiplantae > Streptophyta > Magnoliopsida > Asparagales > Orchidaceae > Vanilla > Vanilla planifolia. The sequence continues at coordinate 260,391 of JAIUJO010000328.1, read as the reverse complement.
AATGTGTGTGTTTGTGTGTGTTGTTGTAGATGTGTGTGCATATGCATTTATGTGCAAGCCTACGTATGTGCATGTGTGTCACTACATTTGTTTATCAATGGTTGCATTTACTTGTATGCATGCATTTATGTATTCATATGCACATTCGTGTGTGTATAGTTGTGCATGTGTGTGTGCCTATGTATCTATGTGCAAGTCTATGTGAGTGCCTGTGCATGTCTCTGTGATTCCTTATGTGTGTGTATGTATACATTTGTATTTATGTATTTGTGATTGTGAGCATGTGTGTGTGTTTGTTTCCATGCTTGCATGAATGTATGTGTGTGTGTTTGTGCATGCTTCTATATATGGTTGTCTGCATGTATGTGTATGTTTTTGTCCATATATGCATGTGCTTGAATGTGTGCATGTGCTTGCATGTGTGTCTATGTATGTGTGTGTATGTGTGTTTGTGTGCATATGCGAGCATGTCTATGCATGTGTGTGGAAGGGCATGTGTGTGCATTCATGCTCATGTGTGCTTACTTGCGTGCTTGTATGAGCATGTGCAAGCATGTGTGTGTGTGCTTGCCTATCTACATGTGTATGCATGTGTGTGTGTTTGCATTCATGTCCATGTTTATGAGTGCATGTGTGTATGTGTGTGTGCATGTCCATTGGCTTAGGTGTGTGTATGCATGTACGTGTGTGTGCATGCGTGTATGTGTGTTTGTGCTTGCATGTACATATTCAAATGTGTTCATCATTGTGTGTGTGTGTGTATGTGTGTATTTGTACATATGTGTGTGTATGTGCTTGTGTAGTTGGGTGGGTATATGAGTCTATGTGCATTTTGTATGCATGCATATTTTTTAATGGGAGTGTGTGTATCGATGCACGAGCATGTGTGACGTGTGTGAGTGCGTGCATTTTTGTATGCATGTATTTATGCTTATATATGTTTATGTATGTGCTTATGTGTGTGGTGTGTGTTAGTGTGTTTACATGGGTGTCCACATCTGAACATGTCTATATGTGTGTGTTTATGCATGCATGCACATATGTGTCATTGTATGTGTAAGCATCTATCTGTATGTCTAGGTGTATTTGTTTTGGTGTGTGTGGCTTGGGGTAAGCATGCATGTGTGAGTGCATACGAGTGTGTCCTTACATCTTTGTTTGTATTTGTTCCTACATGCCTAGGTTTTCATGTGTGGTTCTATGTCTGTAGGTGTGTGAATGTTTCTGAACATGTGTTCTTGCGTGTGTGTTATGCATGTGTTCAAGCATTCATCTACATGAGTGCATTCTTGGGTGTGTGTGTGTGCATGTATATGTGTATGTGTTTGTGCATGTTCACTCATGTGTTCATGTGGTTGGTTGTGTTTATGTGTACGTTATCTGCATGTGTGTATATTGTTTATGCATGTGTGCATGTGTGTGCATGTATAAATGTGTGTGGTTGTGGGTTTACGTGTGCATGTGTATGTGCACATTCATATGTGTGCTTGTGCATGTTTGTCTACATGAGTGTGTGTGTGTGTGTGCATGTGCATATGTGTTTGTAAATGTATACTCATACGCTTGTGCGCTTGTGTATGTGAGCACATGAGTGTGTATATGTGCATGTATTTGAGTGAGATTGTGTGTGTTTGCAAGATTGTGTGCTTGTGCTTATGTGTGTGCATATGTGTGTGCGCTCGTGTTCATGTTTGTTGCAATATATGTGTGGGCATTTCTATGTGTTTGTGTTCATGCACATGCGTATGAGTGCTTGCATGTGTGCCAGTTCATGCATGTGGGCATGTATGTAAGCTATTATATTTGTGTGTTTGTATATGAGGGTTTTTATGTGTATGTTTCATCTTGTATGTGTTTTTGTGTATTAATGCATGCATATTTATGTGTGTGAGTACTTATTAGCACGTGCATGTGTATGCATATATGTGTTTTTGTATGCATGCATGTGTGTCTGTGCATGCAAACATGTTTGCATGCAAGCATGTTTGTGTGTGCTTTGTGTGCATGTGCGTGTGTGGGTGTGGGTATGTGTGTGTACAAGTGCATGCTCGCATATGTGTATTTATGGGTGCATATTTGTTCTTGTATGTGTGCTCACACCTATGTGCATGCATGTGCCTATATGTTCTTGCATGTGTTCATGTATTTATGTGCATGAGTGTGCGTAGCACTGTACATGCAGTGTACATGTGTGTGTGTGTGTATATGCATTCATGTGCATGTGTGTTGCATGTGTCCATGTCTAGTGCATGCATGTGTGTAAGTTTGTTTGTGCGTTTATGTGCTTCTATGTGTGTTTGTTATGCATGTCTATGTGTATATGTGGTGTGTGTGTGTGTGTTTGTGAAGGTGTGTGAGTATTTATGCATGCATATGTATGTGTGTGACTATGAATTTACACTTGCACAAATCTATATGTGTGTGGATGCATATGTGTGTGTATATGTTTGTCTATATGAGTATGTTTTGGAGTTCATAGATGTGTATGTGCATGTCTCTATATGCCTATATGAGTGGGGCTGTGTGTATGTTCAAGTGTTTGCATGTGTATGCATGTGCATATATCTAATTGTTCATATGTGTTTGTGATTGTGTCCATGTGAGTATGGCTCTATGTGTGTTATGTGTGTGTGTGTGTGTGCTAGGGCATGCATGTCTATGTTTATGTTTGCATGCATGTGCCTACGTACATGCATGCATATGTGTGTGTGTGCAACTGTGAGTGTCCCTATGGTGCATATTTGTATTCTTGTGCATGTGTGTTATGAGTGTGCATGTTTTATGTGCAAGAACATATGTTTTTATGTTTTCATGCATGGATATTTGACTATTTTATGTGTGTGCATGTGTAAGTGAGCATGTGTGTGTATATGTGTATGCATATGAGTATGTATGTGCTTGTGCATATGTGTTTGCATGTTTGGTTGAGTGTGTTTGTATGCACATTTGCACACATCTAAGCATGGGTGCATGCGTGTGTGTATGTGTGTGTGTGTCTTTGTGGGCAAGTATATATGTCTGTATGTAAGCATTTGTATGGATGCATGTAGATGGGTGTGTGTGTGTGTGTGTGCATGTGTTTATTTGTGTGTGTATGTGCATGTATGTTCATACTTGTGTGTATATGAGTGTGTGTAAGGATGTACATGCATGTATGCTTATGTGTTTGCATGGTTGTGTGTATAGGTGTGTGTGCATATCCATGTGTGTGTTTGTGCTTATTTTTGTGCCTATGTATGTGTGTGTGCATGTTATTATATGTGTGGGTTTGTCTATGTACATACATTCATGCACATGGGTGTGTTTGTGTGTGTGTAAGTGCATCTTTGTGTTTGTGCATATATGTGTGTGTATGCATACGCATGCATGTGTATATCTATGTGTGCATGTGTATTTATTTGTTTGCTGGTTCATGCATGTGTGTGTGTGTACGTTCACATATGTGTGCATTTATGTAGGTGTGTATGTCTGTGAGCAACTACATGTGTATGAGTATGTTTTGTCATTTATGTGCTTGTGCATGTGTATGTATGTGTGTGCATGTGTGTGTGTGTGTATGTGCATATGTGTGTGTCTATGTGCATTTGTGCATGTTGGTGTGCAAATTTCTATGTGTGTGTGTGAGTGAGTTTGTGCATGCATGTGTGTGTGTATTTATCTATGTGCATGTGTATTTGCTTATGTGTGCATTTGCATGTGCATGTGAGGGTGTATGTGTTTGTGCATATTCATAAGCATGTTTCAACATTTGTGTATGGGGTGTGTGTGTGTGTGGGGGTATGCATATGCATATTTGTGCATGATTACGCATGTGTATGTACATATATGTGTGCAAACATGTTTTTATGTGCATGTGTGAGAGTGTGCACTTGCATGAGGGAGTGTTTACACGTGTGTCCTTATGCATGTATGCATTTGTATGTGTGTGTGTGTGTGTATGTGTTGATGTGTGTGCTTGTGTGTGTGAGTGCATACATACATTTGTGTCTACGTGTGTTTGCATGTGTCTATGTGTGCATGTGGAGATGCACATATGGGTTTACATATGTCTATGTGTGTGTGTATGTGTGTATGCTTGGTCATGCATACGTTCATGTAGATGTGTCTCAGCATACACATCTATGTTCATATGTATGCATGTCTATTTGTGCACGTACATATGCATGCATTCATGTATCTATAAGCATGTGTGTGTGTGTGTGCGGGTGTTTTTGTGCATGTATATGGTTATGTGTGTGTGTTGGTGTGTGTCTGTGTCTATGCATGTGCATATGTTTATATGGGTGTGTGTTTCTACTTGGATGTGCATGTATGTGTGTGTGTGTGTATGTGTTGGTGTGTGTGTGTGTGTATATTTGTTTGTGAGTGCATATGCATTCAAGTGTTAGTGTGTCTATGCATATGTATGTTTGGAGGTGTGGGTATGCATACATGTGTTTATGTACATGTGTATATGTTTGTGTGTAACATGCACCTACATTTGTGTAGTGCATGCATGTGTGTGTGTGTTCATGTATACAGGTTTGTGCATATGTATGCATGTGCACATACATGGTGTGCATTTGTTTTTGTGTATACAAGCAGGCATATATGTCTTTATGTATTTGGGTGCACACTTGTGTGTCTCTTCATATGTGTGTGTATGCAAAGGTGCATGTGCGCAAGTCTACATGTGTGTATGCAATGTGTGTGCATACATGTCTATTTTTCTATGCATATGTGTGTGGGTACATGTGTTTTTTGTGTCCGTGTGGATATGCATGTGTGAGTGAGTGTGTGTGTGTGTGTGTTCATGTGTGTAGGTTTGTTTGTACATGCTTGTGCATACACGTGTGTGTTCGAGAGTGTGTATGACTATATGTGTATATGTGCCTGTGTTATTCTATATGTGTGTGCATGTAACTACATTTGTGTGCATCTTAGTGTGTGTGCAAGTGTGTTTAGGAGTTTAAGTGTGTGTGTGTGCATGCATATGTACTTGAATACGTGTGTGTGTGTGTGTATGTAGATGGGCACATATCTATGAGTGTGTTGATGTGTGTGTGCCAATGCTTGCATGATTGAGTTTAATTATGCATGTGTGTGCATGTATTTATGTGTTTGTGTGTGCTCTAGTGTGCCTACATATGTGTGCATGTGTTTTTGGTGGTTGTGTCATGTGTTTGGAAGTGAATGTGCATGTGTGCTAGTGTATCAAAGCATGTGTGTGTGTATGTGTTTTTGTGCACGTACATATCTACATGTTTGTGTGCATGTGTGTGTGTATGTGTGTGTCTGTGTTGTGTGAGTGCATGAGTGAGTATGTGTGCTTTGTGTGCATGTGTAAGTATGTCTGTGAGTGAGCTTTTATATGTGCAGGTGTTTGTCCATGTCAATGTAAGTGTGCATGTGCATTAGTGCCTGTGTGAATGTGTGCATATGTTTGTGAGTGCTTGCATGTGTGTGGGCATGTATGCATGCTTAAGTGCATCTATGTGAGCATTTGTGTGCTTTCTTGTGTGTTTATGTGTGAGTACATGCACACATGCATGTATGTAGATGCTTGCTTTCTTGTGTTTGCGTGTGTGTGAACACATATGTATATGTATGTGTCTATCTATTTATGTGTCTGTGTGCACATATATGTGTGCATCTTGTTGTACATACATTTGTATGTCTTTGTGCATGTTTGTGTGTGGGTTTATGTATGCATGTATATGTGAGTGTTCACGTGTATGCATGTGTTTGTGTTTATGTGTGTGCTTATGCACACATGTGTGGGTGTACATGTGTGTATATGTGTGTGTTTGCATGCATGTGCATATGTGTGAGTGTGTGCATGTGTTTGTACAATTTTATGCATGTGCATGTGTGTGTTTATGTCTACATGTGTGAGTGTGTGTGCATATGCATGTTTGTGTGTCTACATGAGTGTGTGCGTGTGTGTGTGTGCCTATGTTTGTCTACTTATGCATCTTTGTTTATGTGTGTTTGCATATGCATGTGTGTGAATGTGTTGGTTTATGTCAATGTGTGTGTGTTCATGTTTTCATGTGTGCATGCATGCTTTTATGTGTGTTTGTGCATATGTGTGTGTGAGTGTGTGTTTGTTCTTATATGTATGTGTGTGTGTGTGTGTGTATGTCCATGTATGGTTGTGGGTATGTGTGTGCATGCATTTGTGCATTCATTTTTGTTTGTGGCTGTGTGTACTTGTGTGCATACATGTCTGTGCATGAATGAATGCATGTGTAACAAGCGAGAACATATGTATGTCTATGTGCTCATGTGGGTGTGCATGTAGGTGTGTGTTTGTATTTGATTATGTGTATCTGTGTGTGCATGTTGATCTCTATATGTGTGAACGGATAAATGTGTGTCCATGTGTGTGTGTTAGTCCATCAATGTCTATGTAGGTACATGTCTGCATGTGTGTGCATACATGTGTGCTTTTGTATGTCTACGTGTGTGTGTGTGTCTATATAGGAATGTATGATGGTGTGCATATCTACCTGAGTTTATGTGCAGGTTAGTGCATTTGCATGGGTGCATGTGTGCTTTTGCACTATGTAGGAGCAAAAGTGTCTAGTTGTGTGTGTGTGAATGTGTGTGTGTGTGCATGTTTGATTGTGTGAGTCCACATGTTTGTGTGCACGCTTTCTTGAGTGTCTTTTCTTGTGTGCATAAGCACATGTGCATATGTGGGTGCATGCTTTCTTGTGTTTGTGTGTGTATGTGCACCCATGTGTGCATGTGGGTGTATGTGCGTGCATGTATGTGTGGATTTTCATGTTTGTATGTGTGTTCGTATGTTTGAGCATGTGCTTATGCACGCATATGTATGGGTGCATGCATGTGTGTGCATAAGTGTGCATGTGCATATATGTCTTTGTGTATGCATGTGTGTGCTTGTGGGTGTGTTTTTGCATTAGTGTGTGTTCATACCTGTGTGTATTTGTATGTGTGTCAATGTCCATATGTACGTGCATGTGTTTGTGTATGTGTATGTGTATGTATATGTGTGTGTATATGTATATGTGCACATTTGAGTGTATTAGTATGTGTACATATTCTTATGAGCTTGTTTATATGTGTGTGTCCAAGTGCATGCATCTGTATGTGCATGTGCTTGTGTGCTTGTGCATGTTTGTGTATGTGTGTATATGTATAGCGTGTGATGTCTATGTGTGTATGCGTGCATGTCTATAAGTGTTTGTGTTTGCATGCATATGTACTTATTTCTATGTGTGTTTGTGCATGTGTGCATATAAGTGTATGTGCATGCGCATGTGTGTACGTGTGTAAGTGTGTGTATATTATTATGAGTGCTTGGGTGCATGTATGTGTGTGTGTGTGCATGTGTGTGCCTGCATATGTGTGTGTGTGCACATGTGTGTGTTCATGTGCATGTGCATGTGTGTACATGTGTAATATGTATGTGAATATCTGCATGTGTTGTGCATGTGTGTGTGTGTTTGCATGTGTGCATGTGTGCATGTGTGTGTGTGTATTTTTGCAAGTGTTTATTTGTTCTCGTGCAATTATATGTGCATGCATTGGAATACAAGTTGTTCATATCTATTTGTGAGCATTTATGTGTGCACCTTTTTATGCGTGTGTGTGTGTGTTTGTTCTTATGTCTATGTACATGTGCATATGTGTATGTATGTGTGAGTTTGTGTGAGTGCATGAGTGTACATGTGTATGTGTATGTGTGTGTGCAACCGTAAGCATTCGGGTGTGTCTATGTGCATGTGAGTGTACAGGTGTTCTCATGCTTATGAGCCTTTGATTATAATTGTGTGTGTGTGTGTTCCTATGGTTATGAATGTGTGTGTGTGTGCGTGAGTGCATGTTCTTGTCCATGTGTATGTGTGAGCATGTGCATGTGCGCATCTATATGCATATCTATGTGTCAACATGTGTGTGCTTGTGTCTACATGTGTGTATATATGCACATGTGTATTTGTTTATGTACATGTGTGCACTTGTATGTGTGTTCTTATATGTGCACGTAGGTACATGACTGGATGCATGTGTGCAAGCAAAAGTTTATGTTGTGTGTATAGGTGTGTATGTGTGTCTATGTGAGTATGCATTTGTGCATATGCATGTGTGCACATATGCATGTGTTTATTTATGTCTGCATATGTATACATGTGTAGGTGTTTTGCATGTGAGTGTGTGTGCATATGTTTATGTGTGTACGTGTCTGTTTGTGTGGGTATGTGTTTGTGTATGCATGTGTGTACATGTGTGTATACTTTTTTGTGCATGTGTGCATATTTGTAGAGGTTCACACATGTGTGCATGTGTTCATTTGCATCTATGAGTGTGTATGTGTGTGTGTATGTGAATGTGTGTGCTAGTCGGTGCATGTGTGTGCATTTTTTGTGTTTGTGTGCATACGTGGATGGTGTCTTCAAGCACGTGGGTGTATGAGGCTATTTGTGTATGTGTGTATGTGTGTGTGTATGTGAGCGAGAACATGTGTGTACACAAATAGTCACAAGTATGTGTGGGAGCATGTCTATGTATGTGTGCATGTGTGCATGTACATGGATGTGATTATGCATGCATTCACCCATGCATGTGCATGTGCAAGTTTGGGTGTATAAGTGTGATGGTGCGCATGAGTGCATGTGTTTGTGAGTATATGTGCCTATGTGTCTGAGTGTCTATATGGGTGTACATACATATGTGTGTGTGTGCGAGTGCACGTATGTGTGTGGGCATGCACTCATGCATGTAGACTAGTGCAAACACATGTGTGTATGCATGCAAGTCTGTGTGATTGCAAACATGCATGTTTATGTATATTTTTGTGTGTGTGTGTGTGTTTATGCATCTATGTGTTCAAGCACATGTGTGTGTGGGTATATGTTTATGTGTGCAACTGCTTGTCAGAGATTATGTTTACAAGAGTGCATGTGTTTGTGTGTGTGTATGTCTATTTGTGTGCTAGTGTGGGTGTGTGATTGCATTCTTCTATGTAGGTGTGTGTGCTTATATTTGTATGCATGTGCATAAGTGTGTGTGTGTGTGTGTGTGCATGCATGCAAGTGTGAATGTGAGTGTGTGCATACATGAAGTTGTGAAAGTGAGCATGTGTGTGTGTGTGTGTCTCAATGTGTGTGGATTTGTTTGAACAAGTTTGTATGTATATGTGCATACATGTGTCTATATGTGTACATGTGTGTGTGTACGACCATGCATGTGCCAACATGTGTGTGTGTGCATTTGTGCATGTTTAGGAAAGCATGTGTCTATGGGTGTGTGTGAGTGTGTGTAATTGTATGTTTATGTGTGTGCCTTTTTGTGTGCATATGGGTGCATGTGTGTGTCTATATGGATGTGTGTACATATGTGTTTGCATGTGTATTCAAGTGTTTGTAGCCATGTTTATGTATGTGTGTGTGAGTGAGTTTATGTATACATGTGTTTGTGCTTATCTCTAAGTGTTTGTTTGTGGTTCCATGTGTGTGTGTTAATACGTGTGTGTGTGTGTGTGCATATGTTTTGTGTGCTTATGTGTGTATATTCATGCACAAGTGTGTGTTTATGTGTGTATGCATCTTTATTTGTGTGCATGTGTATACATGTTTACATGCATGCATGCATGAATTTGTGTCCTTGTGCATCTCTGTGTGTATGTGTGTGTGTTTTTGCTTTCATGAAAGTGTGTCAACTTGTTTGTGTGTGTGTGTAAGTGTTCATGCATAAGTGTGTGCATGTATATCAGTGCATGTTTATGAGAGCATATACTTTTGTGTGTGTGTGTGTGTGCATGTGTGTGTGAGGGTATCTATTGGTGAGCCTATGTGTGTGTGCTTAAGTGTGTGCATATGTGTGTACAAACATGCACAAGTGTGTGTGTGTGTGTGCACATGTTCGTGTGTACATGTATGTGTGCATGTGTATGCATAGTCTCATGTGTGTGGGTGTGTCTATACGTGTGTGTGTGTGTGTGCATGGGTTGATATGGGTGCTTGCATGTGTGTAAGCATGCATTTGTGTCTGCATGCATGTTTACATGTATTTATGCCTTTAGGAGTCTGGGCATTCTTTTTTGTGTGTGTGTGTGCTTACATGTTTGTATGTGTGTGAGTTTGTGTGTGCATCTACTTGCACATGTGTGTGTGCAAGTGTGTGTGTGTGTGGTTATGCGTATGTCTATCCATGTATGTTTGGGAGCTTGTTTAGGTGTGTTCGTATGGATGTGCATGTGCATGCCTCTATGTGTGTGTGTTTTTTGTTTACATGTGCTTATCTACATGTGTGTATCTTTTTGTACTTTTTGTATGTGTTCATGCATGTATTTGTGAGTGTGCGCATTTGGGTGAGCTTTTGTATGTGTGCATGTATGTGTGTGTATGCATCAATGTGCATATGTGTGCATATGTGTGTATGTCTGTGACCATTTATGTGTGTGTATGTGTGCATTTGCATTTGTATTTGTGCATGTGTGTGTTTGTTCCTATGTTTAACAGTAGACTTGTGCATGCATGTGTGCATACACATGCATGTGTGCATACACATGCATGTATGTGTTTTGTCTATGTGAATGTATGAGTTTGTTTGTGTGTGTGTGTGTGCATGGATGTGTTTGTGTGCATGTGCATTTGCATGTGAGTCAGTGGGTGCACATGTGAATGTATGTGCATGTGCTTGCATTTACATACGTGTTTGTGCCTATGTATGTGTGCATATGCATGTGTATATGTGGTTCTGTGTATGTCTACTTGTGAGCGTATGTGTGGCATAAAAGTATGTCTGTGTGTGTGTGTGTGTATGTGTGTGTGTGTGTGTGCAAGTCTAAGAATGTGTACCTGGCTATGCATGTGTGCGTGCGTGTGTGTGTGTGTGCGTGTGTGTGTGTGTGTATGGGTGCATGTGTGTGCATTTGTTTGTATGTGTGTTTGTGCATGCACGTGTGCTTATGCATGTGCAAGTGCATGCACTTGTATTTGCTTATGTATATGCATTAATTTGTGTGTGTATGTGTGGGGGTTTGTGTGTGTCTACATGTGTATATGCATGTGTGTGTGCCTATCTACCAGTGTTTATGTGTGTATGTGTGTATGTCTGCATGTGTGTTTACGTGTTTGTATAACACATATGATTGTCAAATCTACTAGGAATTGAAATGACTCGTAAAGCATAAGAAAACCCTATGAAATAAAATATTCAAAAATATAAAAAATAATTATTCAAAATAAGAATAAATATTAATAAATTATTATTTTAATATTAAGTAAATATATGTTAAATCATAAGTGAGATAAATTGAAGCGATGTAATGAAACAAAACTGAAGCAATATAAATGTTACACTAGAAGAGATTTGGAGTTATATAATAATATAATTAAATAAAGAAAATGGTTTTAATAATTTAGATAAGTTTTATTGGAATTATTCATTCTAAGATAACAAAAACAATAAGTGCAAATTTTTTTATCAATTAAGGTATAAATCAAAATTACTAAAAATTTTGCTAAAACCTTAAAAAAATAAAACATATCAAAATATAAAGTTGAACATTTATTAGTATAGAGATCATTAAGATGAGTGGAATGATGCTTTCTTCATCTTGATTGGACCATCTTTGGAATTATTATGAATTACGAAACTAAATCTCATTAAAAAATGAACATTTTTTTTGTTAGAGCATGTCAAGATGACTCCTATGATATTTATTTCATCTTGACCAGATCACTTTTGGAATTACTACAAATTATGTAATTTAATATGCTTAAATAATAATAAATGATTATTTTAATATTAAGTATATATATATGTATATATATATATATATATGTATATATATATATATATATATATATATATATATATATATATATATATATATATATATATATATATATATATATATATATATATTAAAGTTAAAATTTGATAAACTAAAGCAATGTAATATAACAAAATTAAAATGACATAGATGTCAAATAAATGAGAATTAGAGTTTCATAGTAATATAAGAAAATAATTTTTTTAAGAAATGAGATAAATAAAGTTGCATAGTAATATAGTTAAATGGAACAAAAAATTTAAGAAATAAACAAATTGATGTGAGAAACTTAATTCCAAGTTATAAAGTAGATTGAGTATAACATCCTTAATCATTAATCTAGTATAAATTCAAATATCTCATAAAATCTACTAAAATCTTAAAAAATCAAATATTTAAAAATATAAAAATAAATATTAAATTAGATAAAGCATATTAAAACAAGTCTAACAACATTTCTTTCACATCAAATGAATGTAGTTTGGAATTGTTATGATTTACCAAAATTAAACAAATATAAATAACAATAAATTATTTTTTTTTATATAGTAAATATATATTAAGGCTAAAATTAGATAAATTTAATTAATGTAATATAACCAAATAAAAGTGACATAAATGTAATAGGAGAGGAGAATTAAAGTTTTTAATTATTAAATATAATCATTGCAAAACCTTTTGAAGAAATGAAGCAAACTATGTTGGAATGTTAATTCAAAAATACTAAGGAGGTCAAGTTTATTATTAACGATAATCAAATTAGAAATAAATCAAAATGTCTTATAAAATATGCCAATATAACAAATAAATATTTAACAATATTTAAAATGAATATTTGATTGGATAAAGTAAAAAAAACAAGTCCCACAACATTAACTTTATCTTGATTAGAACACATTTGTAATTAATACAAATTACAAAACTAAATAGCCAAAAATAATAACTATAAATTATTTTAATATTAACTAAATATATATCAATACTAATGTCAAATAAATTAAAATAATATAATATAATAGAATCAAAGTGATGTAAAAGTCAAAAAAGGGAAAATAGATACATACATACTAATATGACCAAATCAAATAGAAATATATAAAGAAATGAGATAAATTATATGAAAATATTGTATTCTGACATACAAAAGAGGTCCAGAGTAATATCCTCAATTATCAAACTATATATAAATAAAAAAATCTTATAAAATATGTCAAAATCATAGAACATAAAAAATATTTTAAAATATTAAAAAATAAATTAATTTAAATAAAACTCATTGAGACGAGTTTGATATTATTTATTTTATCTTGACTGTTTCTTATTTGGAATTACTACAAGACATCAAAATAAATAAGAAAAAATAATAATAAAGATGAGATAAATTAAAATAATATAATATATCTAAATCAAAATAATATAAAACTGATATGAGAAAAGATTTTGAGTTGCATAGCAATAAGATCTAATAAAATCAAAAACTTTGAAAACAAAATAAGGTAAATCATACACCAAAGTGGCTTTCTAATATTCTTGATCATCAATCTAGCATTGATTAAAATTTCTAATAAATAATACCAAAAACATAAAAAATTATTTAAAAATATAAAATATAAATATTTAATTTAATAGAGCTCATCAAGATAAGTATAATAAAAATTATTTTGTGTCGATCAAATCTCATTTTGAAATTTTTATTAAATAACAAATTAAATAAAAATAAACAATAATAAACTATTATTTTAATATAATGTAAATATATATATTGAAGCTTAAATAAGTTAAATTGAACCAATATAATACACTAAATTAAAGCTATGTAAAAGTGACATAATAATAGAATTAGAGTTACATAATAATATAATAAAAAAATAAAAACTTAATAGAAATTAGACAAATTATACTAGAAACTTGCATTCCAAGATGATAAGAGAATCAAACACAACATCCATGATCATCAAATTAGCCACAAATCAACAATTCTCATAAAACATACCAAAATGAGAAAATTAAAGTAATTTAATTTAGCCAAAACAAATCATTATAAAAGTTGCATAATAGAAGCTTTCCAATTATATAGTAATATAATGAAATTAATATGAAATATTTGAAGAAATAAGATAAATGGTATAATGAATTATATTTGAATACACTAAGGAGATTGAGCATAATATTCTAAGTCATTAAAGATGGAGCAAAAAATTGTAACAAAACCTACTAGAATTAAAGTAAATAAAATATTTAAAAATACCAAAAAATTATTGGATAAAGTTCATCAAGATGAGTCCAATGAAATTGTTTTGTCTTGATCGGATCTCATTCATCATTATTACGAAAACTAAAATTAAATTAGCATAAAAATAATAATAAATTATCATTTTAATTTTTAATAAAAATATATTAAAGCTAAAATGAGATAAATTGAAGAATTCAATAAAACAAAATCAAAGCTATGTAAAGGTTACATAAGCCATGATTTAAAGTTACTTGGTAATATAACCAAATCAAAGTAATATTTTTTTAAGGAAAAGTGATAAATTATACTAGAAATGTGCATTCCAAGGTACTAAGGAGATCTAGGATAATATTCTTGAATGCCAAATAAGGTATTAATTGAAATACCTCATAAAACATTCCTAATCCAAAAAAAATAAAATATTCAAAAATATAAAAATGAATACTTAATTAGACAAAGCTTGTTAATTAAACCTTGTTTAGTAATAGTAAAATAAAAAAATAAATAATCATAAATAACAAAATTTTATTCTAATATCAAGTAAGTGGATATTAAGGTTAAAATAAGATAAATTAAAAAAATATAATTAATCTAATTCAAAGTAGTGAAAAGATCACATGAGAGGAGATTTAAAGTTATATTGTAATATAACTAAATCAAAGCAATAAATTTAAAAAAATTAGATACATTATACTAAAAAGTTCAAATAAAAAATAATAAGTACATCGAGTGTAACAACCTTAATTATTAAATATGATATGAATTAAACTGCCTAGTAAAACTTTCAAAACATCGTATGGATTATCAAAATTCTACATTATTTTGATTTATATATATTGCATTTCTTTAAATTATCTCATTTTAACATTAATTTATACTTGATACTAAAATAATAATTTTTATTTATTATTATTATTGTTTATTTTTATGATTTACAATAATACCAAACAACGTCTAATTGTTGAGCTTCTTCTAATTAAGTATTAATTTTTATATTTATGAATATCATATTTTTTTGGGTTTATGTATGTTTTATGAGATATTTTGATTCATTTCCAATTTAGTAATCAAGGATGTCACCCTCGATCTCCTTAGTATTTTATAATACACCTTTCTCATGCAATTTATCACTTTTCTTCAAATATTTTATTTTGATTTGGATATATTACCAAGTAACCTTAAATCACCACTCATATGACCATTACATCGCTTTGGCTTAGTTATATTACATTTCTTCAATTTATCTTTTTTTACTTTAATACATTTCTACTAATAATTAAAACAATAATTTGTTATTATTTATGTTAATTTAACATTAGTTTCCATAGTAATTTTGATCGAGATCTGATCAAGAAGAAATAAATTTCAATAAACTCATCTTATTGAGCTTTATTTAATTAATTATTCATTTTTATATTTTAAATATTTTTTATTGAGTTCTAGTATGTTTTGTGAGACATTTTTTGTACCTACTTTAGTAAATAAGAATGTTATGCTCAATCTCTTTAGTATCTTTAAATATAATTTCTTATACAATTTATATCATTTCTTCAAATATTTTATATTGATTTATTTTTATTACTATGTAATTTGCATCTTCTCTTGTGTGACCTTTATATCGATTTGTTTTGGCTAAATTAAATTACTTTAGTTATTCTCATGTGCCCATGCATGTGCATGTGGATGTGTGCATGAGCATGTACATGTGTGTGTGCACACATGTGTCTACGTAGCCATGTGGAAGTGTGTGTACTTGTGTGTGTGCATGTGTTTATGTTCCTATGTGCTTGTGTGTATTTGTGTGTGTATATGTGTGTGTGCATGTGTGTGATTGTGTGCATATGCATGAGTGTGAGTGGGTCTTTTTGCATTTATATGTGTGTACTTATGCATGTGCATTTGTGTTTATGTATGTGTATGTGTGCATGTGTGTGTTTATGTGAGCATGTGTGTGTGTGTGTGCTTGTATATAATTTTGTGATTATAATTTTGAGTTTGTATATATGTATGTGAGTGTGTTCATATTTGCATACAAGTGTGTGTATTTGTAAGTTCGACAATGTGTGTGTGTATGTGTTTGTGTGTGCATATGTACTTTTGTGTGTATATTTATGTATGTTAATTTAGTTTCATCAATGTGTGTGTTTTTCATCCATGTGTGGTCTATGTGTGTATTTGTGTGAGTTTCTATGTGTGTGTGCAGGCATATATGCTCACAATTATATGCATGACAATGTGTATATGCACGCATAAGTGTGTAGATGTGTGTGTGTGTGTATGGCTAAGCATGCATGTGTGCGTGTATGTGTATGTGTGAACATTTCTTTGTGTGTGTATGCATGTGTATGTGTGTGCATTTATGTGTCCATTTATGTGTGGATTTGCAAGCATGCATATATTTTCGTGTGCATCTACACACATAGAATTTATATCTATGTGTGCAGTGATAGGTGTGGGAGAAGGTGTATGTGCATATATGTATGTGTCTGTGTGTGTGTCTGTATATGTATATGTGTCTATCTGTGTGTGTGCTTACTTTGTTTATGTGTGCATGCATGTGTGTGTAGGTTTAGGTTTGAGTGTGTGTGTGCTTGCATGTGCGTGTGCACGTGCACGTAGGCACATGTGGGTGCATTTGAATGTCTTGCATGTATCTCTTCAGTGTGTGTGTGCATGTTTGCATGCATATGTGCATGCATTAGAGTTTGTGCATGTGTGCATGGGTTTTTGTGTGACTATGAGCTTTTTTGTGCCTTTGTGTGTATGTGTGTGTGCTTACAAACATGTACAAGTGTGTAAGCATGCATATTTTTGTGCGTGTGTAGATTTGTGTGTGTGACTGTGAATGTATCTATGTGTGTGCAAGGATGTGCATGTTGACAATTATAAAAATATGTGTGCACCTACGTGTGCAATCATGTGTGTGTGTATTCGTGTCATAAGTGTGTGTTGGTGTTCGTGATTACATGTTTGAGCAAGTGTGTGTGCATGAATGCATGCATGTGTAAGCGTGTTTGTGTGTGTGCAAATGGGCACAAATGTGTGCATTTGTGTGTGTGTGTGTATGCATGTGTGCAAGTTTGTGATTTTGTATGTGTGTTTGTGTGTGTGTATGTGTGCTTGTATGTGTGAATATGTGATTATGTGCACTTAGTGTACATGTTTGTGTATGCCTATGTGTGTATGTATTTGTTCACATTTCTGTATGCATGTGTGTGCTTGTGTACACTAGTGCAACTATCTCTATTCATTTCTATGTGTGTTTTAGCATGCATGTCTATGTGTGTGTATATGTGTGTGACTACATGCATGAGTATTTTTGCACGTGTGTGTGGACATGTGTTTGTATATGTGCTTGTAGATGTGTGTATATGTTTGTATATGTGTATATGAGTGTGTGTGCGAGTTTGTGTTCATGTGAATGCATACGTGTGTGCGTGTGTGTGAGTATGTGTGTGCATTTGTGCTTTTGTGCATGTGTGGGTGAATGTGTTCTTTTTCATGTGTGCCTATTTGCATGTGTTTGTAAGTGCATGCTTATATGTGTGAATGTGTATGTGTAAGTGTGCAAGTGTGCATGTGTGCATGCAAGCAAGCACATGTGTATGGGCATGTTTGTGTGTGCATGCATGCATGCACATGTGTATATGCATGTTTGTGAGTGTATATACATGTGTGTGTGTGTGGGTGCATGTCATGTTTTTGTGTGTGTGCATGCGTGTATGTGCACACGTGTGTGTGTGTGTTTATGGGTGTGAGTGTGTGTGTGTGTTCTATATGTGTTTGCACATGTGTCCTTACGTGTGTGTGTGTGTGTGAATGTGTTTGTGCATGTGTGTGCATACATGTGTGTGTTTGTGCATGTTTTTGTGTTTGTGGCATATGTTTAGGTGTGTATGCATGCACTTATGAATATGTGTGTGTAGGAGAGTGATTTATGCATAGGCACATGTATGTGTGTTTGTGTGTGTATGTGTTCTTATTCATTTGTGTTTATGTGTGTGATTATGTAAGTGTTGTTTCTGGGTGTGTATGCATAGGCATCTACATATGAGCCTATGCATGTGCATCTATCTTATAATGTGTTTACGTCAGTATGCATGTGCTTATATGCATGCATTTATGTATTCATGTGCACATTTTTGTTTGTACATCTTTGTATCTGTGCATGCATGTGTTTAGGACTAAGTCTTTATGGGTGTGTGTGCATGTCTGTGTTTCTTTATGTGTGTGTGTATGCATTTGTGTGCTTATTGTGTGCATGTGTGTGTACATGTGCATGCATGTGCGAGTGTATGAGTGTGTGTGTGTGTGTGCTTCTATATGTGTTTGTGTGCACATGTGTATGTTAGTTGTCTGTATGTGTATGTGTATCTTTGTCCTTACGTGCATGTGCATGCATTTGTACATGTGCTTGCGAGTGGGACTGTCTGTTTATGTGCATGTGTGTTAGTATGAATGTGTGCATGCATGTGGAAGAGCATATGTGAGCATTCATGCACATGTGTGCATGCCTGTGTGTTTGTATGGGCATGAGTATGCATGTGTGTTGCACATTCGTGTGCTAATATGTGTGTGTGTGTATGCATTTAGCTTATGTGCCTATGTGCCTATGAGTGTGATGTGCATGTGTGTATGTGTGGTTATGCATGCATGTACATATGCAAGTGTGTTCATCATTATGTACGTGTGAGTGCCAATGTGCGTGTGTGTGTGTGCTTGTGTGTATTTTTACATGTGTGTGTGCATGTGCATATGTAGTTGGGTGTGTGTGCATGTGAGTGTGGGCATGCATGTCTGTGCATGGGAGTATGTGTGTGCTAATGGAAGGGCATGTGTGTGTGTACACACGTGAGTGTGTGTGTGTGTGTGTGTGCATGCTTATGTGCATGTATGTATGCTTATATGTTTCTGCATATGTGCTTATATTTGTGTGGAGTGTGTCCATATGTTTGCATGTGTGTCCACATTTGCACATGTGTGTGTGTGTTTATGCATGCATGCACATATGTGTCATTGCATGTGTAAGCCTCTATTTGTATGTGTTTCTATGTGTGTGCCTTTGGGTATGCATGCATGCATGAGCATATACAAGTATATGCTTATGTGTTTGCATGTATTTGTTCTACATGTGTGGGTTTTCGTGTGTGGTTCTACATGTGTAACTATGTGTACATGTCTACACATGTGTTCTTGTGTGTGTGGGTGAGTGGGAGCATGCATGTGTGCAAAAATGTTTATGCATGAATGCATGCATATGTGTGTGCATGCATGTATGTGTCTATGTGTTTGAACATTTTTTGCTAATGTGTGCATGTGCTTGTGTGTGTTTATGTGTATGTGTGTGCATATGTGTGTGCCAGGGTGTATTAATATGCATGTATATGTGTGTGTGGTTGTGAGTGTTCTTGTGCATGTGTATGTGCACATGTCCATTTGTATGCCTCTGCATGTGTGTCTACATGTGTATGTGTGTGCATGCATGAATGTGTATGAATGTATACTCATATGTGCTTGTTTGCTTGTGTACGTGAGCACATGTGTGTGTATGTGCACATGTATTTGAGTGAGATCATGTGTGTGTGCACAAGTTTGTGCTTGTGTTTATGTGTGTACATGTCAATGTTTGTATGCTTGTGTTCATGTGTTTGTCTTCATGTGTGTGTTCATCTGTGTGGGCATTTCTACACATGTGTTTGTGTTCATGCACATGTATGTAAGTGCTTGTATATGTGTTAGTGGGTGCATGTGTGCATGTATGCTTGCTTTTATATGTATGTGTTTGTAAATGAGAGGGCGTGATTATGTCTGCATGTGTATTTGATCTTGTATGTGTTTATGTGTATGAGTTCCTTTCAGCATGTGCATTTGCATGCAGATGTGTGTGTGCATGTGTGCATGAATTTGTGCCTATGTATGCAGACATGTGGTGAGTGCATGCATGTCTATACATGTTTGCATGTGCATGTGTAAGTGTGGGTATGTGTGTGTGTGTGTGTTTGTATGCATGCATGTGTGTATTCATGTGTGTATATGTGTGCTTGCATGTGTGTTTGCTTGTGTGTACTTATGTGTGTTTTGTATGTGTATGTGTATTTACATGCATAAGTGTGTGTAGCTGTGTACATGTAGTGTACGTGTCTATGTGTTTGCATGCATGTGCATGTGTGTTACATGTTTACATGTCTAGTGCATGCATATGTGTGAATTTGTGTGTGTGCGTGTGTGTGCTAAAATGTGTGTGTCCATGTTCTTGCATGTGAATTTGTCTATGCATATGTGTGTGTGTGGTGGGGTGTGTGTGTGTGTCTATGCATGCCTATGTATTAACACTTGCACACATCTATATGTGTGTTGATGCATGTGTGTGCATGTATGTGTTCATCTATGTTGGTGTCTGTGAGAGTTTGTTGGTCTATATGTGCATGTCTCTATGTGTGTGGATGAGTGGGTGGATATGTGTGCATGTGTGTCCATGTGCATATATATAATTATTCATATGTGTTTGCAAGTGTGACCTTGTGAGTACGAGTCTTCATGTGTTTACGCGTGTGTGTGTGCTAGTGCAGGCATGTTTATGGCTATGTGTGTATGCATGTGCCTACGTACATGCGTGCATGTGTGTGTGTGTGCAAGTGTGAGTGTCCCTGTGTGTGTGTGAATGTGAGCATGTGTGTGTGCGTGTGCGTGTGCATGTTTGTGTACTTGTGCATGTGTGTTATGTGTGTGCATGTGTTAATCTACAATTACATATGTTTTTTGGTCTTTACAACATGCATATTTCACTATCTGTGTGTCTCTGTGTGTATGTTAGCATGTGTGTACATATGTTTGTGCATATAAGTACACATGTGTGTGTGTGTGTATTTGTGTTTGCATGTCTAGTTGAGTGTCTCTGTGTGTATGTTAGCATGTGTGTACATATGTTTGTGCATATAAGTACACATGTGTGTATTTGTATTTGCGTGTACACGTGTCTATGCATGGGCACATGCATGTGTATGTGCCTTTGTGGGCAAGTATGTATGTGTGTATATAAGCATTTGTGTCCATGCATGTGGGTGGGTGTGTGTGGATGGATTTATGAGTGTGGGTGTGTTTGTTTGTGTATCTGTGCATGGTTGTGAGTATGCATATGTGCATTTTGCATGTGGTGTATGCATATATGTGCATGCTTGTGTGCATTTGTGTGTGTAAGAATGTACATGCATGTATGCTTGTGTGTTTCCATGGTTGTGTGTGTGCATGGTTCTGTGTGTAGGTGTGTGTGTGTCCATGTACATGTGTGTTTGTGCATGTGTTTGTGCCTATGTCTGTTTGTGTGCATGTGTGTGTGTGTGTGGTGTGCATTCATACACATGTGTATGTTTGTGTGTGCGAGTGCATCTTTGTGTTTGTACATGTGTGTGTGTATATCTATGTGTATATTTGTGTATGTTTATTTGTTTGTTGGCTTGTGCATGTGTGCAAACATGTGTATGTGTGTGTTCATTCATGTATATGTGCATTCATATGGGCATGCGTGTCTATGCGTGTGTACATCTACGTGTGTGTTAAGTATGTGTTGGTATTTGTGTACATGTGCATGTGTACGTGCGTACTTGTGCATATGTGTATGTGTGTTTGTGTGTGTGTGTGTGTATGTACGTATGTGTGTGTATGCATGTTAGTGTGCATATGTCTACGTGTGTGTTTGCATTTGTGCATGCATGCATGTGTGTGTGTCTATTTATGTATGTGCATGTGTATTTCTTTGTGTGTGTGCATTTGCATATGTGTGTAAGCTCATAGGTGTGCATCTATGTTTGTAAGCTTGCTTTAACTTTTTTGTATGTGCGTGTTTGTATGTGTACTTTTTCCTATCTGCATGGGGCATACATGTGTTTTTGCATATGCATTTGTGTGCGTGACAACACATGTGTGTGTACATATGTGTGTATGTGCATGTTTATATGCATGAGTGGGAGTGTGCACATGTGTGAGGGTGTGTCTTTACATGCATGTGCTTGTGTGTGCATGCATTTGTGTGTTTATATGTATGTATGCACTTGTGTGCATGCGTGCATACATACATGTGTAGTGTGTGTGTGTGTGTTTGTGTATGCATGTAGGGATTCACATGTGTGTTTACATCTATATGTGCATGTATTTTGGAGTGTGTGCATGTGTGTGCACTTGTGGTCGTGTGCACATTTGTGTAGGTGTGTGTACATGCGAGTGTGTCCAAATGTCTGCATGTCCATGTGTCTGCATGTAAGCATGTACATATGCATGCATACATGTATGTATATGCATGTGTGTGTTTGTGTGGGTGTGTTTATGTGCGTAGTTGCATGTGTATGCATGTATATGGTTGTGTGTGTATTGGTGTGTGTGTGTGGTAGTCTCTGTACATGTGTGCATATGGGTGTGTGTTTCTACTTGTGTGTGCATGTATGTGCATGTGTGTATAGTGTGCATATGCATTCAAGTGTTTGTGTGTGTGTGTGCATGCCTGTGTGTGTGCTTGTGTTTGCATGCATGTGCACGTGTGTGTGCATGTGTGTGCATGTGTGTGTTTATGTCTACATGTGTGTGTGTGCATATGCATCTCTACGTGTCTACATCCATGTGTGTGTGTGTGTGTGTGCCTATGTTTGTATGCTTATGCATCTTCTTTTGTGTGTGTGTGTATATGCATGTGTGTGAATTTTTTGGTGTATGTTAATGTGTGTCTTCATGTTTGCATGTGAGCATGCATGCATCTATGTGTCTTTGTGCATGTGTGTGAGTGTTTGTTTGTGCATATATGTTTGTGTGTTTATATGTCCATGTATGGTTGTGCATATGTGTGTGCATGCATTTATGTATTCATGTCTATGTGTGGGTGTGTATGCAGGTGTGTGCTTGAATGCATGTGTGGTAAGTGGGAACATGTGTGTGTGTCTTTGTGTGTTCATGTGTGTGTGAATGTAGGTGTGTGCTTGTGTTTGATTGTGTGTATGTTTGTGTGCATGTGTGTGTGTATACATGTGTGTGCATGTTGTGTGTTAATGCATGCATGTTTATGTGGTTACATGTCTACAGATGTGTGTGATTGTCCATGTTTATTTTTGTTTGTCTACATATGTGTGTGCGTGTGTGAGCATAGGCATGTATTTGTGTGTCTACATGTGCATAAGTTTATGTGCAAGTTAGTGCATGTGTGTGTGCATGGGTTCCTATGAGCTTGTGTGCAAGTGTAGTAACATAGGTGTCTAATTGTGTATGAGCATGTGTGTATGTGTGTGCGTGTGTGTGTGCATGTATTTGAATGCATTAACACGTGTGTAAATGTGTGTGTGTGTGTGTGTGCATGCTTGCATGCTTTTTGTGTGAGCACATGTGTTCATGTACATGCTTTCTTATGTGTTTTTATGTGTTAATGTGCACATGTGCATATGTGGGTGCATGCTATCTTGTGTTTGTGTGCATGTACGTGCACCCATGTGTGTATATGGGTATATGTGTGCATGTGCATGTGGGTATTCATTTTTGTGTATATGTGTATATGTTTGGGCATGTGCTTATGCACTCAAATGTATGTATGCATGCACGAATGTGCATAAGTGTGATCATGTGCTTATATCTCCATGTGTATGCATGTGTGTGCTTGTGCATGTGATTATGCATGGGTGTGTGCATGTACGTGTGTGCATGTGCATGTGTGTCCACATGAATATGTGTTTGCATGTGCTTGTGCATGTGTGTGTGTGTATATGTATGTGTGCATTTTAATGTATTAGTATGTGTATATGTTCCTATGAGCATGTCTACATGTGTGCATACATATGCATGCATTTGTGTGCTTGCATATATTTTTATGTGTGTATATGTGCACATATGTGAATGTCTATGTGTGTATGCATGCATGTCTATTTGTGTTTGTGCTCACATGTCTATTTATGTATGTTTGTGTGTGTTTATGCATGCACTCAAGTGAGTGTGCATGCATGTGCAAGTGTGCATATATGTGTGTACATATTATTGTGGGTGCCTGTGTGCATGCTTGTGTGTGTGTGCATGTGTTCATGCATGTGTCTATATATTTGTGTGGATGTTATGCACATGTGTGTGTTCATGTGCTTGTGCATGTGTGTACATGTGTGCATGCAGCTGTGTATGTATGTGAATATATGCATGTGCTATGTACGTGTGCATGTGTGTATGTGCATTTTCACTAGTATATGCATATGTTTGTAAGTGCATGCATGTGTATGTGCGTGAGCGTGTTTGCAAATGTTTGCCTATGCATGTGCTTTTTTATATGTGTATATACATGCACATGAGTGTGTTTGTGCATTTATATGTGCATGCATTGGCATGCATGATGCATGTATGTGTGTGTGTGTCTATTTATGAGCATTTATATGTGCACTTTTGTATGTGTCCAAGTTTGTATTCTTTGTGTGTGTGTGCATGTTCATGTGTAAGTGTGCGTGAGTCTATGTGTGTATCTGTGTGTGTGTGCATGAGTATGCATTTAAGTGTGCTTATGTGTTTGAGTGCACACTTACATGTGTGTGTGTTTGTGTGTGTGCATGCATGAGCATTCATGTGTGTTTATGTGCATGTGAGTGTGTGCATATTTATGAGCCTTTGATTATACGTGAGTGTGTCTTTCCATGGTTGTGCATGTGTGTGTGTGAGTGCATGAGCATGGTGCATGCATCTTTGTTCTTGTGTGTGTGAGTGTGGGTGGGTGTGTGCATGTGTGCATTTTTGCATGTGTGCAACCTTGTCTTTATGTATTTGTGTATGGGTGTGTATGGGTGTATGTGTGAGTATGAGTTTGTGCAAGTGCATGTGTCTACATATGCATGTGTGCATATGTGCATGTATGTTTTGTGCATGTCCACATGTGTCTGTGTGTGTGTGTTTGTTATGTCTGCATATATATACATGCATAGCTGCTTGCATATGAGTGTGTGTGCATATGTCTATAAGTTTACATCTCTATTTGTGTGGGTATGTGTCTGTATGCAGGTGTGCAAGTGTTTGTTTTCTTTTGTGTGTGTGTGCAGGTGTAGATGTGCATGTTTAAGTGTGTTTGTGAATGTGTGTGCTTGTTAAGGTGTGTGTGTTCATTTTTTGTCTGTGTGCATGTTTTTATGCGTTCATGCATGAATGTTTGTTCTTGTTGCTATGTGTGAGTGTGTTTGGGTGTGCAAGTTTTAGAATGTTCTTTTGCAAATGTTTGCATGTCTGTCCATTTGCATTTGTGGTTTGCATGTTTTATGTGTATGTATATATGTATGTGTGCTGGTGTGTGAGTGTGTTTGTGTGTATCAATATATGTTTGCATGTGTGCTTGTGTTGGTTATTTTGTCTACGTGGGTGCTTGTGTGTGCATGTGCATATATGAGTTTTTGTAATTGTTTGTGTGGATGAGTGCATGCTTATGTGTATGTGCACGTGCATTCAGGCGCATCTCTACATGTGCATGTATGTGTGTGGGTGCGTGTACGTGAGCGTGCGTGAATGTTTTTGTGTCTTTTTGCATGCATATGTGCTTGTTTATTTGTCTGTGCACACATGTGTGTGCTTATTTGTATGTGTTATGTACATGTGTGTGTGTGTGTGATTGTGCGTTTGTGCATCTGCAAGTGCAGTATTGTGTGTGTGTGTGTGATTGTGCGTTTGTGCATCTGCAAGTGCATGCATGTGCATGTGCAGTATTGTGTGTGTGTGTGCGCACATGCATGCATGTGCAAATAGGGGTGTGTGTACGTGAGTGTGCATGAATCTTTTTGTGTCTTTTTGCATGCATAAGTGCTTGTTTATTTGTGTGTGCTTATTTGTATGTGTTAGGCACGTGTTGTGTGTCTGTATGATTGTATGTTTGTGCATCTACATATGCATGCATGTGAGTGTGCAGTTGTGTGTGTGTGCACATGCATGCATGTGTGTGTATATTCTTATGTGCATATGCATGTCGATGCATGTTACTTTATATGTGTGCATTGCTACATAGGTGTGTGTGCATGTCTATGTGTGAGTGCAGCTCTGTGTGCGGCTATTCGTGTGCTCGTGTGTGCCATGTGTGTGTGTGTGTCTACATGCATGAGCAAGTGTATGCTTGTTTATATGTTGCATATTGATGGGTTCTATGTGTGTGTGCATGTGTATGCATGCATGTTTGTGTGTTTGTTTCCTTTTTAGTATGTGCATGGTTGTGTGTGTGTGTGTGCTTGCCTGTAAATCTATGTGTGTGTGGGGGGTACATCTACATGCACATACTTGCGAATGTGTACGTGGTGTGTTTTGCATGTGGGTGCATGTGGGTGCTTGTGTGTGTGTGTGTATGTGCATGAGTGAGAGCATCTGTGCACACATGCAAGCACAAGGTGTGTGATAGCATATGTGTGTATGTGTGCATGTCTGCATGTACAAGGATGTGATTATGGATGTGTCCACCCATGTATGTGTGCATGCAAGTTTTGGTATTTTTGTGCGAGTGTGTGCATAAGTGCATGTGTTTATGAGTACGTGTGCATGTGTGCACATGCATGTGTGCATGGGAATGCATGCATGTGTGCATGGGAGTGCATACATGTGCATGTGTGTACAAGTGCATGCATGTGTGCATGGGAGTGCTTGCATGTGTGTGTGTGTGTGTATAAGTGCACGCATATGTGCGTGCAAGCAATCTGTGTGTAGGCTAGTGTAGACACATATGTGTCTACATGCAAATGCATGTGATTGCAAAAATGTGTGTATGTGTATGTATGTGTGATTGCAAACATGTGTGTGTATGTGTATGTATGTGTGTGTGTGTGTTTCTATTTATGCATGTATGTGTGCATGTATGTGTGCATGTACGTGAGTGTGTATATGTTTATGTATAAAAATATAAGTGAGTGATTGTGTCTGCAATAGTGCATATGTGTGTGTGCATTTCTCTTTCTGTGCTAGTGTGGGCATGTGCATGTGTTTGTCTTTTGTTGGTATGTCAACTTCTTTTTGTGTGTATGTGCGTGTGTGTGTATGAGTGCATGCATGCAAGTGTGAATGTAAGTGTGTGTGCGTGTGTCCGAGTTGCTTCGTATGTTTGCATACATGATTGTCTGTGTGTGTGCACATAAGTGTGCATGGGCATGTCTGTGCCGACATGTGTGTGTGTGCATTTGTGCGTATTTAGGCATGTATGTTTCTATGGATGTGTGTGTGTAAGTACTTCTATATGTGTACTTGTATATGTGTGCATGTGCCTATGTGTGTGTGTGTGTGTGCATATTTTTCTTTATGCAGACATGTGTGTCTGTGTGTTCATGTGTATATGGATGTGTATGCATCTATGTTTGCATGTCTGTGCAACTATTTATACCCAAGGTTGTATATGTGTATATGTGTGCAAACGTGTGTTTGTTCTTGTCTCTTTGTGTGTCTGTGGTTCCATGTGTGTGTGATAGTGTGTGCATATGTGTGTACATTCTTATGCATGTGATTTTATATATGTTAATGTGCATCTTTATTTGTTTGCATGTCTATGTGCATGTGTATATACATGTACGTACAAGCACAAGTGAATTTAGGTGTGCTTGTGCATGCATGTGCTTTTTCCATTGATGGAAGTGTGCCAACTTGTGTGTGTGCATGTGTTCATATATATGAGTGTGCATGTATGTGGGTGCATGTTTGTGAGAGTATGTAATTTTTTGTGTGTGTGTGGGTGTGCATAAGTTAGCCTATGTGTGTGTACTTAAGTGTCATGTGTGTGTACAAGCATGCACAAGTGAAAGTGTTTGTGTGGACATGTTCATGTGTGTAAGTATACGTGTGCATGTGTATGCAGAGGTACATGTGTGTGGGTGTGTGTGTGAATGTGTATGTGTGCATGGGTACATGTGAGTGCATGCATGTGTGTGAGCATGCATTTGTGTGTGCATGCATGTTTACATATGTTATGCTTTTAGGTGTCTATGCATTCTTTTATATGTGTGTGTGCATTTTTTTATGTGTGTCTAGGTGTACATCTATATGCATGTATCTGTATGCATATGTGTGTATAGTTGTTTGTATGTCTATTCATGTATGTTTTGGAGCTTATTTAGGTGTGTTTGTATGGATGTGTGTGTAGTCCTATGTGTGTGATTGTGTTTGTGTGCACATACCTGCATTTGTGGCTCTTTATGTGCTTTTTGTATGTGTTCAAGCATGATTTAGTAAGTGTGTGCATTTGAGTGAGCATGTGTATGTGTGCATGTATGTTTGTTCATGTATGAACATGCATATGTGTGCTTGTGTGCATATGTCTATGTCAGTGTATGTGTGTTTATGTGTGCATGTGTGTGTTAGTTCTAGTGTGTGTAAGTGGACATGTGCCTACTGTGTGTGTGTACATGTTTTTGTCTATGTGCAATTGTGTGTTTATT
Organism: Vanilla planifolia; assembly: GCA_023846275.1. Lineage (NCBI taxonomy): Eukaryota > Viridiplantae > Streptophyta > Magnoliopsida > Asparagales > Orchidaceae > Vanilla > Vanilla planifolia. The sequence continues at coordinate 231,977 of JAIUJO010000328.1, read as the reverse complement.
AGTGTGTGTATGCATGCATGTGTTTGTGTGCATGTGACTAAGTATGTGCACAAGTGCATGTAGATATCCATGCTCACAAGTACGTCAGTGTTTGTGCTTATAGATTTATGCATGTGTATGTTTACATGTGTGTGTGTGTGTTTGTGGTTGTGTGTACATATGAGTGTATGTGTAGGCATAAGTGTGTGTGTGTGAATGTCCAGATGTGAGCATGTGTATATGTGTGTACATGTGTGTGCATGTGTGTGTGTGCATCTATGTGCATGCATGCATATGCATGTGTGCATGTGTGTGTGTGTGTGCACATGCACACATGTTTGTGCATGTGTGAGCACATGCACAAGTGTTTGTATATGTGTATGCATTAATGTGTGTGTGTGTGCATATGTGTGTGTGTCTATATGTGCATTGGCATGTGTGTGTGTGCCTATCTATGAGAGTTTATGTGTACATGTGTGTATGTCAACATGTGTGTTTACTTATTTGTGTGAGTGTGTGTGCATGTTCATGTGCATGCTTATGCATGTGTATGTGTGTGTGTGTGTATGTACATGCATGTGTGTGTGTGTGCATGTGCATGTGTGTTTGTGTAAGAGTGTGCTTGTGTGTATGTCAGTGTGTGTTTGCATGCTTATGCATGTGTGTGCATACATTTGCATTTGAGGTATGCCTATGTGCATGTGTGTGCACATTTTTGTCTTCCTCTATGTTTGCTTGCATATGTGTGTGGGTGCTTATACATGTGCTTGTATGTTTTCCTGTGCATGTGTTTTCATGGGTGTGCATGTGTTCATGTTTGTATGTGTGTACGTGCATCTATGATTGTGTGTGTGTTTGCATGTATGTGTGTACTTATGGGTATATTTTTATGTGTATGCATAAGTGAGTATATGATTGTGTGTGGGTTCTTGTGTTTCCATGTTTGAGTGTAAATGTGTGTGTATGTATGCATGTGTGTGCTATTAAAGTGTGTATGCACATGTGTGGATGTCGTTGTGGGTGTGCATGTGTATCTCAAAATATGAGCCTACATGTGTGTGTGCATGTGCACCTGTATATCGTTGTGTGAGTTTGTATGTGTGCATGTGTATTTATGTGTGTCTGTGTGCATGTGCATGCATATTTCTATGTATATGTGTGTGTGGGCATATGTGTAGTGTGAGTACATTAATGTGCATGCGTGTATGAGTATATGTGTGACAGGGCATGTGCATTTATGTGCATGTGTTTGTGTGTCAACATGTGTGTTATGTGTGCATGCATGTGTATGTGTGTGTGTACACACACATGTTTGTATAAGGGTGCATGTGCATTTGTGCATGAGTGCATTCGCATACTTGTGTGGGGGCATTTGTGTCTGCATGTGTGTGTTCCTGCATGTGTGCATTTGTGCTTATGTGTACATGGGTGTGTGCATTGGTGCATGCTCGTGTGCATGTGTATGCTTATGTGAGTGCATGTATGCATACATGTGTGTGCGTGTGTGCATGTATGTGTGCATGCATGTGTGTAGGTGTTTGTGTGCATGTGCATGCACATGCATGTGTGCTTCTATACATATGTTCAAGTTCATGGGGTTCAAGTATATGTTTGTGTGTGTGTGTATGAGTGAGTATATTTGTATGTAGGTGCATGTTCTTATGTGCATGTACAAGTGTGTGTGTGTTTTTGCTTCTGTGTGAATATTTGAGTGCATGATTTTGTGTGTGTGTGTCTGCATGAGTCCATGTAGGCATATGAGTGTGTTGCTTCTCAATATGTGTGCGTGTCTATGTCTTATGCACATGTGTGTACATCTGTATGGGTGTGGTTGTCTATGTGGTTCTGTGTCCTCATGTGTGTGTGTGTGTGTGCACATGTATGCATGCTTATGTTTGCTTATAAGGGTGCATGTGTGCTTGTTTGTGTGTGTATGTTCCTATGTGTCTATGTGTGCACATGCATGCGTATTTGTGAGTGTATGTGTATTTATGTGGCTATATGCATGTATGTATGTATGGCTATACTTATGTATGTGCGTACATCTATGTGTGTGCCAATGTGTATGTGCATATATTTGCATGTGTGTGCATGTATGAGTGGGTTTGTGTGTGTGTTGGTGTGTGTATGCTTGCATGAGTGTGCTCATGTGCATACATGATGTGTGTGTCAGTTAGTGCATTGGTGCATATTTGTGTTCAAGTGTATATGTGTGTGTGCTTAAGTGTGCATGTATGTGATTGTGTATGCTTGTGCATGCCCACATGTGTGTAAGCTTGCACATGTCTATGCATATGAGAGTGCATGTGTGCATACACATATGCATGTGTGTGCATGTGTGTGTGTGTGCATTTATATGGGCATGTGTGTGCTTGTGATCACATGTTTGTATGCATGCATTTGCATGTACAAGTGTGTGTGTGTGTGTGTACACATGTCTTTATTAATGAATATTTACGTTCATGTGTGTGGTTGCATGTTTATGTGTGTGTATGTGTGTGTGTGTGTGTTTGTGTGGTTGTGCATGTATGTGTCTATGTATGTGCTTGCATGTGTGTGTATGTGTATGTTCATATGTGTGTGTGCATGTGTGATTAATCATCTATGTGCATTTTCTATTGTGAGTGTCTGCATGAGTGTGTATGTGCATTCATGTGTGTGCATTTCTATGTGCTTGTGCTTATGTGTGCATGTGTGTGCATTTCTATGTGCTTGTGCTTATGTGTGCATGTGTGTGTGATCATTTGTGGTTGTATGTGTGTGTTCACGTGCATGCATGCATCTATGTGTATGCATGGGTGTCTACATGTGCTTTTGAATGTGTGCTTGTGTGTGTGTGCATGCATGCATGAGCATGGGTGCATCTATGTATGTATGTGTTTGTGTGATTGTGTGCATGTGTGTGTAGGCATGTCTATGTGTTTGATGTATGTAGGTCAATAGGCATACCTAGGTGCATGTGTGTGCATAAATTTGTTCATATGTGCACATGTGAAAGAGTGTGTTCATGTGCATGTCTATGTTTGTGTGTCAATTTGTGTGTACATGTGTATGTTCATGTGTGTGCATGTGTTTATGTGTACATATGTGTGTGTGTATGTGCATGTCTGCATTTTTACAAGCATCTATGATCATTTGTGTGTATGTGCATGTGTGTCCTTGTGCTAATGTGTGTGTTCATGTGCATGCACATTTGTAAGTGTATGTGTGTATGTGTGTATGTGTGTGCATGTGTGTGTACTTAACCATGTGTATGTGTGTACCTATGTGTGTGCATGTGTATGTTTGTGCATGTGTGTGTGTCTATGCACATCTGTGTTTGTGTGTGTGTGCATGAGCATGTGTGTTTCTACATATGTGTGTGCATGTGCACATATGCTTGTATGTGTTTGCATGTGCATGTGTATGTCCATGTGTGGATGTGTGTTGGTGCATGTGGGTATGTGTGTGTGTTCGTGTGTGTGCATGTGTTTGTGCGTGCATAAGTGTGTGTGAGTGTGTGTGTGTCTGTGTAAGAGTATATGTGTGTTATTATCAGTGTGCTTCATTATTTTGGTGAATGTGTGTGTGCTTATTCGTGTGTATGTGTGAGCATGTGTGCATGCGTGTATGTGTATGTGTGTTTTTGTTTGTTTGCATGTCTTTGTGTGCATCTGTGTATATGTGTGTCTATGTTTTTGTTTGCATGTCTTTGTGTGTGTCTACATTTATGCATGTGTGTGTATGGATTTATGTGCATGTGTTTAAGCTTGTGCGTCTAATTGTTTGTACTTGTGTATGTGCATATATGTGTGTATCCAACTATGCAAGAATGTATCTATGTGCATCTGTGTGTGTACGTATTTGTATGTGTCAGTTTGTGTATGCATGTGTGTGTAAGTACAAGTGTGTGTATCTTTTTTTTTGCATGTGCATGTGTGTGTGCATCTATGTGTGTGCATGTTTGCATGTATGTGTGTGTGTGTGTGTGCTTATGTATTCATGCATGTGTGAGTGTATCTGTGTGCATGCGTGTGTACATATGTGCATGTGTGTATGAATGTGTGTGCATGCACATGTGTGTATATGAATGCATGTATGTGTTTGTACATGCGATTAGGTGTGTTTTCTATGTTTGTTTATGTCTGTACATGCAAGTGTGTGTGTATGCATGAGTGTGTTAGTCTATATGTGATGTGTGGGTGTGTTTGTGTGTAGGTGCTCGCATGTGTGTACGCGTACGTGTGCATGTGTGTGCATGTATATACCTGTGTGTTTGTGTGCATGTGTTTGTTTGCATATGTGTGCATGCATATGCATATGCGTGTTTGTGTGAGGGTGTGTACGCATGTGCATGCTTGCTTCTATTTTTGTTAGTGTGCCTTAGTGGCTAAATGTCTATGAGCTTGTGTGTGATTACCTATGCATGTGTGTGTGTGCATGTATGTGTATATGCATTTGATTGTGCATTCATGTGCATGCATGTGCATGGATGCATGCTTGTGTGTGTCTCCATGCGTGTTTGCTTATATGTGTGCATTGTGTGCACGTGTGTTCTTGTGTGCATAAGTGTGTGGGTGCATATATGTGCACATGCCATACAAGTGTGCTAGAATATATGTACATGTGTTTGTGTTGGTTGGTGGGTGTGTGTGTGCATTTATTTGTGTATATGTTTTGCTTGAATGTGTGTGTTTTTGTGTGTATGTGTGCATGTATGGGTGTATGCTTGTGTGTGTGTGCAGTGTGTGTGTGTCTCTGCACATATGCATAAGTGTGTGTGTATGTGAGTGTACATGTTTCTAAGTCCATGTCCATTCGTGTGTGTGCACATTTGTTTGTGTCCACACTCATGTGTGTGTATACCTATGCTTGTATGTGTGTGTTTGTGTGTGTTTTTGTGTATCTATGTGTGTGTATTTTTGTGTGTATGTGATTGTCTTTGTATGTATGAACAAGTGCTGGCATGTGCATGTATGGGCCAGTGCATGTATTTGTGTGTGCTTATGTATGTCTATGTTCCTCTGCACATGTGCGTGTTTGTGGGTGTGTGAGGATGTGTTAGTGCATACATGTGTGTGCATGTGGGTATGAGCGAGTGTGCGTGCGTATGTTCATGTGTGTGGCAAGTGCTAGTGTGTGCATGTGTGCACCAGTACATGCATTTGTGCATGTTTGTGTTTGTGCATGTGCGAGGATGTGTGGTTACACGCTTGTGCATGCATGTGTGTGCATGTGGCATGAGTGTGTGTAGGTTTATGTGTTTTCATGTGCATGTGTATTTGTTTGTCAATCCTTGTTCGTGTGTACAATCATGTGCTTTATGTGTGTGTGTTTTTATGTATGTGTGCATGTCGATGTGAATGTGTGTGTGTGCACATCTATGTGTTTTTCTGTGCATGTGCATTGGTTGTGTGTGTTGTTGTATGTGGGCACATGTGTGCGTGTGTGCATATTTGTGTGTCTGGATACATGCATGCATGCAAATGAGCATGCATTCATGTGCATATGTGTGCATGAGTTTATGGCTGTGTGTGTGCTTGGGTGGGTGTGTTTAATCATGTGTGTATGTGTATTTATGTGTGTAAGCAAGCATGTACACATGAGTAAGAGTGTGTGTATGCATTTTTATGCATACTATGTGCACTTATGTACGAGTGTGGGTACGTGGGTGCATATACACTCGTGTGCATGAGCATTTGTGCATGCATTTTTGCATGTGTATGCATATGTTTGCACACATATGTGTATGTGTATTTGTGTGTGCATTTGCATGCATACGTGTGTCTATGTGTATACGTTTGTGCATATCTATGTTCATCTGTGCATATTTATGTGTGTATAAGTCTAAGCATGCACCAATGTGCGCATGTGTGTTTGTGCATTTGTGTGCATGCATTTGTCTATGCATGTGATTGTGTGTGTATGCGTACATGTGCATACACATGAGTATGTGAACATGTGTGTTTTTGTGCATGTGTGTGTGTCTGCATATGCATATGTCTGTGTGCTCATGTGTTTGTGTGTACACATGTGTGCATGTATGCATGTTTGTGTGTATGCAAGTGCATGAGCGGTTGTGTGTGCATGAGTTTATTTGTGGATGTATGTGCATATTGAACTCTGTGTGTGGGTGTGTGTGCATGTGTGTGCATGTGCATATACATGTGTGTGCATATGCATTTGTGTGTGTGTGAATGTGCATATGCATGTACTTTTTCATATATTTGTGCATATGTGTGTGTTTGTATATGTTTGTGTGCACAACTTTTTCATATATTTGTGCATATGTGTGTGTTTGTGTATGTGTGTGTGCACTTATGTGTGAGTGTGCCAATGTGTTTTTCTATGTGTGAGTCAATGTATGTGAGTATGTGTGTGCATTTGTGTGTACATGTATCTGTGTGGATGTGTGTATATGTGTTTGTGTGCATGCTTTTATGCTTGTATATTTGTGTGTGCACATGTATGCATTTTTGTGTGTGTGTGTGTGGGTTGCATGTCCATGTGTTAGCATGTTGTGTCTATATGAATGTGCATTTATGCATGTGCATCTATTTTTGTGTGCCTACATGTGTGCTTGTATATGTGCTATTATGTAAACGTCTGTGTGTGTGTGTGTGTTTGTGCGCATGTATGTGCTTGTGCTTATGCAAGCATATGAGTGTGTATGTGTGCATGGGTGCATGTGCGGGTGAGTGTGTGCATGCATGTATGTTTGTGTGTGTGCTGATGAGTATGTTTCCATGTGTGTATATTTGCAAGAGTGTATACCTATGTGTGCATGATTGGGTCATGTCCACATGCCATGAGCATGTGCAAGAATGCATGTGCATGTGTATGCGTGTTTGTGTAGGTTGGGCATACTCATATCCGTAAGTGTGTGTGCATGTGCACATGTTTGTGTGTGCATGTGTGCCTTATGTTTGTGTTTATATGAATGTATCTGTGCACCTATTTATGCATATGCATGTGTGTTTATGCATCTGTGTGTGTGCATTTTTTGTGCATATGATTGTGTGTGAATGTGTGTGTGCATGTGCACATATGTGTTTCTATACATATGTGTGTGCACACGTGTTTATGTGTGTGCATATGTGTTTATAGGTGTGTGCTATTGTGTATGCAAGTGCATTATTGGTTATGTCAGTGTGTGAGTTTGTGTGTAGATGAATGTGCATGTGTTGGTGTGTGTGAGGTTGTGCATGCATGTGTGTGTGCATGTGTGCATGTGCATGCACATTCATGTGTGTGGGCATTAGCATGTGTATGTGTGTGAGCTTGTCCATGTGTTTTTTCATGTATGTGCTTTTGTCTTTTTGTATATGTGTGTGTGTAGTCTTGTGTGTGAGTGTGCCATTGTGTTTGTGTGTATATGTGCATGTATGTGTGTATGTGTGTGTGTACATATGTATGTATGTTTATGTGCATATGTGTGGGTTTATGTGTATGTTTGTATGAGTGTATTTGTGCATGTGTATGTGCATTTATGTGTGTGTGTCTGTGTGCATGTTTGTATGTATGTTAATGTGCATTGGTACATGTGCATGTATTTGTGTGTGTGTGTGAATATATGTGATCCTATCTATGTACATATGCCTATGCCTATGCATATGCATGTGTGTGCATGTCCATGTGTGTATATGTGTATATACTTATCCATGCATGTGCAAGTGCATGTGCATGTGCATGTGCATGTGTGCTTGGTGCATGTTTGCGTGTGTGTGCATGCATTTTTGATTGTGTATGTGTGTGTGTTTATATTTATGTATCTATTTATAAGTTTGTACCTATGTGTGCATGTGTTCTTGTTTGTATGCATGTTTGGGTCATGACGTGACATACAAGAGTGCAAGCATGACTGTGTATATGTAAGCATGTTTACATGGGTGTAGGCATGTGCTATGTTTGTGTGTGTGTGGGTGTATGTGTGTGTGTATGTATGTGTGTGTATCATTGCAAGCATGTGTGGATGTGTTTGCATGTGTATGTTATTTTTGTGTGCACGTGCACACACATGGGTTTATGCATGTTTTAGTGTGTGTTGTGTATGCATGTCTTCTTAGTTGCATGTGTGTGTGTGTGTGTGGCTATACAAGTGTGCATGTGTATGCCCATTAGTGTCTTTATGCATGTATATGTGTGTGTGTGTGTGTGTTTGTATGCATAGAAGTGTGTGCATGTGAATATATATATATATATATATATATATATATATGTGCATATGTGGATGCATGTGTGCATGTGTGCATGTGTACTTATGTTTTTGTGTGAGCATGTGTGTGTGCATATTTGTTTACATTATGCATTCGAGCATGTGCATGTATGGGTGTGTGTGCACGTGCATCTATCAATGTGTATATATATGTGTGTGTGTGTGTGTGTGTGTGTGCATGCATTCTTGTGTGTGTGTTTGCATGTTTGTGCTTTTGTGTGTGTATGTATGATCCTATGTGTGCGTGTGGTTGTGTGTATGTGTTTGTGTTTTTGTTTGTGTTTGTGCTTGTGTTTGTGCATGTGTATTAGTGTGTGTGTGTGCATGTGTGTGATTGTTCATGCATGTGTGCGTGTGCATGTGTTGTTGTGTGCATGCATATGTATGTGTCTTTTTGTCTGTTTGCATGCATATGCTTGTGTTCATCTAACTATGTGTGTTTGTTTGTTTATTTAGCTTTGCATGCTTATGCGTGTGCATGTGTGTGTATGAATGTCTATGCCTGTGTGTTGGGTGTGTACGTATGCATATGTGTGTGTCTTTGTGTAACTAAATTCTTGTGCTTGTGTGCAAGTGCATGTGTGTCCATGTGTATGTGCATGCCTTTGTGTGTGCATATGTTCCTGTGTGTGGTTGTGTGTATGCATGTGCATGAGTGTGTGTGTATTAGTGCATGTTTTTGTGTGTCTATGTGTGCATGCAAGCACATATGTGTGTGTCTTTGTGTGTGTCTGTGTGTGTGTGAGCATCTGTATGTGTCTATGAGTGTATACATGAGAGCCTATATGCCTCCATGTGTGTGTGCATGAGTTTATGTGTGCATATGTGTGCTTACATGGACACATATTTTTGTGTTCACATGTGTGCATTTGTGAATGCACGAGTGTGTGTGTGGGTGTGTGTTTGTTAATGCATGTGTGTGTGTGTGTGTGCATATTTGTGTCCATATTCATCTTTTTGTGCATGTGCATGTGTGTGTATGTATGTACATGTATGAGTGTGTGTTTTGCGTGTATGCAAATAAGTTCATGTGTGTATAAGTGTGTGCATATGTATATGTGTTTGTTGGCATTTGCGTATGTGTGCATGTGTCTGAATGTGTGTATGAGTGTGTGTTTGTTTGTGTATGCATGTTTATGTTTGCATGCATGTATCTATGTGTGCATACTTACCCATGTGCATGTGCATATATGTGTGATTATACATGCATATGTGGGCATGCAGGTGTCTGTGAGTATGTGCATGTGTGTTCATGTGCACATGTGTGTGTTCATGTCTATGTGTATGACTGTGCGCATGTGCATGTGTGCATGTCTACATGTGTGAGTGCATGTGCATGTGTGCATGTCTACATGTGTGAGTGCATGTGCATGTGTGTGTGCATGCGTTTGTCTGCTTCTGTATCTTTTTATGTGTCTCTACATGTGCATGTGTGTGAATGTGTGGATCTGTGTGCATGTATGTGTTCATGTTTGCATGTGTGCATCTATATTTGTTTGTGCATGTGTGTGTGTGTGTGTTTGCATGCTTTTGTGCAGGCATGTGTGTGTGCATGCATGTGTGTGTTTGAATTTTTGTGCATATAGACACATGCAATTATGTATGTGTGTTAATATGTTTGTGTGATTCAATGTGTGTTTTTTTATTGTTTGAGTATGTATGTATGTTTGTGTGAGTGCATTTGCATGTGTCTTTGTGCATGTGTTTCATAGGTGCACAGGCATGCATATTTGCATGTGTGTTCATGCATGCATGAGTGTGTGTGTTTGCTTGTGAATGTGTGTACACATTGGTGTATGTGTGTGTGTACATGTGAGTGTGCAAATGTGTGTTTATGTGTTCTTATGTGTCTTTTGTGATAGTGAGCACATTTTTGTGCATAGGTGTTCTTTGCTTGCATATGTGTACATGTAAGGGCATTTGTGTCTTTGACTTGTAAGCCAACATGTGTTTAAGTATGTATCCTTATGTTTGTTCATATGGGTGCATGTGTGCTTCTATATGTTCATTCATGTACATGTATGTTTCTATGTGTGTATGTGTGTGTGCATGCATGTGTTTCTCATTGTGGGTGCATGTGTGCATAATTTTATGTGTGATAGTGCATGTGCATGCGTGCATGTGTACATGTGTGTGTGTGTGTATATGTGCATGTCATGTGTTCATGCATGTGTATGTTTGTGTACCTAGGCACACTTGCAAATGTGGGTGCATGTGTGTGCCTAATTGCATTTGCATGTGTGTGTGTGTTCATTTGTGTGTGCATATGTGTGTTTTTGTTCTTATAAACTTGTGTGCTTGTGCATGTAGGAGTGTGTGCATTGGTGCATGCTTGTGTATGTGTGTATATGCATATGTGTGTGCATGTCGGCATATGTGTTTTTATGTGTGGGTGAATCTGTGCATTGTCTATGCATGTGCACGTGTGCTTGTATGAGTGCATTTATGTACATGTTTACAATCATGTCTATTTGTGAGTATATATTTTTGTGTGTACATATGTTTCTGTGTGTACTTATTTGAGTGTGCAATTAAGTGTCCTATGTATACGAATGTGCATTTTTGTGTGTGCGCATTATGCATGCATGTGTGTATCTATATGGTGTGGTTGTGTGTGTGAGTGAGTCTTTGTGCTTACATTATGTGCATGCACACATGTTACTTTGCTTTTGTTTACTTATAAGTGTGCATGTGTGCTTGCATTTGTGTTTGTTTGTTTGTGTGTGTGTACGTGTACAAGCATGTTCTAGTGTGTGTGTGTGTGTGTGTGCATACGTGTGTGTTTGTGAGTGTGGGCACATTTTGTTTGCCCATGTGTATGTGTCTGTGTATGTCTGTGTGTGTGTCTGCATGCACGTCATGTGTATGTGCATTTGTATGTGTGTATATGTGTGTCCATGTGTGTGCATATATGTTTGTGCTTGTGTGTGCATGCATGTTTTCATTTTTACATGTGTGTGAGTGCACATGCATGTGCATGTGCTTGTCCTTACATGTGTGTGTGTAAGCTTGTGTTTGCTTGTGTAAGTGTATTTGTGTGCATGCACATGTCTTCATTCACACGTCTTTATGTGTGAGTGCACATCTCCATGTGTGTGTGTAAGTATGTGTGCATGTGTGCATATATAAGTGTTTGTGCTTATGAATGCTTGTGTGTGTGTGTGCATGTGCACATGTGCCTGTATGATTGTGTTCATGTGGATGTTTGTGTGTGTGTGTATGTGTGTACATTTTTGTGCATGTTTGTGTGCTTGTGCTTACATGTCTTTGTATATGTGTGTGCATGTGTGGTTGTGTGTGTGCATGCAGGTGAATATGCATGCATGTATATGCATTGGTGTGTATGTGTTCTCTTATATGTGTGCTTTTATGTGTCTAATTTTGCATGTATGCATATGTGTATGTGTGTGTCCGTGTGTACATGTCTTTATGCATATGTGTGTGTGCTTTTCAATGCATGTTTAATGTGTGTGGGTGTGTATGCATGCCTCTGTTCATGTGTGTGCATGTGTATGTGCATATGTGCATGTGTGTGCGAGTATCTATGTGCATAAGCATGTTTTTTATGTGTGCATGTATTATGTGTGTGTACTAGTATATGCATGCATATTTGTATGCATGTGCTCATTTATGCATGTATGTGTATGTGTATATTTATGCACATATGTGTGCTTACACTTGTGTGCGTGTATGTGTCTACATGTGTTTGTGTGTGCTTGAGTATGTGTGTTTGTGCATGAGAGTGTGTGTACATGTGTGAGTGTGTGTACATGTGTGAGTGTGTGTGTGAAACACATGTGTGAGTGTGTTTGTTTACATGCCCTTGTGTGCATGTGCATATATGCATAAGTGTATGCATGTAGGTGAGCGGGTGGACTTGTGTGTGTACATGTGCACATGTTTGTGCATTTGTGTGTGTAATTGTGTGCTTGTGTGTGTGTCTGTGTGCATGTGTGCAAGTGTGTCTGTATGTGCACATGTGTGTGTGCATTTCTGTGTGTATGCGTATGTTTGTGTGCCCACGTGTGTGCATATATGTGTGTGTGTTTCTACTTGTACATGTACATAATAATTTATGTGTGCATGTGTTTTTGTGTTTGCTTCTATGGTGTTTTTGTGTCTGTGGGTGTGCATGTGTGTGTGCATCTATGTGTATATGTGTACGTGAGTGTGCATAGATGTGTGTGTGTGTATATGTTTATGCATTTGCTTGGGTGTACATTTCTATGTTTGTGTGTGCGTGCCTATATGTGTGTGCATGTGTATTGATGAGTGCATGACTCTATGTGTGATGTGTGGGTGTGTTTGTGTGTGCACGCTCATGTGTGTGTTTATATGTGTGTGCATGCATAAGTGTGCTGCATGTGTGTGTGCACATGCATGTACATATTTTTGCAATCATACATGTGTGCATGTGTGTACATATGTGCCTCTTTATGTATGAGGGCGTGCTTGTGTTTTTGCATATCTATGAGCCCATATATCATTACCTATGCATATAAATGTGCATATATGTGCATTTAATTATGCATGAATATGTGCGTGCATGCTTGTTTCTCTGTGTATGTGTGCACTTGTGTGTGTGCATGTACAAGTGCATGCATGTGTGTGTGTCATGCAAGTGCACAAGAATGCATGTGTAAGTGTGTGTGTAGGTGGGTGCATGTGTTTTTGCATGTGTGTGTATGCATGTGTATAGGTGCATATGTGTGCATGTATATGTGTGTACATTTGCATGCATGTGCATGCTTTTGTATGTGTGTGTGTGTGTGCATGCATGTGTGTATGATTGTGTGTGTGTGTTGCATGGTTGTGTGTATATATGTGCATATGCCTACATATACTAATGTGCATGTGTGTGTGTGCGTATTTATGTGCATGCTCATGCATTTATATATGCCCGTATGTGTGTGTGCATATGTGTGCTTGTGTTGTGTACTTCTGTGTGTGTGCATAAGTGCATGCATACTCTTATGCAGTATGCAAGTGTTCATATGTGTGCACAAGTGTTTGAATGTGCATGTATGTGTGTATGTTTTTGTATGCATGTGCATGTAAGTGTGTATGTGTGTGTATTTGTGTGCATGTGAGAATGTGTGGATGGATACATGTGATTCATAGGGTGCAAGTGAATGGGTGTTGGTGTTTGTGTTTTTGCATGTGCATGTGCATTTGTTATTGTTTGTCTATATGTGCATGTGCATTTGTATGTTTTATGTGTATGTGTGTATGTATGTATGTATGTGTGCAAGTTCATGTGTGTCTATGTGTGTATGCATGTGTACATTGTGTTTGCATTAGTATACGTGCATGTTTGTGTGCATGGGTGCATGTATATGTGCAAATATGCAAGCATTCATGTACATGTGTATTTCCATGTATTATGTGTATGTGTGTATTTGTCTGTGCATGTCCATGTCTGTCTATGTGTATATACATGTGTGTGATTGTGTTTGTGTGGGTGTATGTGCTTATGTGTGCCCATGGGTGCATGCATATGTAGGAATATGCAAGCATTTGTGTGTGTATGCATGAGTTTGTGACTGTGTCTGTGTGGGTGAGTTTGTGTGAGCAAGTACATATGTAAAAATGCATTCTTGTGAGTGAGCAAGCATGTGTGATTGTGTATGCATGTTAGAGTGTGTATGGGGCATTTGCAAGTGCATGTGTGTGCATATACATATGTAAAAATGCATTCTTGTGCGTGAGTAAGCATGTGTGCTTGTGTATGCATGCTAGAGTATGCATGGGGCATTTGCAAGTGCATGTGTGTGCATGTTTGTATGTGTTGTGCATGCTTGTGTGTGCATGTTTATGTGTGCATGAGTGCACACACATGTGCGTGCTTGTGTGTATGCATATGTATATGTTTGCACATATGTGTATGCATATGCATGTGTTTGTGCATTAGTGTATGTGTGTGTGTGTGTGCATGCGAGGGTGCGAGTGCGTGGACATGTGCATGTCTCTGCCTATGTGTGTGCCTTCATGTGTGTTTGTGTATTAGTGTATTCGTGCACCTATGTGTGCATGTGCATAAGTGTTAGTGAGGGTGCATTTATTTGTGCATGTGATTATGTGTGCATGTGTATGTGTGTGTGCACATGTGTGACTGTGTGCATTTGTGTGCATGTGTATGTATATGTGTGCATGTGCATGTATGTGTGTGTGTTTGTGTGTGCTTATGTGTATGCTTGTGCATGTTTGGTTGTGTAAGTGTGTGTTTACATGTGTGTGTGTGTTCATATGTGTTTGCATGTGTGCATGTCTGTCTGAATATGTGTGCATGTGTGTGTATGTGTGTGCATGTGTATTTGTATGTGTGCATGTGGTTGCATGTGTGGATATGCATATGTGTGCATACGTGTGTGTATGTGCTTGTCTGTGTACATATTTGTGTGCTTGTGTGTTTGTTTTTGTATATGTGAGTGCATAAATGTGTTTGTGTGCATGTGTGTGTATTTGTGTATATGCAATTATGTGTTTGTGCACATGTGTGTTTGTGCATGCGCATATGTGTGTGTGTGTATATGTGTGTGTTTGGGTGTATGCTTCATGCATGTGTATTTGTGTGTGAACATGCATGCATCCCTGTGTGTGTGTGAGTATGTGAGTTGCATGTGTGTGTGTGTTTGCATGCATGTGCATGTGTGCATATGCATATGTGTGCATGCATATGAGCCATTCTATAATATTGTGTTTGTGTATGCTTATGTGTGTATGTATGTGTGCTTTTGTGTGCATGTGTGGATGGGTTGATGTGTGTGTGTGTGTATGCGTTCATGTTTGTTTGTGTGTGCATGTGTTTGTGTGTGTTTGCATATGTCTATATGTTTGTGAGCGTTTGCTTGTGTGTGTATGTGTTCTTGTGTGTATGCATGTTTGGGTCATGTCAACATGTTGTACTAGTGTGTAAACCTATGTGTGCATGTGTATGTTTGTGTGTATGTGGATGTGGGTGTGGGTGTGTGTGTGTGTGTATGTGTGTGTGTATGTGTGTGTGTCCATGTGCACATGCATGTCTGTGTGCGTATGTACGTGTGTGTATCTTTGCAAGCATGTGTGCATGTGTGTGATTTTCTATGTGTGTGTTTGTATGAGCATGGGTGTATACATGTTTATGTGTGTATGTGTGTGTCCTTTTATTTGCATGTGTTTTATGTGTGGCTATGCATGTGTGTGTTTATGCATGTGGATGCATGTGTGCATCTGTGTACTTGTTTACGTGTATATGTCTACATGTGTGTGCATATGTGTGCATGTGTTCTTATACTTACAAGAGTGCATGTGTGTGCCTATGTGTGGTTGTGTGTGTTTGAGTACATATGTGTGCATGTATGCATGTTGGCCTGGTTGGGTGGACACATGTGGATGCATGCTAGTGTGTTTGGGTGTGGCTTTGTTAACATATACAAGTGTGTTTGTAAATTTCAATCCATGTGCATGTGCGTGTGTTTGTGAATATTTGTGTATGCATGGGCATGTATGTCTGTTGTGTGTGCATGTGTGTGTACATGTGTTTATGCATGTGCATGTGTGTGTGTGTGGGTGTGTTCATGTGTATATCTATGTGTGTATGTGCTTGTGTGTGTGCATGGATGCATTAGTGTGGGCATGTTTGGACGCAATCATGTGCATGTGTGCTTGTATGAGTGTGTAACTATGTGTGTGTGTACATGGGCATGTATGTATGTGCATGTGTGCTTGCATGCATGTGTATGTGCTTGTGCATGCATGTGTATGAGTCTATGCATATGTGCATGTGCACGTGTATGCATGCATGTTTGTGTGTATGTGTTCTTATATGCTTGTGTGTGTGTTTGTTTGTCTATGCTTATACATGTGCATGTATGATCTTGTGTATATGCAAGTGTGTTTGTGTTTCTTTTTGTGCATGTTTATGCATGTGTGTGTGGGTGGTGCATACATGTATATGCTAATGTGCTTGCATGTGTCCATGTGTGTGCACGTGTTTGCGTATGTGCCTGTGCACATGCATCTGTGTGTGCTCACTTGTGTGTGATTATGAAAGTAATAGCTTGTCTGTAAATATGTGTGCTTGTGTGTCTTCTAGTGCATGCATATGCTTGTGTGAGTGTATGTGTGCATATTTATGTTTGTTTATTTTTTGTGCTTATATGTGTGTGTATAGGTGTATGTGTTTGTCCATGTGTTTGCTTGTACGTAAGTTAGTGCATGTGTGTGTGAATTCTTGCATGAGTGTGTTGGTACGTGTGTGTGTGAGCTTTTATGTGTGCATATGTGCATGTGTTTGTCCACGTGTGTATATATGTGCATGTGTATGCATACACATGTGTATGAATGTGTGTGAATGTGTGTTTTTTTATGTGTGTGTGTGTGTGTGAGTTTGTTTGTGCATGCATATTTATGTGTGCATGTGTGTACATTTATGTAAGTTTGTATGTGTGCACTAGGACATTGTGTGTTTGCATGCATGCATGTATGTGTAGGGGGTTTTTGTGTGCATGCATGTATGTGTGTTGGCATATATGATTTTTTTATGCATGTGTCAACGTGGGGGCATGTGCATGTGTGTGTTTATTAGTGTGAATACATGAATCTATGCAATTCTATATGCATGCATGTGTGTTCATATACTATTACATATGTGTGTGTTTGTTTGTGTGCATGCACATGTATTGGTGTGTGTTTGTGCATGTACATTTGTATATGTGTGTATGTGGGTGCATGTTTGTGCATGCATGTGTGCATATGTTGATGTTTGTGCATGTTAGTGACATGCATGTGTCTATGTGTATGTGAGTTTGTGTATGTTTGTGCAATTGTATGTGTGTGGGTACATGCAAGCATATGAAAGCGTGTGTGTGTAAGTGTGTTCATGCATGTGTGTTTGTCTGTGCATGTATGTGAGTACAAGTGTGTGTCTTATTAGATATATATATATACATGCATGCCTATATGCATGTGTGTTCCTTTGAGTATGCTTTTACATGTGTTGCATGTGTGCATGTGGGTATACATGCATGTGCATGTCTATGTACATGTGTGTGTGTGTACCTATGTAGTTGCTTCTAAGCTTGCTTGTGTGTGTGCATATCCATGCATGTGCATGTGTGTGTGTGTGTGCGTGAGTGTCTACATGTGTGTGTGTGTGTTGTGAGTGTGAGCTTATGTGTGTCTATGAGTGTGCAAGTGTGTGTATGCATGGGTATACTTGTGTATATGCATATGTGTGTGTGTGTCTCAGTGTGTGTGTCGTTTCATGTGTGTATAGTTGTGTGTTTTTGTGTCTGTGCCTCTGGGCATGTGACATGCTTGTGTCCATGTTTGTGTGCATGTGCATAGGTGTGTGTACATGTGTGTGTGTGCATTTTCATGTTTGCATGCATATGTTTGTGTGTGTGTGTGTTTTTTACTTGTGTGCATATGTCTATCTGTGCATGTGCATTTTGCACATGATCATGCTCTGTATGCGTGTGTGTGCATATAAGTGTGTGAGCATGTTTGTGTGTGTGTGTGTGCCTACATATGTGTGTAAGTGTGTGCAAATGTGTGTGTGCATGTGTGTATGTGTGTGCTTGTGTGCATATGTGTATTCTTGTGTTTATATATGAGTGTGTGTGTGTGTGTATATATGTATTTGTTTGTGCATTAATGTTCATATCTATTTGCATATGTGTATGTATGCTAATGCATATGTGTGTATGTATTTATGTGTTTGTGTGTGTATGAGGACATATGCATGTGTGTGGATGTGTACGTACATGTGTGCATGTGCGTGTGGGCACTTATGTGCGTACATATGCATACGTACATGTTTTTGTGTGTTTATGCCTTTTGTGTATGTGCTTATGTGTGCATCTTGTTCATATGCATTGGTTTTTGTGTTTGTACCTTGAGTGTGTGTGCTTGCAATTTTGTGTTTGTGCATGTGTATAGTTTTGTGAGCTTGCATATGTGTAGGTGCACGTGTGTGTATATTTATGCATATGTGTGTGAGCTTGTGTGTGCATGTGCAGTATATTTGTATGCATTGTTGTGTATTTGTGCATGTGTATCTATCCATGTATGTGTGTGAGTAGGTTTCTAACTATGCATGTGCATGTGTGCGTGGATTCTTGCATGTGTGTATGTGTGTGTGTTTATGTGTAGGGTTATGTTTGTGTGTTTGTTTGCATATGTACACATGTGTGCTTGTGTACATGTGTGTGTGTGGGGGGTACTATGGAAGTGTATGCGCATGTGTGTGTATGTGTGTATGCATGATTGTGAATGCATGGGTGCTCGTGTGCATGCATGTGTGTCACTTATGTGTGTGCCTGCATGTGTTCACATATATGTGCATGTATGCCTGTTCAAGTATTTATGTGCATGTGCATATGTTTGTGTCTATTTATGTGTGGATGTGTGCATGCATGTGTACATGTGCATCTAGGTGTGAATGTTTTTTGTGGGTGTTTTCTTTCTCATGTGTGTTTGTATTTGTGTGTGTGTGTCCATGCATATACTTGTTTGCATGGTTGTGCACTCATATGTGCATGAGTGTGTGTGTGTGTGTGTATGCTTATGTTCATAGGGGTGAACGCATATGTGTATATGCATGTGCGTGTGCTTGTTTGTATGTATGAAAGTGCATGCATGCGTGCAAGTAGTTGGGTGTATTTATACATGTATGAGTGCAAGAACGTGAGCATGAACATGTGTGTGTATGTTTGTATGGGTCTAAGTGTGTGTGTGTGTATACGTATGCTTGTGTCGTCACATCTGTGTGTAGGTTTAAGTGTATGCATGCCTGTTATGTGAGTGTGTGTGTGTGTGTGTTGGTCTAAGCATGCCAGCTTGTCCATGCATTCTTGTGTGTGTGTGTGCACATTTGTACGTTTGTGGCTATGTGAGTGCATGCACATGCATGCATTTCTATGTTTGTGCATTAGTATGCACATGTGCATATTTTTGTGTATGTATTTGTGTGTGTGTGCATATGCAATTATGCATGTGTACATGTGTACAAGTGCATTCACATGTGTGAGTGTGTATGTATGCGTGTGTGCATTCATATGCATATATGTGTGTGCACATGAATATGCTTACATGTGTTTGTGTATATACTTGTGTGTCTGTGCATCTGCACATCCACATGCATGTGTGTATATGTCTGTGTGTTTGTGCATATGTGTGTTTGCATCTATGTGCCTATGTCTATGTGCTTATGTGTTTGCATGTGTGTATGTGTGTG
>JAIUJO010000328.1:0-150859 GCA_023846275.1 Vanilla planifolia | reverse complement strand
ACGCATGCACATACACACATGCATCCACAATGACATGCACACACACATACATATATATATACAGATACATGCACACACATATACACACATGCATATACACACATGCACAAACATGCATGCAAACAAGTGCACACATACATAGTTGCTCATAAACACTCACAATTGCATGTGCATACACACACACACATAGATAAACACATAGACAACCACAAAAAAAAATAAACATGCTTACACATATACATGTATACACACTAAGACATACACACACATAGACAAGCACACCCACATGCACACATGTCTACACACACTCACATTCACCATACAAACACATGACAATGCGCACACATAAACATACAAACACTCGCAAGCATTGCATACAGGCATGGGTGCACAAACACATACACATGTGCATGCATGCCCACAAACACATGTGCACATAAACACAAAGATGAAAGCACACACACGCACATACATGCATATAAGAACTCACACATACATAGGTGTACACACACATAAAAATGTACACATGCCCAAAGAGACACACATGAACATTTACCCAAAACACACATGCACACATACATGCGCACACATGTAATCACACATGCATGTACATGCCTACTCAAAGACATTTACATATATGCATATGCACACAATTGTAGACAAAAAAATATGCATAAATGCACATGCACCCACATGCACTGACACAAACATGCACATACTTGCACAACTGCACAAATGCACCAACACATACACATGCAAGCATAAGCGACATACACACATGCATGAATATAATCGCATGCACACAAACATACATGCATACACACACACACACAAAAACACATACACAAACACATAGACACATGCATATACACATATATGTATACACAGAACCACACACAAGTGCATAAACACAAGCAAAAGTATGCACACACACACACATGGAAACACACATGCATATAGACACACACATACATATGCACATACACACAAAACAATATGCACACAACAGAAGCTCACACACATGCACATGCACACAAATGTACCAACACAAAACCCAATCACACACAAAGATGCATGATGATGCACACAAACATACATAGACATGCATAAAGGCACACACATATATATACATACAAACACATGAGTATAAAATACATATATAGACATGCATGCACCCACACAAACACACATGCACACACACATACCTAACCATATGCACCTAAATGCAAGCACACACACACATTCACACATGCCTGTATGCACACAAAAACAAGCACTTGCACACACTCTGGCACATACAAGCATACACACATGAGCACAAAACATATGCACATGCACACACGCACACTCACATGCATTCAAACTCGCTCACACACACACATACAAAACATGTGCATGACACACACAAACACAAATACATGCACATGCACACACATACACACACATGCATGCATGCACATAAGTGGACACACTAGCTAATAGACACTCACAAACAAGCATGCACACACACACACACACTCACACTTGCATGCATAGACACACTTACTCACACAACACCCTCACAAGAAACACACACTTATAGGACACATGCAGATGCATACAAACACACACATTCATGCATGGACACATGCACAATCACATATAGCACACATGTAATTAGCACACTAACACACACATTCCTACACACAAATGTGCTCATATGCACACATGCATGCAAACACACTCACACAAACATCCAAACACACCAATATAGATGAACACACACATATAATGCAAACACTCATATACACACGTATGCACATGTAAACACGTAAACCCATACACATGCACACACACAAATGCATATGCATAAAACACATACATTATACACACATGCATGAATACAGCAACACACACACCCACACATAGAGACAAACACATTCAACAACACACAAATAGAGGAATACACATGCACATGCATACACAGATACACACAAACACATGCACAAATGAAAACACAAATACACATTTACAGACACATGTCCATACACATGTACATACATGCATGGATAACACACAAAAACATGCACATAAATACACATGCAGACATGCGCACACACACACACAATCACAACAACATATGCATAGATGCAAACACATACATGCACGCAAACACACGCACTTATAATTCTACACATAGTAGACACACTCATGCACACGTAGAAGCATACTCACACACACGTATGCATAAACATGCATAAAATGCATACACAATAGCATGCTCCCCATGTACACATGCACATGCATAAGCACCCACACACACAACCATACATCCATGCATAATTACATTCACACACACATGTGCAAAAACATACACATGCACATAGCCATACTCACATGCACGCACATCCCTGCACAAACACACACACACATCAATGCACAGACACACATAAGCACACACACGTACACAGAATCACACTTGTATGTAGACACAAACACATGAACACATGCATACATAGCACACACTCATGCTAATCTAAACATGTGCACACACACAACATGCATATGTATACACATGTGTGCACACAAACATGCATGCTCTCGCACAAATATCCATGCATTACTCACATTCATAACACATATATAGACATAGACACATGCACATCTAACATACATAAACACACACACATGCACAGCCACACAAAGCACACATACACAAAACCACACACTTGCATATATTAACACATTAACACATAGACATGCACAAAAACATACACACATGTACACACATATGCACACACACACACACAAGTGACACACACTCTCATACATATAGACACACCTATACAAACACATGCATGCATGCTTACACATATGCACTATATGAACACATGAACAAACTCACAAAAAAGAACACATGTGCACATATGTATGCACACAAATGCATACATACACACATGCACGTGCACACACACATGTATACATATGCACACATACACACACACACACTACACACAAATATGTATAGATAAGCACACATCACGTATGCACAAGCACATGCACACACACCCACCCACACAAAAAGCACACACATATATGCATGTGCACACAAGGATAGGTGCACACATGAATGTGCTTAGCTATAAGCACACATACATGCACAATGGCTCATTGACATGCACACGCATGTACACAACTATACAATGCTAACACACACACAAACACACAACCATGAAAGTGCACACATAATCACAGATGCATACATGCATGCACACTCATGCAACACACATAGAAACACACACAGACATGCACACATACAAGCATGCACACACAACAACACACACAGATATGTGCATATGCATAAATATAAATCCACACAAATAGACACAAGCATGTATTCACATACAAAAATGCATGCCCACTTATACATACATACACACAAAAACACACATATATACATGCATACATAGACATAGAAATACATGCACATATACACACACATGTGTGTACACATGCACAAACATAACAAGATGTACACACACACATATACCATCACACGTGCATGCACACAAAGACACAAATGTTCACAGATATGCACACACACACAGACACATGCATGCAAGTGAACATATAAAGGCACACATACATGAACATATGCATGCACGCTCACAAACACACACACGTGCACTCGTAGACATTCACTCTCACACACCTGCACACATATAGAAGTGCAAACTCTCACACCCTTGCACACACACATGAATGCACATACATGATGTGTGCTCACATACAGACATGTACACATACACTCATGCACACACATTTGCACCTACGCACACATACACACATGAATATAGACATTCATGCACACACACACACATTAACACATGTATGCATGTGCACACACACAAACACATACAAGCATCCAAACTCGTGCATACACACACATGCATGCACACACAAGCAAATATGCTCACATGCACAAGCATACACATGCAAAATTGAAGACATGCACACACACATGCACACAAAAATGAATGCACATATATGTGCATGCACATACATACACAAACCCATGCTCAAGTAGACACATATGCACACTTGCACATGCATGCACACACATATACCTTCAAATACATAGATGCATATGCAAGCACATGTACACAAACACATGAACATGTGTGCACAGACATAAGTGCACACATCCACACAAACATAGAAGCACACCTACATAAATGCCTACACACACACATACATTAGCACATTCATGCACACATACACACACGTGCACATATGCACATGCACACACACACACATCCAAGGATGCATAAGACACAAACATGTAAGCAAACATGTATGCACAAAAACACAAATACACACATAGGCTCACTCAGGCACACACACACACACACATCCTCATGCACAAATACACACACACATACTCATAGGCATGCATACACACCAAAATGCACACCTATAAACATGCTCTCACACATACATGCAAACACTTACATATGCACACATGCACACACACAGACATGCAAATGTTCCAACACAAGCACATGTGCACATACATAGATGCAATCACACATGCACACACACCTACACACACTCACATCCAAGCACACACATTAATCCACAAACACAAATAAAACCATATCTACACAATCACACACACAAATAAAACCATATATACACAAACACACTTATGCATCCATACATAAATAAATGCCCACACATACTCAAATAGTCGCACACATAAACACATATGCACACATCGATGCATGACCATGCACACACGTTCATGCATGCACACGCACACAGACACACCCACACACATACACACACAACTATTTATGCAACCACATGCACATGCAAACATGAACACACACATGAATATAATTAAATAGACATGCATGGACACAAACACATGCACACACTGCCGCATGACCATGCACACATGTTCATGCATGCACATGCACACAAACACAGACACACCCATGCACATACACACACAAGTATTTATGAAACCACATGCACATGAAAACATGAACACACACACATGAATATAATTGAATAGACATGCAAGGACACAAACACATGGACAAGCAAGTGCACATGCCCACACGCACACACACAAACATGCAAGATCACACATGTATGCTTATTCATTTTCACTGACACACTCACATGCACATGCACACATAGATACATGCATATGCACACATGCACACATTGAGGTATGCACACAAATGCACACACATATATGCATAAACACACAAACATGCACATACACACACACACACAATCAGACACGTATGCACACGCCTACACACAAACATGCATGCATGAAAACATGTCACTCATGAACACAAAAATAGACACACATCCAAATAGAAGTATGTGTCCATGCACGCATGGAAATTCACATGTAAACACACTCACACATACATGCCTACGAACATGCACATGCACACACTCACACGCATACACAAAGAAACACACATGCATGCACAAATACATGCATCCACATGCATGCACAAATACATGCATACACACATATGCACGACAACACTCACACTCATACACACATGCAAATGCACATGTTCACACACATAAACAAATACACAAGTATGCACACACACAATGTACAAAAATATGCTCACATGTATATGCACACATAGACATACACATGAACAAGCACATACACACACATGCACATGTATACATCCCACGCACACAAAAAGATACACATCCATGCACATGAACACACACACACACACACACACACACACTCATGCACATATACAAAAGCAAAAACACATGAACACATGTACTTATGCATGCACAAAGACACACATGTATACAAGCTCATACATGCACATACATACATTCACATACACACATATGAACGTAAACACATGCACAAAAAATATGAATACACACACACATGCACACATAACACATGAACACACACACTCACAACACATAAGCATGTGCACACACCCATGCACACATATTAGCACATGCACACACATGTGTATATACAAACATACACAAAAACACACAGATGTACACATAAAGATACACATATGCATATGCCCCTCTATAGACATCCTTTTGAGCACATGCGTGCACATACACGTGCACACACACCTATAGATAATCACACACACACATGAACACACGTGAAGAAGCACACATCCATACACACACACACAAGCACATACACATATGTACACATGCACATGTAGATACACATACACACCTAGGCACACACACCACCACACTCACACATGCACAAGCATACACATGCATGCACAGGCATGCACACACTAACATACACATGTACACATAAATGCACACACATGTTGACACACAAACATGGGTACACATGAGTAGAGGTGCAGTCGCCCATACACATACAACTAGATATATGAACAAACATGCACCGACAAACACATGAACACACATGCACATGAAAATGCATTCACATGAACAAGTGTACACAAGAACACATGCACACACGCACACATGCATGCACTTAATCATGCACACAAACACACATATGCACCCACAAACACACGCACACATGTGCACATGCATGCACATAGACACACATGAACACATGTGCACACACACACACATGCATGTACAACACGCAAGCACATACCCATGCACACACACTAATGCACACAAGCATGCAAGCATGCACACAAACTAGGATGGGTAAAGATAAACTTCCTCACACACATAGATGCAAAAGAGAACACACGAGCACACATATGCCCACATGCATAGACACATGCACACACACACACACACTCAGATACACATGAACATGCACATACACACATGCATACACCCATGTGTAAAGAAATATGCACACATACCCACATAGACACTCACACCCCATGCACACATACACACACATGCATACCAACATGTGCAAACACACATATGTGCATACAAAAATGCACACACACATATGCACGTGCAGCCACACGCACACACTTATGCATGTGTGTGCATGTAGAGATGTGAACACACGTACACATGCATTCATGCAGACACACACACACACACAAAAACCCCCACCCACATGCACCAAAACATACGAAAACACATGAACATGCAAGAACCGTCCCACACACAACCATACAAATATATACATATGCACACACATACACACACGTGCGTAGGCACCCATGTGCATACCCTAAAAAGCAAACACACACACATAAACACACATGAACACACATACACATGCAACCAAACACACAGACACACACATGCACACCTATGAACACACATGCATGTATGCAAAAAGATGTGCACTTACACACATGAACACTCATACACAAGCACACACACATAATCACATATACACACACACATGAACACAATCACATGCATAGACATAGGCACACACACACATACATACACACATGCAAAGCACACTTACACACTCAAACAACACATGCAAGTGCACACATATACACATATGCACACATGTACACATGTACACAGGCAGATAAGGACACAAACACATGCACACATACATAAACAAATACAAATAAATGATAACATACACATAATCACCCATACCTACACACATAAACATGTTCATGCACATGCATGCAAACATGCACACATACACACGCACACAAATGTATGCACAATAATGCTGACATGCACATACACATAATCACATACACAGGCATATGCACACACATGGTGATACATGCACATACACAAACTCATAGGCACATGCAGACATACTCAGACCAATCCACACATAAACACATGAACAGATGTACAGGCACACACGTACAAACACATCAGCATGGAAACACACACACATATGTGTGTGCATGCATGTGTGTGCATGCATACACATGCTTAGATACACATACACATTCACACAAACCATACATATACATGCACACATGCTTGTATATGCACACATACATACACATGCACGAACACACACACCCACATGCACACATCACAAATATGTATGTGCACACACACAAATTTACACACACATGCTTACTCACGCACATGCACACATATGTGTTTACCTATTCACGTAGACATAAACTCACGTGCACATGTATATGAACACATCAAATGCACAAACACCCACACACATACACTTACACATACACATATAGACACACACACACATGTACACCCACATGTGTGCACACATACACACATAAGCATAACCACTTACACATATACACACTGATGCAGAAACACACAGATGCACAAGTATGGTCAGACTTACACAAACACACACACATTCATTTTTACACACACACACACATCTACGCCTGCATACATGCATGCACACATGCTTTCACTTACGCACAAACATACAAGCACACATAAATAGTGCACACATACTCAAACTCAAAAATACATGCATACACATGCACGTGTGCCAAGATAGGCATGCATATGCATACACACAAGTGTACACACATGCACATAAAAACATACATATATATAAGCATATACACACACATACACAAGCACATGCACACACACACATGCACATACATGCACAATAATATGTGCTCACACCAACACACACACTCATACACACGTGTACATACACTCACAAACAAATGCACACATATGAGAAAACATACACATACACAATAATGCAAACATGCAAATAATCGAACTCACAGATAAATGCACACACACAATGACCCAAATGCATACAAAATGCACACACATGCTAACACACACAAACACATACATGTACAAAATAAGGGAATACAGATATAAACACACACATGCACACATAGATACATAAACACACATGCAAATGCATGTGCACAAACATGCATAATCACACATATGCACATGCACATAGATACACAAACACACACACAAAGGTATATAGACACGTATGTGACAATATGCACACATGCATACACACACATACACTATCATGCACACACTATCAAACATGTTGACACGTAAACACCCACACATTTCCATACATCCAAACACATATATACACTTGTACCCACACACAAGATTCATCTAATGATCGTGATCTTGTCTAACTTCACCTAAAGGCTATTTTTTATTTTCACTGTTTGACATAATCTGTCTTTGAACTAATGGCCCAGACCTCTCTTGTTTGAATTTATATGATTTAGATCTAATCTTGATTTTATCATTGTTAAATCAAACAATCTAGATCTCATCCAACATGTTCTGAAGGCCAAGACCAAATCCTTCTTGATCAGATCATCCATAACTCATCTACTTATTCAACATAACATCTAACAGTCTGTATCACCTATAATTGAATCCAACAGCCTTGATTCTTCTTGCTTAATAGTTAATTATTTAGAAGTTGTGTTAGCCATTTAAAAAATTATTCTAACATGTTTTTTAAGCTATTTAGTTGTAGCTTTTTAAATAGCTTTTTATACTTTCTAATAGCTATAGTCAAATTTTTTTTGATAAATACCTTACCGTTGTAAATGAAATAACTAATAAATATGAATCAATCTTTGAGATCTCAACAAAGCTTTGCTCCAAATTCTACTTAGTGTAACTTCTATTGGCAATAACTACGACTTCTCCTTCTCAAATCACCAAAATTTTCCAGCTAACCCTTACACATCTAATCTTTCAAATTCTCATTTCTTTTCTTAAATTTAAGTTCATTGTGTCATGTTCCACTAATAAAAAATTATAAAAATTTTGTATAAATTTTATCAAATGTTTTTTGTTTTGCTATATTTTCTTTTTCTCTTGGGTTGGGTGGCTCAACATTTGCAAAAGTACGAGTTTGTTTTGATCTAGTAAAAAATCTAGTTGGGGTTGAGCTAGCAAAAGCATGGGTTTTAGTTGAACCTACAAAAGCTAGTAGGTTGAACGTAAATCTTAAGAAAAAATCTCAAGTTGTAATATTATTTTAGTGGGTTTTTCCCAACTTTGGTTGGTGGTAGGTGTATGTTATGATTTGAACTTAATGACTTAAAAATTATAATATCACATTTTTAATTTTTATCTTTTTTTCTTTATCATTTTAAAATTAATATATACATATAATCATGGCTTTTACAAACATAAAATTATTTTTAAGAAATAAATACATTAAAAAATAACAAAAATTACTTTTAAGACTAATTCACACACAAATTTTCACTTCACACATGCACCCAAACACATAAACACGAGCATACACATGCACATGAACACACATATAGAAACATGCATAAACAGAAACATACACACACAATATATAAACATGCCTAAACAAAAACTTACACACACACAGACACACAAACATCCACCAGCACATGCACACAAAAATACACTCACTAACACACATGCATAGACATGCATGGACACACATTCACACACTCGCACAAACATACACACACATACACACAAACTAGCCTACACATGCTAATGTGATCTCACATTAACACAAACACATATGCACACACACATGCACATGCACATGTGCACACAGCAACACACACATGAATGCACATGCATAAACTTGCACACCCACATGCATGCATACCAGCACATACCAACTCATGCACAAATGCACACAAAAAAAAATATATGTATGTGCAAACATATATAAAAACATACACGTGTACACAGACACTCAAATACCTGGATAGAGACAAACATGCACACACACAATAACACACATGCACATTAGTACATATACACACATACACATGCACATACCCACACACAAAACTCCACATGCACACTCACACACATAGGAACACATGCATACAAATGAATAAAAATGCATACATGCATCTACGTGTACACACACTCACACACATACACACACCTAAACACAAAAAGCACAGATGCACGCATATACGACAACACACACATGTACACATGCACTCACACAAGCAAATAAACACACGCATATGCAAATGGCAAAACACATGCCCATGTGCACAAACTCACGTGGAGACATATAGGCATAAATACATGCATCAATAACCACATGCTATACATACACACCAGGACACACTAACACAAAAACACATACATGCATGCACACACACACATATGCCCACACATAAGCACACAGACATGCTTATGCACACTCACACGCACATATAGTCATACTCACACACACACACACACATGTGTACACACTCATGTACACATAAGAACACACCATACCTACACACACACACACACACTCGTGTACACTCAGACACAAAAAAACACACAAAAACACACACAAAAACACACAAATGCACATATACACAGATGACTAAAACATAGGCACACATGTATATGCCCATATACAGCCATTCATGTACATGCACACACCTTCACACACACACACACACATACACATTAACACATGTCTGCCTACATATAGGCACATGCACACACACTCACATACACATACAAGCACACATACATGCATATAAGCACACATAATACATGAACAAACACACACACACACACACACACGTGCACTCATATGCACAAACTCATGCACACATACACACACATGTATGCACACAAACATATGTGCAAAGACATGCACACACGTGCATACATGTATGCACATGCACATAGGCATGCATATACACTAATGCATGGGCATTAGCATGCACACGCATGCACATACATGCACACAAACACACACGTGCACTAACACGGACATAAACATGCACACACATAGGTGTATACACCCATATATGCACATATGCAAACAAAAGCACAAACACACACATACATATACACTAACAGGCACATGTGCATACACATATGCACAATCACATATAGTAACATACACACACACATATATGCATGCAAACACATGCCAACATACACACTAGAGCATGCATTGATGCACACATAGACATGTGCACATACACACACTCATATTAAGCACATGAACAATCACACACACACACATGTGCTTATATGCACAAGCAAAGAAACTCTAACACACACATAGACACATATGCACACACACACATATACACCTACACCTTCACACACATGACCATACACACACACTCATGCACATGTATAGACACATGCACATAGACATACACACACATATGCACATGCATCTGTACAACTACATAGCCATAGACAGGATCACACACAAACACACATGCATACACACAAGCATAAACACACATAAAGACACACATGCACATGAATTGACACACATACACACGCATGTACTTATATACACAAACACATGTGTGCACACACATGTATACGCACTCACAAATATGTAAATACACATGCACATACACACACACATGCACATATGCATGAATGTACATGCACATGAACAAAGACACATGCTTGTATATGTACAAACAACCAAAGACCCTCCCCCTCCCCCCACACATTAATACACTTACACACAACACAAACACCAACAGACACTCATGCATGAACAAATGCACACACAAGCAAACACAAAACACAACTAAAAGCATGTGCACAGCCACATGCGTGCCCCTCTATGATACACATGCACCAACAAGTACATATGTGTATGTACACACACACTCATGTAGATTCATAAGCACACTCACACACACAAGCACTCAGATATGTACACACATATTAGCACACATACATAAGCATGTGCACAATCATGTGACACATGCACACACACGCACACTGAAGCACACACACACATATGCACATGCAAAACAAACATATGACACACACATGCATACAAAGGTGCACACATAAACACACCCTCTCACACAAGCACACACACACACACAAACAAATTCTCACACAAAAATATGCATGCATGCATGTAGACAGGCACACACATGCAAATATACTAACACATGCAAACATGTCCACACACACATACTAAACATGCAAACACACACACACACACACATACATGCACACACACAAACACACATTCCCACAAGCACATCATCATGCACAAACACACACATACATGAACAAACATGCACATGCATAAGTAAACACATGCAAATAGATACACATGCACTCATTCCTATGCAAACACACACATGCACATGCACACATGCATACACACAAACTAAATGACACATGCAACAACACACAGTGCACATACACACATGTACTACACATATACACACATAAGAAAGCATGAACACACACATGCACATGCATGTAAACGCACATGACCACTCACACATGTAATCACACACATGCACACACGCACACACACACAAATGTATGTATGTACACACACACTCAGACATGCAAACATGCATATACACATGAATATACATACACATACATCCACAAGCATGCACACATTCCCACAAGCAGAAGCACAAATAAACATGCATGCACACACACACATGTACACACACACAAGCACACCAACGCACATAGATGCATGCCTGCATGCACACACACACGTGCACTCACCCACACAAGCACACAAGGACATGCATATACACACACATTTCTAAGCACATGCACACTCATAGGCACATTGAAAGGTACACACATAAGCATTGACATGTAAAAACAATGATACACATGTGCACACACATACATGCACATACACATACATACACACACATATGAGTGTGCACAATCATAAAAATACAAACACTCACACATATGCACATGCACCCACACACACATACACACACTCATAAACACACAATCGCACAAAATTGTACAAACACATAAACACTCACACACGCATAAATGCACATTAACATACATAGACATGTACATGCACATACACTTAGTAACATGCACAAATAGAAAGACACATGCATACAAACTTAAAAAACAAACACACACACATGAATGCACACATGCATACATACAAGAACAAGCACATAGACACACACATACACATACATGCACATATAAACAAGCAATCTCATATGCACACATGCATGTGCAAACATATACACATAGCCTCTCACATGCACACACACAAGCGTGTACAAACATGCACATACACAAACATGTATGCCCACACACATGCATGCTTCAGCACTTATGTACACACATATGTGCACTCTCACATGCATATACTCATAAAGCACATAAAAACAGAAACACATGCAAATACACATGTAAACACAGTCACACCAACACACACACACAAATGCACTTGTGTAGACATGCATGCACACACACACAAATTAAAAGACACATGCAACATTACATGCATATGCATATATGTACATGAAATGCACACACACACACACACATTAGCATGAAACCACATATACATGACCATACACACACATGCACTCACACACATACACACACATATAGACACATGTTCACATGCAAACATATTCATTTATGCATGCATTTGCACAAGCAAACATGCACACATAGACACATACATACAAACACAAGTGCACACACATCCACAAGCACACACATAAGCTCACCTACAGACATACAAGCAAACATACATGCACATACACATGTATACACACACACATGTGTACCAATGCACACTCACACACATGTCTACCCATGCAATCATCCAAATACACATGCACATACATACAAATTCCTAAGCACATAAATTTACATGCATGCACTCACATGCACATGTAGAGGTCTACACATGTGGACACATATATGCATAGATACATGAACATAGACGTACACAAACACACACATGCACGCACACATGCATGCACATGCTCACACACATGCGCACTCATGCACATGTACACACATGTATTCACAAGCATAAGCACACACGTAAACACACACATATGCACATGTGGACAGACATGAACCCGCTTACACACACACACACAAACGCATGAACACACACACTCACAAAAGCTTGCACAAGTGCACAAACACACTAACATGCACAAATGCACATAAGCACACACATATATACAAATGCATGCACATACATAGTCACATGCACAAACACAAAAAAGCATGCACACATAAATACATTCACACATAAATACATACACACAAACATGCATGAATGCATACAAGTATATGCATAAGCAGTAGCACACATAGTCTTACACATAAACACATGTATATAAACAAGAACTCTCTCACACACACACATACCACACATGCTCACACATATGCACACACACACAAAAACATGCATGAGCACACACACACCCAAACATGGACACACACAAACAAACAAACAAATAGTCACACATGCACACCCACACACATTCACACACACACATGTATTCACACACAAACACATATGTACATGCTCACATGCACACACCCATACACAAGTACACAAACACACAAACACATGCAAATGCACATGTAAACACATGCACACTCACATACACTCACACATGTATATGTTGGAAACTTGCGTGTTATAAGAGGGGGGGGGTGAATTGTTCCTTTTAGAAATTTTTAAACAATTTTAAAGTTAATTACAATATTAAAGAGAAATTATGAGCAATAAAGTAAAGAATGAAAAGCACACACAATTTCAAGTGGTTCGGCAAAACCTTTGCCTACATCCACCCCTAGCTGACCCAGCCAGGCTTCACTACTAAACACTGCCTTTTGCCCAACCGGCGGGTAGGCCGAAACCCTCACAACAACCAATCAACCCAACTGGTACCAACCAAATACAATCAACAGTAGCAAGACACGCTGCACACTCACAGCAACAAAGCTGTTATAATTTTGGCAAGAAAACAGATTTCAGCTTTCAAGTAAAAGTTTTACATCAACCTGTACCACAATCCTTTAATCTTAATTTGTGACACAACTACTAAAAAAGTATTAAAAATGTTTAACTTAAAAAAATTCAACAATATAAATTTCGTTAAAAAAAAAACAAATTATTTGGAGCTCTTAAATATAAGTCCTTGTGTACTTAGAGCTCATACTTAACAATTAAATCTAATTAATTAAACTTAAGATAATTAAAGAAATCACTTTTCAAACCGCAGCTTAAAAAAAAACGCACTTTTGAACGCACTTCAAAACAGGACTACGCGCCTCTGAACGCGCTTTCCAAACAGGACAATGCCCAAATCGCGTTTGCGAGAGGCGTTGTTCTGTTTTAGGTGGAAGAGTTGTTTCGGAGGTGATTTGGTCTGAAATTCAACGCAATAGAAATTCGACACTAATAAGTTGTATTCCGAAAAGCTAATAGAGATTCCAAGGCGTGTAACAACAATCAAATTTGGTGCAGATTGGTCCGAAAAAATCAAGATTGGCGAAGCTTGGATAACGGAAAAGATTTGCAGTAAATTCAACCTCAATCTAAGTAGCTAAGCAGAGTATGAGATGTAGTTGAGTAAGCAATTGTAAAATAGAAAAGAAAGGGAACGAAACGTGCAAATTTGAGGCGAAATGAACGTGTTCCGTTTCGCTCTGAGAAGGCTGAGGAAGACGATGAACAGTAAAATTGCGTAGTTTCCGTTTTTCTTGTTTGAAGGATTTTTGCGTTAAATGCTTGCCCATTTCTCTTCAAAATTAATCCCTTTTATAGAAGAGGGCTGATCAGCAATGTTGATTTAGCCGTTTTCTTCCAACGGCTAGAAGAGGAGAAGAAAATAATTTTAAAACATATACTCGTTGCGCCGGAAAAGCAGGAAAGGAAAAGAGAAAAACGCTTTTAATAAATAATAATAATTATATTTTTACTTAAACCAAAATAAATATGGTGTAAAATGTTGATTATACAAGTCAAGGACTTGAGAAGCATATGAATGTCAAAAATGCAATCCTAAGTGTGTCACATATTGATTAACAGGATGGGTTTAACAATCTAACCTTGATAATGTAGTATATGAAAATCTCCAAGTGGTTTTGCCACGCCGCAAGGAGAACCTGATTGACTCTCATGAGCTGACGTTTGAGAGTCGTTCTTGAGCCATGCCACTAATGAACTTTGACAATGCTTTTCATGTGAATCGCTCCATGGATTAATCGACCAAGCTCTCCAATCTCCTAATCCCTGTAAGCACTTGAGAAGCATGATCTGAAATACACTCAACAAATCATTAGTAACATTAATACAATGGTTTTGTACTCATCAAACTCGTGGAGCACAAAGGGGTTCAACAGTATACACTTTCATAGATATGCATACATACACACACTTGCACACACACACACAAACAAGCACACACATATCAAACACACATATTTATGCAAACACACTCAAATGCACAAAAAGGTGTGCACTTGCACAAACTCTTATGCATACACACGTATGATCTCTAATTCAAATATCCACATACATGTACACACAGATGCACACACAAGTGCACATGTACATGCACCCACATATACCATAAATGTTTATGTACACACATGCACATGCACACACAACTGCACTCGCTCATACATAGACATACACACACACACAAGCTTTGGCATGCACACACCTAGACTCACATAGATGCATTCACACAGCCCTACTAACACACCCATGCATATGCAATTGCACACACACACCTACACCCACATGCATGAACACTCACAGGCATGAACATACCTACACACATATACACGGACAAATACATAACCATACACATGAATGCACACACAGACATACACACAAGCACATACAAACAATCACATGCACAAACACACGCACAAATACACATGCGCATGCACATACACACGTATGTAAACACATTTACACATGCACATTTAGAGATATGCATGCATACAT
Source organism: Vanilla planifolia (assembly GCA_023846275.1). NCBI lineage: Eukaryota > Viridiplantae > Streptophyta > Magnoliopsida > Asparagales > Orchidaceae > Vanilla > Vanilla planifolia. The sequence continues at coordinate 133,185 of JAIUJO010000328.1, read as the reverse complement.
GCACACACACAAGCACACATTAGCCCACACACATATAGAAACACTTATACATATACCCACATACACCTATACACATGTAGGCACATAAACACACAACCATATACACACAAATAAATATGCTCATACACATACACCTATAAGCAAACATGCACACAAACGCACACGCATAAACTTACATACTGCATGATGATGCAAGCTCATATGCACACACACTTACACAAGCATAAGCATAATTATAAATGCAATGAACACATTCACACACACACAAGTACACAAACTCAGATAAGAAGGCATGGACGCACAAATTCACATCCACTCACTATACATGCATCCACACATACACACATGCATGCCACACACACACATGCATGCACAAACACATGAACACACACACACCTACCCACACACAAGCACACACACATACACATGCACGTACAAACATGCACACACATGCATGCACTAGCACACACATATGTGCACAAACATGCACATATACAAATGCACACATATATGCACCCACATTGGCACACACACAAGCACACATGCACATGCACATGGAAAAAAATACAAACAAACTTGCACAATCACTTATGCACACATGCTCACACACACAAACACATAGACATGCTCCTACACATCCACACATGTGCCCACTTGCATACACACACACACAAACACATACATGGATGCATTTACACACTCACACTCACATCACAAAAATGCCCACACTCATATACACATGTGAACACACACACATAGGCATGAACCACACACAAGCACATGTGCATGCATGCACATGCACACATGTACACACATATGTACATAGGTACAAAAAACATGTACACACACAAATACATAAACATGCACACACATGCAAATGCACACACAAGTAAAGCCACACGCATGCACACACACACACACACACTAATAAACACATTCAAATGCATCTAGACACACACACATACAAACAAGCACAAGCACAACAACACACATAAGCACACTCACACACATACACACACATGTATAAGCACAAGCACATAGATGCACAAATAGGAGTACATAGACATGAATAAGTGGACACACACTATCATACACACAAGGACTAATGCACACACACAAAAGCATACTCATACGTGTGCATGCACACTTGCAATCCCACACACACACAATTACATATGCACATGAAAACATGTACAACCCATACAAAGATGCACACACACACATTCACACATGTTTGCACACATACACTTGCACATGCATGAATGTACACATGCATACATGCACATGTACACATATACATAAGCACACAAACATGCACACACAATCTCACATACATAGATACACATAGCCACACATGAATGCATTCACACAAATGCACTCACATATGCATACACACACACACAAACACAAATGCATGTGTACATTCATTTGCACAAGCACAAACATTCACACACTCACTCACATAAAACACACCCACACAAACATGCACACATATAAACATGCACACACACACATGCATGTACACACCCATGGTCACACACACAAGCACACTTATATGCACACACATACATGTGCACATACACATACACATGAACAAACATGCACACACACTAACACACACATGCACCCTCACATACATGCACTAACACATAAGCACAAACACTCGCATATAGAAGCACAGGCACGCACACACATATGCTTACTTGCACACATGCATGCTCACATACACACATGTGCTCATGTGTATGCACAAACAAACAAACACGCTCAAACACACACAAACACACACATTGAAAAAAAGACTTACACGTACACTCACATGAACATGTACACCCACACACATCATAACATGCATTCACACACACACATGTGCAGACATACACATAACCATAGACACACAAGCACACATGCACACACACATGTACACACTTGCATGCACACACAGCCAATCACACTCATGCTCATGCTCATGCACACTTGCACACTTGCACACATACACTCATGCACACAGAAATACATGCACACACATACACATGCAAATAGCTACTTGCATATAAGAACACACACATGCATACAAGCACAAGAGCATACACACAGACACACCCAACACACATAAATGCATACACACATGCCCACACATGAACTCACACATGCACATGCGGTTGCACACACACACACATGTCAAAGCACATATGCAGACACTCACATACCCACGCACATGTAGACATGAACGTGCACATATACACAACCACACAAGTACACACAAGCATGCTCGCACACATATATGCTTGAATAGACATGTCCACACCCACACATGTACACATAAGCATGACCACACAAACACATGCATACACACACACATGTACATAGGTGAATACAGAAGCATGCACACACAAAAACACACATGTGCATGCACACAAACACATGCACACACATATGCACATGCACATGGAAACACACACATGCTCGTAAGCACACATGCACCCATGTGCACACATATATATAAATGTTGCACACACACATGCATACCTACAAGCACACACATTCACCCACACACACGCATGCACATGCACATGTCCATGCACACATGAACTCACAAATACATGCACACACTCACATGCACATACATAGGCACTCACATGCTCCCTACATATATGCCCACATACACACACACACACACAAAAGCACATAAACACTCACAAACCCACATACATGTGCACACACATATGTATGAATTTACACACATGCGCATGCTTGCACACCTACACAAACATATATGAACACACATGCATGCACATGCACACATACACACTTGTGCACATGCACAAAAATATGTACACATACACACACATACACAAACACAAAGTTGTACACATACACACACATGCACATGGATGTAGACATGCATGCACACACACAAATGTACATATGCACATACACTCATACACACAATCTAATGCACACACACATGTAGGCACACGCATATGCATGCAAATATAGTCACACACACACATGCTTGGATATTCACATGCACATAAGTACATACACAAATACACATAGACATAGACACAAGCACACACATAGGCACACACACAAGCACACAAACATAGGCACACATCTACACACACATGTGTGTATAAACATGAACATATGCACACATACATGAACAAAAACATGCACACGTATTACTACTCACACCCCACATGAACACACACAAACATGCACAAACACACATAAATAAGCACATGTGCAAAACATGGCCAAACACACACACTTGCATGCACTCACAAAAACACAACCACGCACACATGCATAGACATGAACACATGCACACATGCAAATACACACACATACACACTCACACATACATGCATGCACAAGTGCTCACACACTATCACACATGCACAAAAACATATGCACATGTCTGCACATATACACACACATAGACACATATAACTACGAATACACACAAAGACACATTCACACATACACATGCATACACATACACACATATGTGCCTGCATGTACAAGTGCATACACACACACATACACACATGTACACAAACTTGCATAGTCACACACACACATGCACAAAAAGATACACACACATACATACATGTCTGCTAGCACACACACATGCACACATAATGATATATGCTTGCTAGCACACCAACACACACATAGACACACACACTTGCACACATGAGCATGCACACACACAGATGAGCTCACAAAGGCACATATACATGCAAAAATAAACACAAAGATGCACGCACACACATGCACACAAACTATACAATCATATACATGCACACACATGCACCCACACCTACACATGTGTCCATTTACACACACAAGCACATGCACACATAAACACTCATGCAAACACACATGCACACACACAAACACCCACACACACCAACACACGTGAATATATACACATATATGTGCACACACACACACATGTATGTGCATGCACTTGTACACAAACTTATACACACACATGCACACACACCCCCACAAAAATAGCAACACACATGCCCCTAGACGCACACCCATACACATGGAGACATATACCTACATGCACATGCTCACATAAATATACACATATGCATCCACACATGTGCATGCATGTAGATACTTAGCTATACATGCATACATATGTTTATGCACAACTAATCTCTCACACACACATATCAAGACACATGGAGAGAAAGACATCCATGTGTAGATATGCACTCATATAAACTTCCACAAGATCACATACATGCATACACACACACACATACGCATACACTCATGTGCAAGTGCACAAGCATACGCACATGCATAGAAACCAACACATAAAACCATACACAAATGTACATACACACATTGGACATAGAAGCATACAACCCCACACACACGCATACATGCACATACATGCACACACACAACTCACACATGCATATAAACACACATACATTAATACACACACATGCACACACACACACACACACACATATGTACATAGACATAAGCACCCATGGAAGCACTCTTGCATGCACGTAAGATAACAAACACATCCACACACATGCACTCATAAATACCCAGACGCACAACCACACACACATGTACACATGTGCACACACATTCACACACCAATGCACACACACACATGCACAAACCACACACAAGCTAAAACAACACATGGACAAACATGCACACTCACATACATGCACAGATAAATACACTCACACACACACACTTAAAAAACATAAGCACACACATGCACAGGGACATACATGCACTCAAGCACCACGCACATGCAAGCACTCATAGTCCCACAAACTAACATACATCGACATGCAGGCTCATGCATGCACAAACACACAAACATATGTACACATGAACATAAACACTTGCTCATACATGCACCTCCATATAGACATCCTCACATGAACACATACAAAATGGATATACACTAGCACAAATAAGCACATGCAAACACAAAAGCACATACATGCACACATGCATAAACATGTACATGTAAGTACATAATCACATACACACATACACGTGAGCACCCTTAATGAACACACACACACACATACACATACACATGCACAAGCACTCACACATGCATGCACATGCATATCTCCTCACACACACATACACTTATGCATATAGAGACACATGCATTCTCACAGACATGCACACATGTATGCATGTCCATGTAGACATGAACACACACACAAATACATAAACACACCCACAAATGCATGCTTATGCATAAATAATGATGCACACACATACACACACACATGTTAATATGCACATGCATGTAGACACACACTTGCTTATAGAAGCACACACATGCACACACATACACACAAACTAACATACACATGCACACATATACCCAATTATATTAACATTCATGCACTAACACACACAAACAAGCACTTGCATCCACAAACATACTCACACACACATGCATATATGCATGCATGTTTGCATAGGTGCCCACATGCACACACTTACACATATACATAGTGCACTCACATGCAAAAACATGAACAAACCCACACACATGCACATGCATAAACACACACATACATGCACACTTATGCATGCACATGCACATGCACACCATCACCCTAAAACATGCATACACGTAGACATAGGCACACATGGCATACGCACACATGTGCACACCCCTGTGCTCACACACATTAACACAACCTCACAAGCACACACACCCACACACATAGACAGTCATCCATGTAAATATAAAGACACATACATGCACACGAACACCCACACACATGCACACACATATATATGCATGCACACACATGTACATCCATACTTGTACACATGCATACACCATACACACAAAGAAGAACACATGTGCACTCGTAAGCACACACACAAACATATACACACACACAATCACACATGTAAGCACAAATGCACACAAATGCACAAAGACATACATGTGCACACATATGCACAAATGTACATAGAGACACACATGCACAAACAAATAAAGGCACACACACATGCACACAAAGACACAAGCATGTATGAACACACTAATGTACATTTGCACAAATGCATACACATAAACACACTTGTATGCATACATGCACACATGCATAAAGACATACACATACTCACTCACACATACAAACATTCATACATGCTTGTACGCACCCACACATAAACATTAATGCACACACAAACACATGCAAACACAAAAGCACAAACACATAGATTGGCACACATGCACATGCACACATAGATACATTGACATGCACAAACACAAACAAATATGCACACACACATGCACACACATACATGCACATGTATAGACATACAAGCACATTTGCACACACACACATGCACGTACAATAACACATGAATGTGCACCCACATATACGTGCACAAGCACACACACACACATACATAAACAAATGTATACATACATTCACAGTCATATGCACACACACATATACATACACACATGTGCATAAGCACTCGCACACACACACAAATACACATGCATGCATTCATGCACACACACACTAATGCATGCACGCACACATATAAACAAACCTACACATACATGCACATGCACTCAAATACATGCACAAACATAACAACTCTTTGACATGCACACACACATGCAGACATGCACAAAACTACACACCCATGCATGCACAAACACAAATACATAGAAACACATGCACATAAGCATATACACATGCATCCACACACCCATGAATGTGATAGACATACACATATGCATGCACACACACATGAAAGTACACTCGCACACATACATGTACACACACATTTACACATATACATGCATGCACACAAGCACACACAAAGACATGCAAATGATCACACTCATGCATAAACAAACATATGCACACTCATGAACACGTACACATACATGTTTATAGGCACACACATTGACACACACATGCACACATTAAAAAACATGTAGATATGCACGTCTTTGCACACAAACGTACACACACACCCATGCTTAATAGAGACACATGTACACAAACACACACATATGTGCTTAAATATGTGTATATATGCACACAAACATAAACACACACATGCCACACATACACACATTCACAAACACAAGTGTGCACACACATGCACACACACACACATGCATGTGCAAACAGACGCACAATCACATGCATAAACTTGCACACACATATACACACACATATTCACACACATGCATCTATGCACACATACACACTTCCACACACACACACATAAATAATGGCACACTCTCACATTGAGCTGCATGCATACACATATGCACAAGAACCTACATAGAAACACTTCGATACATATACGCATACATACAAACACATGCACACACAGATAGATACAAACACACACTCATGCAAATACCCACACACATGCACAAACTACATACACACATACATACACATGAACATGCACACACATTAGCACAAAAACTTGCACATGTGCACACGTAGAAACACACACATGTATATGCATGCACAGTCACAAATATACAAGCACACATACACATACAAACAAATATACCCACACGCATACACTTACAATTACAAACACACACATGCACGCTTGCACACATATACACATACATGTACAAATGCACACAAGCATGCACACACACAAGTACATAGACATAAACACGTACTGACATGCACACAGACATACACACAAATGCATGCACACACACACACATACATGCACATTCATAGATATAAATATGTGTGCACATGTGTGCACCCACACATGCAGGCATGTGCACACGTGTGCACCACACCTGCATGCATGTGCATACACATGCACACTAATAAATCCCCCTCCACACACACACAAATGCACACATGCATAGGCACACAAACAAAAAAAATTGGCATATACACATGAATAAACAAACACAATGAGACCATTAAATGCATGTAGAAAAAAGTCATACATTGACACACACACTCACACACAAAACAACAAAAAAATGCTCACACATGCAACCACACACACATGTATTCATGCACACACATGCACACATGCATGCATGCAAACACTCACACAACCCACATACACAGGAACAAACATGTACGAACTGATGCATACACATGCACAGTTGCAAACATAGATAAGCATATACACATGTGCATGCAGACATACAAGCAGGCACCCACACACACATAAACACACCCACAAACACACACATAAGAACACACACGTGTGTGCCAAACATAAACACACACACATATAGGCACCCACTTCTATGTGCACACATGCACACATACACACACATATAAAGAGATGTGCAAATGCACATGGATACGTAAATACACACACACATAAACACTCACATGCACCCATATGCACACACAAAACCACACACACACAAATGCACATGAACACAAACATGCCCACACACATGCACAAGCACACATGAACATGAATGTGCACACAGAAGCATGCATACATGCAATACACACACAAGCACACTTACACATGCAATCACACATGCACACATAAGCATCTACACACATAAACAAACAATCATGCATGCACCCACACACATATACGAACACAATCACATGCATGCACACACACATGCATACACCAGCATAAACACATTCACAAACATACTCACACAAATAAAGCACATGCAACAACACATGCACATGGACAAACATAAAGAAACACATGCACACATAAACACATGTAGACCAACACACACTCACATGCACAAACATGAATGCATGAACACACACAAGAAGCACAATTCATAAACACAAACTCACACACAAGAACCAAAAATCATAAACTTATACATACACACACACATTGACAGGCATGCATGAACACATGCATACACATGTGTACATTTTCACACATGCATAGATGCATGCACAAGCACACACAAACATGTATACACATGCATGTTCACACACACATGCACAGACACTCATGCATGCTTATACAAATGAGTGCACCCACACACATGTAGATGCATACAAACATGCATGCATGCATATGCATACACACACATGTAATCACACCCACAAACACACATACACAAAGACACATGCATACATACTAGACACACAAGCATGTACCCATGATGCATACATGCACACACAAACAAAAACACAAACATGCACACAAATACATGCATGCATCCATGTGCACACACACGTCTACATTCACACACACACATGCTTACACACATGTACAACATGCACAAATATATGCACTAGCACACACACACACGAAAACACATTTGCATATATATGGCCATGCATGCACACATAAACACATGCACACACGTACACTTCCACATAAGAATGCACACACATATACTCACATGTACATTCATGCACACACACACACTTGCACATGCACACAAATACATGTATGCAAGTATGCACATACATGCAAACACACCGACATACATACATGCACACACATTCAAATGCATGTACATGCATAAACACATGCAAGTACAAAAATATGCACACTCACACACATGCAAACACATATAAGCACATGAACACACACACAAATGCATGTGCAAACACTATACAAAAATACACACAAACACGCACACGCATGTGTATACTTACATGCACACAAACATTTACACACACATGAACTTATAGTCACATACATGTACATAGGTGTATTCACATACATGCACACACACACATGCACATATCCAAACATGCATACAAATATGTACACACAAATACACACAGAAGTACATACACACATACAAACACATCCACTCATGCACACATTTGAATGCATGAACACACACGTGCATGCATTCTTACACACATAAACATAACCACACCAGCAAACACACCACCACACACACATGCAAGCATGCATGCAAACACACAAACCCATATGCAGACACATACACACATAAACACAAATACACATGCAAGCACAAAAGCACATGCACATACACAAACACCCTCACACACATCTACACACACATGTATATGCAGCCACACATACATGCCCACACATGCACCTATACACAATGGTGCATGCATATACACACAAACTCAAACACATGAACACACAATTTTCACACATGCACACATGCAAATAGACACTAGCATATAGACACATAGATGTAAGCAAACATGTAGGCCATGTATACACACAAACACATGTATATAAATGCACCCACAACCTATACACACATGCACACACACACATACACCAATAAATATAGATGCATGTGCACATGCACACACACATCAACTCTCCTTAAATTTGCACACACACACATACACTCCTGCATATAGACACCCTGCACATGTATACAAACACACATACTCACACACACACACACATACACACATTGAAATCAATGCATGCACAGAAGCACTTATGCCTGAAGCTACGCACACACACATAGACAAGCACACAAACACACACACTTGCATGCTCACACCCAAATAATCCCACAAATAACACTCTTGTGCACACAAACATGCACATATATAAACACATGCACATATGCACACAAACATGCACACACATATGCACGCATGCACACAGATAAAAATAAAGAATGCACACACCTACTTGGGCACACACACACACCCTTGCATGTAAACACACACACACCCACACACACTCAAACTCACACATGCAAGCACAAGAATGCACATGCACACACATGAACACATCCATGCACATGCAAATACATGCATAGATATCCACACATAGATATACAAGAAGACTCACATACACACAAACACACATATACACGCAAATATGCATATTCACACACATATAGTTGCATAGCCACACACACACACATGTATGTATATGCACATGCATACACACACATGCATGCACTCATACACACACAAGTGTCAACTCATGCACACACAAGGGTGCACACATATGCACATATACACACACAAACCCTCACACATTGACATGTGCATGCATATAAATGAATGCACGTGCAAACTTGCAAACACCCACAAATGGACACACTCACACACACACATACCTAAACATACTAATGCACACACAAACATACATACCTGTGCGTACACATTGACATGTGCACACACATGCTCCCATGTAGAAACACACAACCATGCACACATAACCACACACAAACACGCACACATGCATGCATCTGGACGTGCACACATGCACACACACCTACACTACTGCTCACGCATAGATGTGCATGCATATAGCATCACAAATGCTCAAGCATGCACATAAACATGCACGCATGCATACATCCACACACCACACACATGCACATGCATAATCATACATACACATGCAGTTATGTGCATGCACTCATCCACACACCACACTTGCATGCCCACACATGCACACACATACACATAGGTTCACAGACATGTACACACTTGTATATAGATATGTACATATATGCGTATGCACATATACATGCATGCACTTGCATAATTACATGCACACTTATGGACACTAATACATAAACACACATGTGTGCACACACACATATACTCATATAAGCATACTCACACATGCACATAAACCCACACATACACATGCATAGACACACCTCTACATGTTTATGTGCCTGCATGCGTAGACAAACAAACATGTGCACTTGCACATTCACATGCACATATATAGGTGTCTCATATAGACACATACATAGATGTGTACACACACACTTGCATGCATACAAAGAAACATGCATGCACCCAAACACATACACAAACATGCATGTTATCACACATATGCATGCCCTTACACAAACACGTGTACATACATGTGAACATTCATGCACACGGATGCACACACACACACATACAAACAAACACATGCACAAATGCATACCTATACACATGAATCCACACACACCCATGCATACGCAAACACATGCATACATAGACACACACATGTGCACATAAATGCATATATACAAACACACGATCATAGAAACACGTGTAGAAATAGAAACATGCAAAAACACAAAAGCACATGCACACACACATACATGTGTACATATATATGCCTATGTTGACACACACACATGAACGTATGTACACTTGCACAAATGCACACTCCCACACACACATATAAGTTCATATACACACTCTCATATGATGGTGCATGCACACAAACAAACATGTCCATGTACACAAACACTTGGACACACACACAAACGCATGCACACACGAATAGATATACATGCACACTCATGCAAAGATCATCACACAGGTATGCATATAGATTTTCATGCACACACACAAGCACAAAAACATGCACATGCACGCACATGGAAAACAAAGATGTACATACACACATAGAAATGCAGACAAGCAAAGACATGAACAATCAAATGCGCATGCACACACACATATGCATAGACAATCATGCCTGCACATGTGCACTCATAATCATAAACACATGCACACACACATGCCCACAAAGGTACATACACATGCATGCATGCACATGAACACATACACGTACACATATATACACACACATGTGCAGATGCACACATGCATGCATATACACATGCACACATGTATGGTCACTAACAAACACCCTATCTCCAAATACACATGCATGCACACAAATAAAAAACCCACATACACATGAATAAACTCACAAAAAATGACTTACATGCACATAGACATAGAAACACACACATGCATGCACCTACATACACTCGCACACAAAGCCAAAAAAAACATGCACACACATGCACCCATGCACACACATAAGTTCATGCCCAAAAACACACACACACACACATGCACATAGACATGCACACAGATTCACATAGGAACATGCATGCACATACTCACACACAATTTTGCATACGTAATCATAGAAAAACATATACATATGCACATGCAAATATAGGTGTAGGCACATGCACACATACACATAGCCAAACACATACACATACATACAAAACGACATGCACAAATGCAAATGGACACACAAATACACACACATTCCCATGCACCCACATGCTCACACAAAACCACACAGACACACAAATGTGCATGCACACAAATCACACCCACACACATGCACAAGCACATATGAACATAAACATGAACATAGAAGCATGCAAGCATGCAACCATACACACATATGCACACTAAAATAGCCACACACATTAACATACAAACACACACATGCACACATGCATGTAAACATGTACCCATGCGTACATAGAAACACGTGCACACACACACTTGCACGTGCACACCACACACACATGTACACACATACACACCCACCTCACCTAAGAATACTTATTCACTTGCACACGCACAAGCACACCCACAAACGAAGAGGCACATGCATGTCCACACACATCCATATGCTTGAATGCACACATGCATGCACTCACATGAACACACAAGTACACTCATGCACTCAAACACCCACATGCACATACACATGCACATGCAACACCTGTATGCACTGATGCACATAGAAGCACATGCACAAGAATACATATGCATATGTACATGCACACATATATACACACTCGCAAAAGGCACACCAGTGCATATGCATGCACATGTAGACAACATGCATTATCAAATAGAGTACACATGTACACATGCACATGCACCTAGACATAATGTTGTATGCATACATACACATGTACATAAGTGCATAAGCACTTACAAATGCACACACAACCACGCACAAAAAAGCACCAATACACACATGCACACACTCATTGACTTACACACACACATACACGCACATGGACACTCTCCCAAATGAACTCACATGCACTCACACACACACACAAATAAATGCATGCACACAAACACATAAAAACGCACACTCACATAAACATACATGAACACCTATACACATAGCTACAAGCACATTCAAACATGCAAGTACACATCCACATACACAAACATTCACAAATACACACATGAGCATACTTACACATGACAATGCACAAATACACAACTAGACTTGAGCACATAGTACTAAACACATGATCAAACACACACATGCAAGAACATACACACACATGTAGGTGCACACAAATATTCACACACTTGCACATAAGAAAACATGGGCACACACACACAAACACAGACACAAATGTATACAAATGTACACACATATTGGCAACCATACACAAATTGACATGAACACATGCAAACATTCTCACAAACATATACACATAGAGACATGCACACATATACACACAACCACAAAAATGCATGCACACACACATGGATCCTCACATGCACATGCTAACACACACAACCTCACATACACACACACACATACACTGGCAGCACACACATGCACACACACATACCCACACACACTCATGCACACACATTCATGCACACACACACACATGCACACATTCACACAAGTGCACACTCATGCTCATGCATGCACACACAAGAAAGAACACGCACACACACAACCATAAAAGCTCATAGACACGTGCACACGTGTACACATCCACAAATGCAGACACACACACACACGTACAAATGTACACATGCATGTACAAACCCATGCATACATGTATACTTGCATGAACTTACAAATACACATGCACACACATTCACACATTAATACATGTTGTTGTGCATGCATGTATGTAAGTATGTGTCTATGCATGGGCATGTGTATGTTTGTAAGCATGCATGTGTTTGGGTGGGTGGTTGTGTGCATGTGTGCACACGTGTTTGTGTGTGTGTATCTGTGTGCCTATGTGCATGTGCGAGTGGCTATGTCCGAGTGTGATTGTATATGCATGTGTGTGTTCATATGCTTGTGTGTGTGCATGTATGCGAAAATGCGTTTGTGAGAGTGTTTGTTTGCATGTGTGCTTTTGTGTGTGTGTCTGTGTGTATATAGGTGTGATTGTCTTTGTATGTGTCTTTGAATTTGCATGCATCCATGCCTGTGCATTTATGTGCATACATGAATGTGTGTGTGCACATTCTGTGTAGGTGTGTGTGATTGCATGTGTATGCATTCAAGTTTGTCTGCATCTATGGGTGTGTGTCTAGGTGTCTGTGTGTTGGTGTACATGTGTGTGTGATGTGTGCACACTTGTGTTCTTATGGGTGTCTTGGAGCATGTGTGTGTTTATGGTGTGTTGGTGTCCCAACATGTATGTGTGTATAGATGTGCATATGTCTACATGGGTGTGTGTGAGAATGCATATGTGTATACATGTGTTTCTACACAAGTGTGTATGTGTGGGTGAATGTGGGCACATGTGTACGTGTATGCATGAGTGAGAATGTGTGTGTTCATACAAATATTTGTGTTTGAGAAATTATTCATGTGTGTGTATGCACATACATGTATGCATATGCATGTGTGCATGTGCGTGCATTTGTGTGTGTGCACGTGCATGAGTGTGTGTGTGTCTGTGTATGTGTGTACATTTGTGTGAACTTGTGTGTGTGCATATGTGTGAGCCTGAGTGTGTGTATTTGTGTGTAACTATGTAGCTGTGTGTGCATGTATATTTATGTGCATCTTTGAGCATGTGTTTATGTAGGTGTGTGCATTGGTGTACATGTGTGTATATGTGTGTGTGCATGTGTACTTGTATGTGTGTGTGTGCATTTGCATGGGTGAGTGTGTGTTCTTATGTGAGTGTGTGTGTGTGTGTGTGCATGTGTATGGGTATCTATGTGTATGCATGTGTATGTGCATGTATGTGAATGTTTGTGCATGTATCCCTTCGCACCTGTGTGTGGTGGGGTGAGTCTACACATTTGTACATGATTTTATGTTCATTTGTGTGTTTGCATGGACACCTATGTATATATGTGTATATATGCATGCAAGCATGTGTTTCTATGTATGTATGTGTGTCCGTTCATGTGCATGTGTGTGTATTCATGTGTGTGTGGGTGCATGCAAGTGTATGTGCTGGTGCATTGATGTGCATGTGTTTGTGTGTGTGTGTGCATGCATGTTTAAGTGTGTGTGTGTGTGTATGTGTGCATAGGTGTGCATATGTGACTATGTGCATGTATATGTGATTGTGCATGTGTGTTTGTGTATAGGTGCACATGCTTGCATGGCTATGCACATGCATGTATTTGTGTGTAAGCAAATGGGTTTGGGTTTGTGTTTTTGTGCATATGTGAGAGTTTGTGCATGTGTGTGTATGTGCATGTGTGTGTGCTTGTGTATTGATTTGTGTTTGTTTGTGAAAGTTTGTGTGTATATCTAAGAGCATTCATGTGTGCATATGTGCATGTGTCTATGTGTATGCATATGTCTATGTGTGTGCTTGTTTTTGCTATTGTGTGTGTCTGCATGCATTCATGTGTGTGCTTATGCATTTGTGTGTGTTCATGTGTGGGTGTAAGCTTATGTGCATGTATTCGTTTGTGAGTGCATACATGCATGCATGTGTGCATGCTTGCATGTTTGTGTGCCTATAAGTGTGTGTACATGTGTATGTGCGTGTGCATGTTTGTACAAGGGTGATTTTGTTATGTGTAATTGTGTTTGTTTATGCACACACTTGCCGATGTGATCATGTGTGTGTATGTTGCATCTGCATGTGTGTGTGTGTAGTTTTGCATGTATGGGGTGGGAGTGTGTGTGAGCACATACATGTTTGTATGTGCATGAATGCATACGTGTTTTTGTCTTTGTGTGCGCAGATGTGTGTGAGCTTGTGTGCATGTGTTTGTGCATGCTTGCTTATGTGTGTGCATGTGTACACATATGCATGTGTGTCGATGTGTCTATGTGTGCATGCATGTAGGTGCATGTAAGTGTATGTGTTCATGTGAATTCATGTACATGTGTTTTCTTGTGCATGTGCATATGTGTGCATGGGTGTACTTGGCGAGTGTGTTTGCATGTTTTTGTTTGTGCGTGTATGTCTATGTGCATGGTGGTGTGCATTTATGTGTGTTTAACATAAATGCATGTGTACATGTGTGTGTATGGGTGTTTGTGCATGCCTGTGTATGTGCATGTGTGTGTGTGGATGCATTCATGTGAATGTATGGGTATGTGTGTGAGTATGGGTGTATATGTGTGTGCACTTGTACATTATTTTGTCTGTGTATGTGTGTGCTCATGTGAGTGTGTGCATGTGTGTATACATGTGTGTGTGTGTGCATAAGTGTGCATGTGTGTACTATATGAACTTGTGTATACGTTGTAGGTGTGTGTGTGTGTGTGTGTGCGTGTGAATGTGTCAATGTGCATGTGCATTTATGTTAATGCTTTTTCGTGTGTGCATGTGTGCTTATGTTTGTGGTTATGTGTGTAGGTGTCTGGTCATGTTAATGTTTTCATATTTCTATAGGTGTGTGCATGTGTGTGCATGCACGTGTGCACATGTATGTGCTATACTAACATGTGCATGCATGTGTGTGAATGTGTTGGTGTGCGTGTGGATGCATGTGCATATGTGTTAATGCTATTGTGTGTTTGCATGTGTAAGTGTGTGTGTATGTGCATGTTTTCTTATGTGTGGGTGTGAGCGTATATATGTGTGTATGTGTGGTTGAGTTGTGCATATAGGTAGATGCATCTAGATTTATGATTCTACATGTATGTGTATTTGTGTGCGTTTGTGTGTGTGTGCATGTGCAAGAACTTTGTGTGTGTAACAGCCTTATTTTTTGTTTATTTTATTTTTTTGAAAGAGCTCTTTGAGACGAGTCAAACGGTGTTTAGTTTGTAATTTTTGGAGCTTTAAGGAATAAATTATGAATTTTTAAAGATTTGAGATATATTTGTAATATTAAGGATATATTTGTAATTTTGTAAATGTCAGCATAGTTTAATTCGTTTTCGTGGAAGGTATATTTGTAATTGCAAACTTTGTTGGCTACGCTTGGTATATTTATGCAATTTTAGGAATTTTGACATTGGTTTATTTCTCCAAGTAGAGGATATATGTGTAAATAAAAAATTGGCAAGGGGTGTTATGCAAAATGCGGTTCACGTAAGTTGGTTCGACCGTGGTTATACAAGCCAAAGCAGGGTGCATTTGAAAAGCACTTCTACTATTACTGCCGTAGTTGCGAGGGGTAGATTTCTGATAGCTACTACATTGCTTTGCACAGTTCCGACACGCAAATGTAATAGCTGACGAGGATTTCGTGAGCTTTGGCACGTGACAGCGACTACTGGCTAAGATTCTGTGAGTTCCAGCACGTGATAATGACAACCGACAAAGATTTTCGTAAGGTAAGAATTAGTTTGCTTGTCGTCAGGGTTGTGTAAGTTTTCTAGTGAGCGGTGGAGATAAAGAGGGGTCGATTCGACCGGTAGGAGACGCAGGAGGTCTCGAATTTTGCCGACAAAATATTTCGATTCTGTCAAATGCACAGGAGAGAGAGAGAGAGAACCGGTCCAGGCTTTGAACCGGGCGTCGGGCGCGAGCAGTCCAGCGTCGACGAAACCCAACAGTTAAATTAAGGAATTTTTTGAATTTTAGAAAATGCGTTTTGGAAAGCTGTTTGGGAAAGCTTTTAGAAAGCAGGATTTTTGGTTGTTTGGGATTTTTGCTATTTGGGAATGCTTTTAGAAAGTAGAATTTTTAACAATTTGGGAACAATTTTTAAAAAAACAACTTTTGGCTAATAAGCATATTTTAACTTGATTATGTTTGTACTATGGTCTTGTAGGACATCAAGAAAACCAATTAAAAGTGGACAAGAAAATTTGGTATAATAAATTGAGATAGATAAATTCCTAATCTTGTGATGTAGCACATTATTATGGATTTTTATATGCTTTTCTTACTGTCACAATATTTTGATTATTGCATATGTTACACATTAATATTGTTACATATGGTAAAGAAAGAAACAATATGATAGAATATGTTAAAATAAAAAGGGATGAAGCAATAAGGAACAAAAGGTCTACTGATATGGTAAAATTAATTGGATTGATGTTTTGGAAATAACAAATATAAAAATGGGATTCCTAGATAATATTATCCTCACCACTAGGCTCAGCATGTATTGTAGGGTATTAATCTTTAGATCAGATATCTGCCTAGTGTTATATGTTATGTACTATGACTCCATGATGATTTACACCAGGCTTAACATTTGTTGCAGGGTATGGTACCATACCTGCCTGGTGGCACTAGGCTCAGCATGTGTTGCAGGGTATCGATCTTCGAATCAGATATCTACCTAGTGTTATGTGTTTGGTTGGATGACGGCTGGAGGTCATTTATGATGATGATTTGATCCAGAGGATAATGCGTCAAAGGGAATCGGGCCCGATAATAACACATCTATAAGGAACTGTCATTTCTTTTGGGTTTTCTTTTGTGGTTTTTCATCTTGTATTATGTATGACATTAGTATGGTTTGAGCTTTATGCATATGATTCATCTACACTATTCATTGTATGTATTTTCATTGGGTTAACTATGTGGATTTATCTACTAAGATTTGTAAATCTCATTAGTACTTACATCACAAGTCATGCAATCACTACACTGAGAACTAGAAATGATGCTGCTACAAGAGAGCCCTTTTCACAAGATGTGTGAGAAAGGGGAGAACTTAGTGGGATTAATGTTTAAAAACATGTCTTTATTTATATACTTTGGATTTTGGAGTTGGTGTTTGTCTTACTATTGGGTCCCCACCTTGGGTTTGTTCCTTATCCTCACTTAAATGTTGTATCTGGCAACTCTGATGTTAATTTTGTTATCTAATGGTACTAGTTTAGGTGGGGGTTATACAAGGTGGTATCAGAGCATTGGTTCAGGAATAGGTGGGAAATAGTTATGAGGATACCAGCACAGCATATGCATTTACATCTTTAGTGTTACTTCTCGCTTATACATTAGTTGTCAAATAACCTATGTGATTTTGTAGGATTATAATATACATCAAACCATGGAAAGATGTGAATATGAAAATATAAATAAGGGTAAAGAAAGAGAGCAGCAAGGCGATACGCAAAAGGAATTAGAGCAAACCTTAGTCTCTTTGTTGCAATCAATTGGAAGCACTGGTAGTCATAGAGGAGAGGCATCTATCGACTTGGTGGTTGACCAATTTCAGCAGATGCATCCTCTTTCTTTTGTAGGGAAGAGAATCTTATGATTGCTGAAAACTGGCTAGAGCAAATGAATATTATCTTTGAAGGGATGTCTTGCCTATATGGTAGAAAGGTGGCCTTGGTAGTTTTAGTACTAAAATATGCTGCCCAATTGTGGTGGAGTTCTCAATATCAGCATCAATTTTCAAGCTGACTAATGAAAGACATCTCCTGGAGAAGGTAAATTAATTTATTTTGGCCAAGGGAGAAAAATTCCTATCATAACTATGCTCAAAGGCCAGAACCTACTAAAGGAAGGATGTCATAGATATCTGGTATCCGTTGTGGACTTGGATCGACAATTTTGTCAACCTTCAAAAGAACCAATAGTTAAAGAATATTTGGATGTCTTTCCAGAAGAATTATTGGGGTTATCTCATATAGGGAAATTTAATTTGAAATTCGATTGATTCTTGTTGTTGAGCCAATTTCGAAATCTCCTTATCGTATGGCACCTACTGAACTACAAGAAGTAAAAATATAACTACAAGAATTATTAGACAATGGATTTATTAGGCCAAGTGTGTCCCCATGGGGAGCACCAATCTTATTTATGAAAAAGAAAGGGGTGTGTCTTCGTATGTGTGTGGACTATCGAGAAATCAATAAAATCAATATTAAGAACAAATATCCTTTGCCTCAAATTGATGAGTTATTTGATCAATTGCATGGAGCAGTTGTATTTTCCAAAATTAATTTGCGATCTGGATATCATCAGTTAAAAATCAAGCAGGAAGATGTCCCAAAGACAGCTTTCAGAACCAGGTATGGACACTATGAGTTCTTAGTACTACCCTTTGGGCTAACCAATGCACCAGCAACCTTTATGGATTTGATAAACCAAGTGTTCAAGAGATATTTGGAGTACTTTATTATGGTCTTTATTGATGATGTCCTAATTTATTCCAAATCCTTGGAAGAACATAGAACACATTTGCATTTAACATTACAGACTTGAGAGAAAACCAATTATATGCAAAATTCTTGAAATGTGAGTTTTGGTTATCCAAAGTCATTTTCTTAGGACATATGGTCAGTGTAGAAGGGATTTTTGTGAATCAACAAAAGATTTTGGCTATCATCGATTGTCCAAGACCCAAACCAATGACTGAGGTCAGAACCTTCTTGGGATTGGCTAGATATTACAGGAAGTTCGTAAAGGGTTTTTCTCAGATTGTAATACCCTTAACCAATTTAACACAAAAGACAACAAAAATTTGAATGGGATGTAACTTGCGAGAATAGCTTTCCAATTTTGAAAGAGACATTAACTATAGCTCCAATTCTAATAGTGCCAGAAGGCACAAAATGTTATCAAGTATACAGTGATGCCTCGTTGTATGGGTTAGGCTGTGCATTGATGCAACATCACAAGGAAATTACTTATACTTCTAGACAGCTTAAGACACGTGAAAAGAATTATCTTGTGCATGATTTGGAGTTAGTAGCTATACTTTTTTCCCTAAAAATTTGGAGACATTACTTATACGAAGTTAAATGTATGATATTTACTTATCATCAGAGCTTAAAATATATCTTCACTCAAAAGGAATTAAATTTTAGGCAAAGAAGATGGTTTGAATTTATTAAACATTATGAGCTCTCAGTAGGAAAGCCAATGTTAATAGCTTATTAACTACCCCCAAAAAAACAATTGATCTTTGAGATGGAAAAGTTGCAAATGGAAGTTGAAATATGAAGAAATATGAAGTGCTAGCTCACATATCTGGCCTTACAGATTGGTTGATGTCAATTAAAGAAGTCCTGGCTAAAGACCCAGAACTATAAAAGATAATCCAAAGGGTTCACGAAGGACAAGCATCTGATTTTAAATTCGATCAGGATGGTCTACTCCGATTTCAAGATAGATTATGTATACCAACACATCAATAACTCAAAGAAATACTATTTAAAGAAGCTCACAACTCTCACTATTCCATACATCTAAGAGAGAATAAAATGTATCAAGAGCTAAGACAATAATACTAGTAGGCAGGGTTGAAGAAATATGTGTCTAGTTGGGTTCAGAGGTGTTTAATTTATCAGCAAGTCAAAGGAGAACAACAAAAGTCTAGAGGATTACTACAGTCATTGTCAGTAGCAAAATGAAAATGGGAGGAAGTGGCAATGGATTTTGCAGTTGGATTACCAAGATCACCAGCAGGCCATGACACAATTTGGGTAATTATGGATAGGCTGACAAAAACTGCTAATTTTCTCGTTATTTAGACGACTTATTCTACTAAAAAATTAGCTCAATAATATGTAAAGCAAATTGTCAAGTTGTGTGGGATACCAAAAGTTATTATATTCGATAGAGATCCTAAATTTACTTCTCACTTTTAGAAGAGTATACATCAAGCTTTTGGTATAAGTTTAAGGTTTTGTACAATCTTCCATCCTCAAACAGATGGTCAATCAAAAAGAACTATAAAAAGCTTGGAAGAGTTGTTGTGACTTCATATTTTAGATTTTAGAGGAGATTGGAAAAGTCACTTGCTGCTGGTAAAATTTGCTTACAATAGCAATTATCTGTCTAGCATTGGCATGGCTCCATATGAAGCACTTTTATCGTAGAAATGTCAATCACCTTTATGCTAGAATGAAGGGAAGGAAAGATGTTTGATGGGTCCTACATTTGTGGAAGAGGTAACCGAAAAGATCAGAACTATTCAAGGAAGAATGACAGCAGCCCAGGACAGAAAAAACAAATACTATGATATCAAAGACCGAATGATAGATTTTCAAGAGGGGGAGCATGTATTTATTAAAGTAAGTCCAACAAAAGGTATCATCAGGTTTAAAAGGGTAGGAAAATTAAAACCTAAATTCATTGGTCCTTTTCAAATACTAGAAAGGGTTGGACAAGTGGCATATTGGCTAGCTTTACCTCCTCAATTGGCAAGAGTTCATAATGTTTTTCATGTCTCAGTTTTATGGAGATACATTTTAGATCCCTCCCATTTGGTGAGTTACATGGATCCAAATATCAAAATTTAGAAAGATTTGACTTATCTAGAAACACCAGTAAGAATCCTTGATCGACAAGAGAAAAGGTTAAGAAACAAAGATATTCTCATGGTTAATGTCTTATAGCATGGTCAAACAAAAAGAGAAGCTACATAGGAAGTAGAAGCAGATATGATCACTCAGAATCCAGAGCTGTTCTAAATTTCAAGACAATTTTTGAAAAGAGGGAAGATTGTAACAGCCTTACTTTCTCTTTATTTTATTTTTTGTTGAAAGAGCTATTTGAGATGAGTCTAATGGTGTTTAGTTTGTAAATTTTTGAGTTCTAAGGAATAAATTATGTATTTTTAAAGATATGTGATAGATTTGTAATATTGAGGATATATTTGTAATTTTGTAAATGTCGGCATAGTTCATTTCGTTTTGCCCGAAGGTATATTTGTAATTGTAAAATTTGTTGGTTGCACTGGGTATATTTATGCAATTTTAGGAATTTTGGTGCAGGTTTATTTCTCCGGGTGGAGAATATACGTGCTAATAAAAAATTAGGAAGGGGTGTTATGCAAAATGCAGTTTACAAAAGTCAGTTTCGACTGCAGTTATAAAAGCTGAAGCAGGGTGCTTTTGAAAAGCACTTCTGCGAATACCGGTTGCGAGGAGGTTATCGGAGTTGCGGGGATGAGATTTCTGATAGCTGCTGCCTTGCTTTGCACAGTTCCAGTACGCGACAATAATAGCCGACGAGGATTTCCGGAGTTTTGGTATGCGACAATGACGACCGGCGAAGATTTTCTGAGTTCTGACATGTGAGACGGTTGAGGAAGATTTCGTGAGTTTCGACATGCCACAGTGACGGCCGGCGAAGATTTCTGTAAGAGAAGAATTTGTTTGCTTTGTCGTCGGGGTTGTATAAGTTTTTTGGTGAGCAGTAGAGACCAAGAGTGGTAGATTTTGCTGGCGGGAGACGAAGGAGGTCTCAAATTTCATCTGCAAAATATTTCGATTCCGTTAAACGCATAGAAGAGAGAGAGAGAATCGGTCCCAGCTTTGAACTGGGCATCGGGTGTGGGTAGTCTAGTGCCGACGGAAGCCAACAGTTAAATTAAGGAACTTTGGGAATTTTAGAAAACGCTTTTTGGAAAGCTGTTTTGGAAAGCTTTTAGAAAGCAAGATTTTTGGTTGTTTGGGATTTTTGGCTGTTTGGAACGCTTTTAGAAAGCAAAATTTTTAACTATTTGGGAACAATTTTTTGAAAAACAACTTTTGACTAATAAGTATATTTTAACTTGATTATGTTTGTACTATTGCCTTGTAGGACATCAAGAAAACCAATCAGAAGTGGAAAAGAAAATTTGGTACAACAAATCCAGAGTAGATAAATTCCTAATCATGTGATGTAGTACATTATTATTTATTTTTACATTCTTTTCTTAGTGTCAAAATATTTTGATTGTTGCATATGTTACACATTAATATTATTACACATGCTAAAGAAAGAAACAATATGAAATAATATGTTAAAATAAAAAAGGATGAAGCAATATGGAACGAAAGTTCTTTTGATATTGTAAAATTAAATGGATTGATTTTTGGAAATGGCAAATATAAAAATGAGATTCCCAGAGAATATTGTCCTCACCACTAGGCTCAGCATGTGTTGTAGGGTATCGACCTTTGGATCAGATATCTGCCTAGTGTTATATGTTATTTGCTATGACTCCATGATGATTTACACCAGGCTCAGCATGTGTTGCAGGGTATCGATCTTCGGATCAGATATCAACCTAGTGTTATGTGTTTGGTTGGAAGTCAGCTGGAGGTCATTTATGATGATGATTGGATCCAAATGATAACACGTCAAAGGGAATCGGGCCTAATAATAACATATCTATAAGGAATTGGCATTTCTTTTGGGTTTTCTTTTGTGGTTTTTCATCTGGTATTATATATGGCATTGGTATGGTTTGAGCTTTATGCATATGATTAATATGCACTATTCATTGTATGTATTTTCATTGGGTTAACTATGTGGATTTATTTAATAAGATCTGTAAATTTCATTAGTACTTACATCACAGGTCATGCAACCACTGCACTTAGAACTAGGAATGATGATGCTACAAGAGAGCCCTCTTTGCGAGATGTGTAAGAAAGGGGAGAGCTTAGTGTGATTAACTTTTAGAAACATGTCTTTATTTATATACTTTGGATTTTGGAGTTGGTGTTTGTCTCACCGTCGAGTCCCCACCTTGGGTTTGTTCCTTGTTCTCACTTAGATGTATTATCTGGCAACTTTGATGTTAATTTTGTGATCAAATTATGTTGGTTTAGGTGGGGGCTTGACAGTGTGTGTGTGTGTGTGTGTGTATGTCATTAGGGGTGTGTGAATGTGCAGGTGCAGGGATGTGTGTCTTTGTGCATGTGTTTGTGCATGTATTTTAGCAAGTGTGCACATGTGTGTGTGCTTTTCCATATCTATATGAGTACATATGTGTGTTTGTGAGCATGTGCATGTTGTATGTGCATGTGTGTGTGTGTATAAGTATTTGTAGACATGTGTGTGTGCATGTGCATATATACTTGTGCATATGTATATGTGTATATTTGTGTGTGCATGATTTTGCATGTGTCTATGTCTGAGGGTCTACAATTCATGCATCTACATGTGTGTGCTTGTTTCTGTGCGTGTGTGTACATGAGTGTTCATGTCTATGAGCTTTTATGTGTATGTATGTCTATGCATATGTGTGTGCATTTGCTTGTATGTGTGCATGTGTATGTATGCATGCATGTGCATGTTTGTGTGTGTGCATGGGTGTGTGTGTGCATGTGTGCATGTGTTAGAGTGTACGTGTGTGTGCATTTGTGCATCGATGCATGTGTGTGTACATGTGTGCCCGTGTGTTCTTATGCATATGTATTTATATGAGCATGCATTAGTGCATGTTATGCATGTGTGTAGACATATATGTGTGTGTATTTGTTTGTGTTGCATCTGAGCATGTGTGCATGTGCATATATGGTGTGTAAGTTTGTGTGTGTGTTCACAAGCATGTGCGTATCTATACATGTGTGTGTTTTCTATGTATGTAAGTGTGCACATGTGGGTGTGTTCATGTATGTGTGTGTTAGCCGTGTTGTGCATGTGTCTGCTTGTATATCTATGCATAAGTATGGATGTGTGTGCATGTGCATGTTCATTTATGTGTGTGCATGTTTACAATTACATGTATGCATGTCTTTATGTGTGTGTATGTGCATGTGTCCATGTATGTATGTGTGTGTGCATTTGTTAGCATGTTTATGTGCACATGTGAATGTGTGTGTGTGTGTGTGTAAATGTGTGCATGCATGTGTGTGTTTGTCTATTTATGTGCAAGTGTGAATTTTTTTTGCATTCATGCATATGTGTACCTGTGAATGTCTGTGAGTGTGTGTTGAGGTAACTATGTTTGTGTGTACTTGTGCATATTTGTGCATGCCTGTAAGTGCACGAGTGTACATTTATGAAAGTGTGTGTGTGTGCAATAGTGTGTGTGCATACAGGCACATATGTGTGCTTGTATGCTTCTGTGTGCATGCATATGAGTGTATGTGGGTGCATGTTAATGTGTCTCGGTGTACATGTGTTTACATATGCATGTGTGTATGTGTGTGTGTTTATGTGTAACTTTGTGTGTTAATGTACAAGTGTTTAATCTTGTGTGTGCACGTGTGTGTGTACAAGTGTGTGCATGTGTATGGTTATGTGTTTGTCATAGAATGTGTTTGTGTGTGTGCACTTGTTTGCTTATGTGCATGTTTGTGTGCATGTGGGAGTGCATGTGAGCATGTGTGGGTGTGCCTATGGGTGCATTTGTGTACTTGTGTGCGTGTGTATCATCTGTATTTGCGTGCATGAGTGTGCTTGTTTAGGTGTGATATGTACCCATGTGTGTGGATGTTTTGGTGTAATGTTTTCATGTCTATGGTTGTGTGTTTTTGTGCATGGGATTTCATGAGTGTACACTTGCACATGTGTGTTTTCTTGTGTGCATATGTGCTTGTGTGTGTGTTTGCATGTGGGTGCATGTGCATATGCACAAGTTTTTTTATATGTGTGCATTTGTGTATATTGGTGCATGTACAAGTGTGTATACATGTGCATGCCTGTATGTACCTATGCACATGAATGTGTATGTTTGTGTGTGTCTCTCTACATGGTGCATATGTGTGTGCATGTGTCTATACATGTTTGTGTGTTTATATGTGTGTTCATGTGCAAGCACATGTTTCTGTGTGCGCCTATATGTGTGTGTATACGAGTGTACATCTAGGGTGCATTTGTGGGTGTGTATGTGTGCATAGGTACATGTGTGTCAATGTATAGTGCACATGCTTACGTGTGTGTGCTTGTGCATTTGTGTCTACACATGAGCACATGAGTGTGTGGGTGCATGTGTTCTATTTTGTAAATGTGTGTACACAGTGTGTGTGCATGGTGTATGCATGCATGTGTATGTGCTTGTGTATGTGTGTGCACATGTGCTTGTGTCTATATGTGTTTGTGTGCATGAATGTGCATGAGTGAGTTTGTGTACACGTGAGTGTGTGTTTGTCTATGTGTGCATGTGCACTTTGTAGTTGTGTGCATATGTGCATGCACGTGTTTGTGCATGTGAGTGAATACATGTGTGTGTGTGTGTGTTGTGTGTATGTGTTTGTTTGCAAGTTTGTGTTATGTGTGTGCAAGTTTTAGTTTATGTGCACATATGTGTGTGTGTGCATGTGTGTGTCGTGTGTGTGCCTATGTCTACACGTGCATGTGTGTCTCTGTGTCTGTGTGTGCCCTATGTTTATGCATCTAAGCATGTGTATGTGTGTGTTGGTGTGCATGTGTTACTATGTCTATGTGTGTGTGCATGCACTTTTAAGGCATTTGTGCTTGTACATATGTGTGTCCTATATATGTGCATGTTTGTACGTGGGTATGTTTGTGTGTGTGCATGTATTTATGTCTGTGTTGTAGTTTTCCTGTGAATGTTCCTATGGGAATATGTGCATTCTTATGTGTGTGTATGCATATATCTTTTGTGCTCATTTGTGTGTTTATGTATGTGTGTGTATGTACGTGTGCTTGCATGCATGTATTTGTGTGTGTATGTGTTTGCATGTGTACATGTGTGTGAGTGTTTGTGTATGTGTGTGCATGTGTCTTGTGTGCATGTATCCTTGTGTGTGTTTGCATGTGTTTATATGTATGCATGTGCTTGCATGATCATGTTTGTGTGTGTCCACGTGTGTATATGTGTGTTAGCATGTTTATGTGTGTTTGTTTTGGTGTGTGTCTGCATGCCATATATATGTGTTTATGTGTGTAATTGTGTGTGCATGTTTGTGTGTGACTATCTATGTATGCTTGTGTGCATGCATGCATGAATGTGGCATGTACACATGTTGCATGTGTGCGTATGATCGTGTGTACGTATGTGCATTTTGCAATCTAGGTGCATGTGCATATGATGTGTGTGTGTACACATGCATGTGTGTGAGGGTCTATGCATATACATAGACATGTGCATGCATGTCCTATGATAGTGTGTGTGTGTGTTTGTGTGTGCACTTATGTGCATGTGTTTACATGCCATATATATGTGTTTGTGTGTGTAATTATGTGTGCATGTTTGTGTGACTATGTGTGTATGCTTGTGTGCATACATGTGTGTGTGTGGTGTGTGCATGTGTTTGTTTCTGGGCATGTGTGTATGTGCATGTGTGGGTTATGTGTGTGCATATATATGTTTATGTGCATAGGGCATGATTGTGTGTGCGTGAGTATGCATGTGTGTTTACATATGTGTATGTATGCATGTGTGCATGTGTGTTCTTGTGTGAGTGCATGCATGTGCGTGTGTTTGCATGTTTGTGGGTGTGTGTCTGTACAAACATATATGTGCATTTGTACATGAGTGGGTGCATGTGTTTTTGTACTTATGTCTGTATAATATCTTTGTGTGCATGTATACATGTTGATATGCCTATGTGTGAGTGTATGAGTGCATGCAAATGTGTGTGCTAAGTGCATGTGCATGTGTGTGTGCAACTACATATGGAAGCATATGTGTATGCTTGTACTTTTGTATTGTGTTCACATATGTGTGCACGTGTTTATGTGCAAGTGTATGGGTATGAGTGAGATTATGTGTGTGTGTGACTATATATGCATGTGAGTGTGTGTGCATTTGTGTGCAAGTGTGCGCCCATGTGTGTGTCCTTTGTATTTGTGCATGTTTGTGCAAATGTTTACGTGCAAATGTGTATGCGTGTGGGTGCATTTACTTGTGTGAGTTTGTGTGTATAAGTATATGTGTGAGCATGTGCGTGTCGATATGTGTGTGTGCTTGCACAATTATGCATGGGTGTGTGGATGTGTGCTTATGTGTGTTTGTCCACATGAACATTTGTGTGCATGCATGTGTGTGTTTTTGGTGTGCATATTCATGTGTGTATTTGTGCATGTTCTACATACGTGTGTGTGCAGATGTGTGATTATGAGTGTGTTTGTGCTATGCATATGTGTGTTCATATGTGTGGGTGTGATTGTGTTTTTTGTGAGTGCGTGCATCTATGTGTGTGTACATGTTGATCTTTGTGTATGCTTATGTGTGCTTGTATATTTGCTTTTGTGTGTTAATGTACACATGCATGTTGTTCTTAATGTGTGTGTTTGTGTGCATACATGCATGTGTGTGGGGTGGGGATGCAAGTCTGTGTGTGTGCATATATATGTGTGGCTTTGCATATGCATGTGTGTAATTGTGGTTGTACATGTGTATTTGTGTCCACGTGTGTGTCATGTGTGCATGCTAGTGAATGTGAGTGTGTGTGCATATGTGTGTATGGGTTTATGTTTGTGTTGGCATGCATAAAACCATGTGTGTGTGTGCGTGGGTGTTAGGGTTGGTGTTTGTGTATGTGCCTGCATGCATGCATGTGTGTGAGTTTAGGCTTGCACATGTTGGCGTAAGTGAATGCATTGGTGAAAGTGTGTGTTTGAATGTGTGGGTGTGTGTGTGTGCATGTGGGCATGCTTGTGTGTGTGTGTTGTGTGTGAATATATGCATGTGTCTTCATATGTGTACGTGGGTGCATGTGTGTGTATGTATGTACTTGTGTTGTGCACCTGTTTGTGCAAGTATTCTTATGTGTGCATGCATGTGTGTATGGGTTTATGCATGTGTGCATGTTGTGTGAGTGTGCAAGCATGCATGTGTGTGCTAGTATAACTGTGTGTATGTTTTTGTCCAGTGCACGTGTGTGTTTATTTGTGTGTGTTTATATATCTTTTTGTGCATGCATGTCGATGTGTGCAAGTCTATGAGTGTGTTGTGTGTGTCTTTATATATTTGTGTGGGTTGTTCATGCATGTGTGAGTGAGTGCATGTGCATGTGTTTCTATTTGCATGCATGTGTGTATGGGTGTGCTTGTGTTTGTGAGTGTGTACAAGTGTGTATCTATGTGTGTGTGTGCATATTTTCTTGCACTTGCATGCATGCATTGGCTAATATGCTTGTAGACAATATTTGTCTACCTGTGCATTCATATGTGTATTTTTGTGCATGTGTGTTGGTGTGTGTGTGTGTACAACTATGTCTGCAAGTGTGTGTGTATGTACATGCAAGTGTAAGCATGTGATCAATGCATATTTATTTATGTTGTGCGCATGTGCTTTATGTGTGTGTGTGTGGTGTGTTTATGGTGGTCCATGTTTGTGTTTGTTTTATGCAAGTGTTTGCTTGTGCATGAGTGTGTGTATGTGCATGTGTGTAATTGTGTGAGTGTAGGTGTATATGCATGTGTGTGTGTGCCTATCTGTATGCTTATGTATGTGCATGGGTGCATGCATTCATGTGCATATGTGCCTATGTTAGTGTGTAGCTATATGTAGGTGTGTTGCATATGCATATATATATATATATATATCTATGTGTGTGTGTGTGTGTGTGTTTGTCTTTTTGTGCATGTGTGTATGTGTTTGTGTGTGTTGTGCATGTTTGTTTTTGTGCACACACACATGCATTTTTGTGCATGCACATCTGTGCATGCAAACTGTGCCTTCATGTGTGCTTTTGCACTTGTGTTTTTTTTAACAGGTGTGTGCTGGTGCATGTTTGTGTTCCTCTTTGTGTGTGTGTTTGTTTATGTGTGTATGTTTGCACTTGTGTGTGCATGCATGTGTGTGTTGCTGTGCATATACATGTGTGTACATGTGTGTGTGCATGTGTATGTTCATGTTCATGTGTGCATGTGTTTGTAGGTTTACATTCATGTGTTTGTCTACATGTGTGTGAGTATGTTGGGGTGTGTGTGTGTTTGCAAGTGTTTTTTGCATGTAAGAGTGCACATGTATACGTGAGTGTGTGCATGTGTGTGTGTGCACACGTGCAAGTGTGTATGTTTGTGTGTGTGTACGTGCCTATGTTTGTGTGTTCATTGTTGTGGGTGTTTGCAGTTATTCATTTGTGTGTGTGCACGTGCATGACTACATGTGTGTATGTGTGTGAATGTGCATGTGAGCACATGTGTGTGAATGTGTGTAATGCCACATGTGTCTCTACATAGGCATGCATGTTTGTGTCTATGTATACATGTGTGATGTCCTTGTGTGCTTGTGTGTGCATGTGTACATGTGCGTGTGTGTGCATGTGCGAGTGCATCTATATCTAGATGGGTTTGTTTAAGTGCATTTATGTGCTTGTGTACTATTGTACATGCATGCTTGTGTGTGTATGTGAACATGTACCTATGTTCATATGCATGTAGATGTGCATTTGTGTGTATGTTTGCTAGTTTGTCTATGTGTATGTTCTCCTACATGTGTGTGTATGTGCATGCATGTGTGTGCATGTGTACAAACGATAACTTTGTGTTCTTTTGAGTGTGTCTATGTGTGTGCATGTGTACGTGTTTGCATATGGGAGTGATTAGGTGTGTATGTGTCCAACTTTGCATGTGTTTTTAAGCAAGTGCATGCACAGCTGTGTGTGTGTGTGTGCATGTATGTGTGTCTGCGTGCATGTGCACATGTGTGTATGTGAGTGTGTCTACACATGTTTCTGTTAATGTGCATGTACGTGCATGTTTTTGCGTGTGTTCATGCAAGTGTGTGCATGTGGGGTGCTACGAGTGTGTGTTCATTTGTATGTGTATTTGTGTTTGCAAATGTTTGTGTATGTGTACAATACATGCAAATGCGTGTGTCCTGTGCATGCACACATGTGCGTGTGCTCATGCATAAGTGTGCATGTGTGTGTGTCTGCTTGTGTTCATATGTGCTTATGTTTATGTTTGCATGTGTGTACTTGTGTAAGTGTTGATGTTCCTGTGTGCGTCTGTGTGCGAATACATTTTTTCTTGTTTGTGTATATGTGTGTATTATTCTATGCATCCATGCCTATACATTTGTGTTTGTGTGCATGTGCATGTGTGCATGTGTGTGTGTGTGTGCATGTGCATGTGTGGGCATGTGTAGGGCTGTGTGTATGAGTGTGTTTCTGTGTGTGCGTGTATTTGTTGGTGTTGTTGTGTGTGGGTGTTCATATGCACATGTGTGTGCATGCATGTGTGTTTTTGCAATCGAGCACATGTGTGTGCGTTGGTGCAAGTGTGTGTTCATTTGTGTGTGTGTGCATATGTTCTTGTTTGCATGTACACATGTGATTGTACAGGTGTGTTTGCATCTATGTGCACATGCATGTATGTATTTGCATGCAAGTGTGTGTGTGTGTGTGTGTTTACATGTGTACATGCTTAAGTGTCTACATGTGATTGTGTGCTTGCCAATGTGTGTTCATATGTGTATGTGTGTACATTTGTGTTGGTGTGAGTGGGCATGTGTGTATGTATGTTTGTATGTGTGAATCAATATATATGTTTGTGCACATGTATTAGTGCATGTGTGTGTGGGGGTGCATGTGTGTGGGTGTCTATGCAAGTTTGTTTGCATGTATATGCGTATGTGTGGCCATGTGTGTGTATATATGTGTATGTGTGCGTGTGTTTGTGAGTGCATTTTTTTGCATGTGTGTATGCATCTTAGTGTGTGTTCATGTGTATGTTTTTATGCTTATGCATGTATGTATGATTATGCATTTATATGTGTGTTTATACATTTGTACGTGTGTGCAACATGTGCTCATGTGGGTGTACTCAAGCGTGTATGTGTGTGTGCGTCTGTGCATTTATGTGGGTGCATGTGTGTGTGATTACATTTGTGTGCATGAGTATGTTTGTATACATGCTTACGTGAGTGTGTGCATGTGCATGTGCATGTGTGCTTATGCTTAGCCTATGTTCAAATACCTCTATATGTATTTGTGTGTACATATACATGTGCATGCATGGGTACACATGTCTGTGCAAGTGCATGGTTATGTATACATGTTTGTGCATGCACATGTGTGTGTGCATGTGTATTTGATATATGTGATCGTATGACTTGTGCATGTGTATGTGCTAGTATGCATTGATACTCGTGTATGGGTGCATGTGCATGTGTGTGCATAGCTGCACGTGTGTATGCATGCTTGTGTGTCTATCCCTATGGATGTGTGTGTATGCATTGGTGTGTGAGTCTTTATGCATGTGTGTGCATGTGTATGTGTATGCATGTGCTTGTGTGTGCATATGCATATGTGTGCAAATCTATGTTTCTCCATCTTTGTGTGTTAGTTTATGTATGTGGGCATGTTTGTGTGAGTGCATTTTCATATGTGCATGTGTGCATGTACATGTGAATGAGTGTGTGTGTGTTTGTGTGCATGCATACATGTATGTGCATTTGTACATGTATATGGCTGTGTACTCATGTCCATGTGTGTATGTGTGTGTGTGAGTGTCCATGTGAGTGTGCATGTGTGTGTATATGTGTTTGTGAATGTCTAAGTGTCTATGTGTGCATATGAATGTGATGTTTGCATGTATTTGTGCATGTCTATGCTTGTGTATGTGTGTCCATACATGTATGTAAGTAGATACATGTGTATGTGAGTGAGTGTGTGTATAGGTGTTTATATGCATGCATGGGCATGAGTGTGTGTTGGGTGTGTGTTCATGTCTATGTATATGTGAGTGTGCATATATGTTCATGTGTGTGTGTCTACATGTGTGAATGCATGTGTTTTTGTGTGAGGATGTCTATGTGCATGTGTGTGTGCATTCATGTGTGCATGTGTATTTGTGTGTGTGAGTAAATGTGCATGTGTATGTGTGTGCATGCGAGTAAGAGTGAGCAAGTGCATTTATGCACATTTATGTTTGTGTGGTTGTCAATGTGGGTATGCACGTGTGTGTGCTTGCTCATGTGTGTGTGTGCATGTGTCTGTGTCTGTGTTTGTGCATATGTGTCTGCATATATTTGAGTGTGTATGTGTGTATGTGCATGCTTGTGCATTAATATGTGTGTGCACTCATGTGTGTGTGCTTGCATAGGATTATGTGTGTGTGTGTGTGTGTGTGTGTGTGTGTCTGTGCGTGAGTGTGTGTTTGTGTGTGACTACGTGTGTGCTTATGTGTGTAGATGTGTGTGTTCCTCTGAGAGTGCAGTGTGTGCTTGTTCATGTGCATCTTTGTTTATGTGCTAGTGTAGGGATGTGTGTGTGTGTGCATGCGTGTTATGCAATAGTGCAAATGTGTTTTGAGTGTGTGTGTGTGTGTGTGCACTTTCGTTCTTATTTGTATGCATGTGTGTCTGTGCATGTGTATGCAAGTGTGTGTGTGTGTGTAGGTGCATGGGTGTGTTGGTGTACATGAATGTACATGTTTATGATTTGGTATGCATGTTTGGTTGTGTATGCACGTGCATGTGTATGCTTGTGTGTTTGTGTATGTGTGCATTTATTTCTCTGTGTGTGAGCTTGTGTTTGCATTCATGTGTGCATCCATGAGTGTGTGCGTCTGTGTGTTTGCATTTATGTTCATGCATGTGTTCCTATGTGTCCTAGTGCATGCACGCATGTGTGTGTGCATTCGCATGTGTGTGAGACTGTACGTGTGTGCAAATATCTGTGCATGTGTACATGTATTTATGCATATGCATGTGTGTCTATATATATGTGTATATACATTTTGTGTACATGTGAGTGTGTGTATGTTTGTGTGTGCACAAGTGTGTGTTTTTGTGAGCATGTATGCATGTGTGTGTGCATGCATATATTTGTGTGCATGTGAATTTGTGTGTGTGTATATATGCATGAATGTGTTAATTTGTGTGTGTGTGTGTGTGTGTTTATGAATATATGTGTGCTTTTGTGCATGCATTTGTGCCCAAGTTTTGTTATATTCTGTGTGTGTGTGCATGCTTTCCTATGTTCATGGGCATGTGTGTGTACATTTTGGTATGCATGTCCTATGGGTGTGTGTGGGTTTGTGCATCTGTGTGTATGTGTATGTGTGCATGTGTATATTTATAGATATGTTTGCAAGTTTGTGTATGTGCATGTGTGTATGTGTCTATGTATGCTTACATATGTATATCTTTATGTATATGTGTGTGTTTGAGTGAGTGCATGTTTGTGTGTGGGGGGGTGCATGTGTGTGTACTGTATGTGTTTGTACTTATGTGTGTGCATGTGTGTGTATGTGCATGCATGCATGTGTGTATGTCGATGTGTGCATGCTTATGCATGTGTTTGTGTGTATGCATATGGGTTGCATGTACATATGCATTGGCTAATACATGTGTATGTGAGTGTGTGCTTATGCATGCTTGTGATTTTATGTGCCTATGTGTGAGTACATAGGTGTATGTTTGAGTGCATGTGTATGTTGTGTGTGTGTTTGCATTTATGTAAATGTGTGCATGTGATTACATGCATGTGCATGTGTGTTCATGTATGAGTGCATCTGTATATGTGCATGGGTATGCATGTGTTCATGAGTTGTTGCACATATGTGTGCATGTGCATGTGCATATGCATTTGCATTTGTGTCTATCTTTGCGGGTATGTTCATTCGTGCACGTGTCTGTGCATGCATGTGCATATGTTTTTGTCATTAGGCACATTTGTTTGTGCATACATCTTTCTACGTATGCGTGTGAGGATGTTTGTGTGTGAGCATGTGGTGTGCATGTCTGTGGCTACGTGTGTGTGTGTGAGTGAGTGAGTGCACGTGTTTGTGGATGTCTTCTTGTGTATACATTTGTGTACGTGAGCATGTATGCATGTGCGTATAGATATATGTGAGTGTGTGCATGTAGGCATGCATGTGTGTGGATTTGTATGTGCTTATATGTGTGCATGTGCATGTACATTCTTTTGTGCATGCTTTTGTGTGTGTCTATGTGTGTACACATTTGTGCATTTATGAGCATGATTGTGCATGTGCATATGTGTGCTTTTTGTGTGTGTGTGTGTAATTGTGTGAATGTTTGTTCATATGTGTGTAACTATGTTGGTGCATATGTGTGTGTGTGACATTCAAGTGTGCAAGCATGCTTGTGTGTGTGTGGGTGGGTGTGCATGCACGTGTGTATGGGTGTTCATGTATGTTTGTTTTCTTCTTTGTATGCATGTGTGTGTTTGTATGTATGTATGCATGCATATGGGTTTTATCTATGTGTGTGTGTTGTGTGTGCATATGCATGGGTGCAAGTTGGTGTAGGTGTGTGTGCAGTTGTGTGTGCATGTGCATGTGTGTGTGTGTGTGTCCATGCACATATGTGTGTGCGTGTATATGCATATGCATATGTGTATGCATGTATATGTGTATATGCACATGCATGTGTGTGGCCATGTGTGTGTACCTATGTGTTGGCATATGTTTTTGGTGCGTGCATGTGCATATAATAGCAAAGGTGCATATGTGCTTGTGTTTGTAAGCACAAACAAGTGTGTGTGTGGTTGATTGTGTACCTATATGCATGTCCACGTGGGTACATGCAAGTGTGTGTGTGGGTGTGAATTTGCTTCTATATGCATGTGAGTTTGTGCATGTATATCCGTTTTCATGTTTTTGTGTGAGTGTTTTTTATGTGTGTGAGTGTGTGGGGTGTGGGTGTGCATGTGTGTGTATGCTAAGTGTGCACACATGTGCATGCATTCGTTTGAGTGTGTTGTGCATGCATGAGTACATGTCACTATGTGTGTGTGTGTCGATGAGTGTGTGTCAATATAGAATATATCTGTATGTGCATGTGATTATGCTTGTGTGTTTGTGAGTGTTTATGCATGTGTGTGCACATGTCTATGTGTGAATGATTGTGTGTGTTGTGCTTGCCTGTGAGTAGGTGTGTATGGGTGTCTGTTTGTGTGTGTGTAGATGTGTGCATTTGTGTATATGTGTGTGTGTGCATGTGTGGTTGTGTGTATGTGTTAGTACTTGTGCATGTGTGTTCCTCTATCTATGTTTTTGTATTTATGCATGTTGGTCTATAGGTATGTGTTTTGTGTGTGTCAATGTGTGTTTTTTTGTATGCATGTGTGTATGTGAGTCTATTTGTGCTATTACATGTATGTGCATATGTGTGTGCAAGTGTATGAGTGTGTGTGAGTATTTTTGCATGTATATTGGTTTGTGTTCGTGTGTATGTGTGTTTGCATGTGTGCATAGGGGGTGAGCAAGGGGGCATAAGTTTGCATTCATGTGTTTGTGTATGTGAGTGTGCATGCATATGAACCTGTGTATGTATGTTTGGGTTTATGTGCATGGGCCTATACACATACATGTGTGTGTGTGTTTATGTATGCACATATGTGTGTGATCATTTGCATGGGTGTGTGTGTGGTGCTTTCCTAGTGTGTGTGTGCATTTGTGCATGTGTGTGTTTACATGCAGGCACATGTCTATGAATGTTGGAACATATGTGTGTTGGTTCATGTTTTTATGAGCAAGTGTATGGGTGTCTATTTGTATGCGTATGTGCTTGTGTGAGTGTATTTATATGTGTGTGTGTTTTTGTGCATGTATGTGTGTGTGCTGATATCTTTTTGTAGATGCTTGCATGTGTATGTGCATTCATGCATATGTGTGTGGGTGTGTCGTTATGGGTGTGTGTTTAAATGCTTATGCATGTATGTATGTGTGTATGTTCATATGCAGGTGTGCTTGAATATGTTTGTGTGCAGGTGTTCGTTTGTTTGAGTGTCTATGCACACATGCAGGTGTGTGTACGTTTATTTGTTTGTGTTGTGTTTGTATGGGTATATGCTTGTGTGTGCTAGTGTTTGCATATGTGTGATCACACGTGTGTGTATACATGTGTGTGTGCACCTATGAGTATGTTTGTGTGTTTTTATGCATATATGTGCACTGTACATGTGTATTTGTGTGTGCATGTATGTGTTTATTTGTGTACCTACATGTGCATTTATGTGGGTGCATACAATTGTGTGTTGGTGTGAGTTTGTTTTTATATGCATGTGCATTTGTGCCTGTCTATCCATTATCATATGTGGTATGTGTTTTGTGTGTGTGTGTGTGCATGTGTGTGCTCGTATGCATAAGTGTTGTTGTGTGTGTGTGCCTGTGCATGCATGGTGCATATGCATGTGCATGCATTCATGTGAGTGTTTTGAGCATGCGAGAGTGCATGATACTATATGGTTGCGTGTGTGTGTGACAATGAGTGTGTGCAAGCATCCATGTCCTTATGCATTTTTTGTGTATGTGTATGTCATTGTGATTATGTTTGTGTGTGTGTGAGTGTGTTTACATATGTGTTTAAGTGTCTGTGTGCAAGCAAGTGTGAGTGCATATTTGTATGTGCTATGCTTGCATGCATGTAGGTGTGCATGGATGTGTATTTATGTGCATTGTGTATGCATGCATGTACACATGCATGTGTGTATGCATGTGTGTATGCATGTGTGTGTGCATGTGTGCTTGTGTAGGTGTACAAATGTATGTATTAGCACATGTGCTTGTGTTCCTCTATGTTTGTGTGTTAATTCATGTGTGTGCACATTTGTGTGTGTGTATGTGTGTGTGTTTGTGTTGTTGTGTACATGTAAGTGTATGCGTGTGGATGAGAGTTTGTGCATGTGTGAGGGTTTATATGTGTGTATGTGTGCATGTGTGTGTAGAGTGTGTGTAAATGTGAATTTGTGCAAGTGTCTTTATAGACTTATGCACCTGTGTGAGTGTGTGTGTGTTTATGTACATAGGCATGTGCACAAAAGTGTGTGTGTGTGTGTTTTTGTGCATGCATACATGTGCGTGTGTTCATTGGTGTGGTTGTGTGTCAGTATTTGTGTATGTGTGCATGTGCATGTGTGTCTGTGTGTTTGTACTAGTGCGTGTATGCATATGTGCATATGTGTGTGTGTGTGTTCATGGCTTGCATACATTTGTGGATGCTTGCATGCGTGGATGTCTTCCTATGTGTTTGTGTGTGGCTATGTGTGGGTGTACGTGTGTGCATGTGCATATATGTTTGTAGGGTGTGCCCCTGCATGTGGGCATGTATGTGTATCAGTGCATATAGGAGTGTCTACATTTGTGCAAGTGTGTGTGTGAGCTCAAGTGTGTGTATGTTTATTTGTGCTATGTTTGTGTGGGTGAAGTCTTTTTCTTTGCATGTGTTTGTGTATGTGGGACTGCATGTATGTATATGTGTGTGTGCATGGGTGTGTACATGTGTGTGCACATGTGTATTCCTTTGTGTGTGTTTGTTTGTGTGGGTGTGCATGTATATGTTGCTGTGTGCATGCAATTATGTACATGAGTGTGTCGTTATGTGTTTACATTTATGCATGCTTGTGTATGTGTGTGTGTGAGAGTTTACGCAAGTCAGTGGATTTGCATGTGTGTGCATATGCATGTGTGCTTGTGTGCATGTTTGTGTGCACTTGTGTGTGGCAGGAAGTGTCTATGTGTGTGTATGTATGCATTTGTGTATACTTATGTACATGTGTGTGTATGCATATGCACAAGCATACCTTTGTGTGTGTGGGTGTACATGTATGTGTTTTTGTGGGTGTGTTAGTGTTTATTTGTTAGTATGTGTGTGTGCATAACTGCATGTTTGTGTGTTTATGCATATGGCCACATGTGTGTGTGGGAGGGTACATGTGCATGTGTTTGTTAGTGTGTGTATGGTGATCTTATAGATGTGTGTTTGTGTGTGTGTACACAAGTGTGTGGGCATGCATGTTGTGTGCATGTTTGTGAATGTATGCATTTGCATATGTGATGTAGGACTAGACGAAAATTGCTTAGTTAGAAAACTTTTTTTTTATTTAAAATTTATGACTGATGCACAACAAAGGAGCAAGGGCGTCACCCTAAGGGACACACACCTAGATACGATGAGGGTTGAACGCAAAAGGCACTAACCAATGAATCCTAACTAAACTTAGGATCGATAGCGGCTAAGAAGTCGCTAAATCGACTACGGCTACACACTTTCAAACACGCAGAAATAGGGAGTACTTAGCTTTGTTAAGTACCAGTTGAACTTAAAATATAATTTATAGTAAAAGTTGCACTTCGCAGAATGAAAATATATTGAAGACAAATTAATAATCTAGGAATGGAAAATACGAATGAAGATGGTTGAGCGGTGATGGAAGATGATAAACTGGAGTGGCGTCTCACCACTTGGACCTCGTGCCCCTCCTCCCAGTATCAGAGCTTTGACGAGTCAGCACGCCAAAGACACTCAGAGCACTCACGAACTCAGAATGGAAGCAATGAACACTCAAAGCTTGCATTAACTTTTTCTCCAAAAAATATATCCCTTACAACAGAAGAGGACTTCCCCATATATATAGGAATCCACAAGGGTACAAAAGACATTTTGACTCATAACATGGGAATACTAAAGGACACATGGATAAACTAAAAGTCACCTAAAATTACAAACAAACTCCTAAAAATCTGAGAAAAATAATGAAAATTAAGTTCATTCATTTATCTAAACACTGTTTTACGGATTTCGAAAGTGACTTCTAGAACTCCAGAAAAAATGCAAAACAAAACCCTAATTTCGGGTGGCTGGCGGCTTGGAGAGCGGTGGTGGGTCCGACAGGTCGGCGCGGGTCGGTGCGGGTTGGTGCGGGTCGGCGCAGGTCACAGGTCGCGGGTCATCCGGTGGGTAGCTTGGGTCGGCGCCTGGCTGGACTCAGGCCCAGCGGTTTGGGCTAACCCGGATTCGGTTCGGGCTCGAGCGGTTTGAAATGGCGACGGGCGGTTCACTGTGACGGCAGAGGTTGCGGTGGAGGCGGTGGCCGGCGGCAGGGATAGTGATTTTGGCCTTGTTTTTGCTCCCGGGAAGCCATTCGGACTCCGATTTCGAATCCAAAAGTTGTGTTGGCTTCCTAAAGATGATAATAGGTTTTTAGTG
Source organism: Vanilla planifolia (assembly GCA_023846275.1). Lineage (NCBI taxonomy): Eukaryota > Viridiplantae > Streptophyta > Magnoliopsida > Asparagales > Orchidaceae > Vanilla > Vanilla planifolia. Next base: position 91,750 of record JAIUJO010000328.1, on the reverse strand, counting down.
CAAGAATTGGTCCATGGACATCGAAAATCCTTCTCGAACATGATGTCCTCATCAATATGTTCTTGTGCGTACATTTTTGTTTGTGCGTTCATGTGTCTATTTGCACCTGTGCAAGTTTATGTGTGCTAGTGTAATCACATGAACTTTTGTACGTGTGTTTGTGTGTTTTTGTGCATATCTTTATGCATGCATGTGTGCATTTGCATGTGGATGTGTGTTCTATGTGTTTGTTCTTGTGTGTGTCCATGTGATCTATTTATATGTGTGTGTCTATGTGATCTATTTATGTGTGTTTCTATACATGTGTGTATGTGTGAGTTTGTGTGCATGTGAGTGTGTGTGTGTGTGCATGCTTGTGTAGTTATGTAAGTCTATGTGTGTGTGTATGTACATGTATGTGTGTGTGCATATGTTTGTGTGTGCATGTGCAAACATGCTGAAGTATAGTGAGTGTGTGAGTCTATGTGCATGTGTCTGCACTTATGTATGTGTCTCTACACATGTGTGTGTGAGTGAGCACATGTGCATGTGTTGTGTGTGTCTGTATCTATGTAAGCATGCATCTTAGTGTGTGGATGTGAGTGTGTTTGTGCATGCATGTGTGTATGTGTATTTGTGCATTCATGTGTGTGTTTATGCATTTTTAGTGTGTGTGAATACATGCATGTGTGGATGTGTTCATGCATGAGTAAGTGTATGCATGCATGTGTTTGTCTATATGCATATCTAAATGTTTGTGCTTATTTGTATGTGTGTGTGCATTAGGAATGTGTGGGTGTGCATGCATGTGCATATGAGTGTGTATGTACATGTGCTTATGCATATGTTTGTTAGTTTGTGCATGAGTATTTACCTGTGTGTGTCCTTGGGTACAAGTGTGTGTACGTGTGTGTCTGTGTTTGTGCACATATGCCTGTAAAGGTGTGCTCTTGTGCATGAGCGTGCGTGTGCATATTAGCATGCATGTGTAACGAGGTACATGCACATGTGCGTATGTGAGTGTGTGCGTGCATGTGCATTTGCATGTTTGTTTGTGCATCAATGCGAGTGGGCTTGTGTGCATGCATGTGTGTGTGCACTTGTGTGTGCATGTGTGTGCATGTTTTTGTGTGTCTGCATGCTTGAATGTGTATGTTTTTGTATGTGAACAAGTGCTTGTTGATGCACGTGTCTGTGTGTCCATGTGTGTGTGTGTGTGTGCATGCATGTATGCGTGTGTGCATGTTTGCTTTTGTGTGTGTGCATGTGTTGTGTTTGTGTGCTTGCATGTATGTGTGTGTGTGTACAAGTGCACATATTATGTTTACATGTGTTTCTGTGAGTGTATGCTTATGTGTGTGTATTCATGCATACAGATAAGGATGGGCACATGTGTGTGTGTGCATGTTTGTGTGTCTATGTGTGTATGTGTTTGGACATGTGCTTATGTGTGTTTCTATGTGTATACGGGTGTGTGTGTTCATGTACATGTATATGTGCACATGTGTTTGTGTGTGTATGTCTACGTGCAATTGTTTTTGAGCATGTGAGTGCTTAGCTACACGTGTGTGTGCGTGCATGCACGTGTGTCTATGTGCATGCACGTGTTTGTGTGTCCATGTACATTTGTGTATTGTGTATACATGGGTGTATATTTGTGTGTGTGCATATATATGTGCATGTACATAGGCATGAGTGTGCATGGGTGTGTGTGTACATTTGTATGTGTTTGTGCATGTGTGTGTAGGTGTATACGCACATGGGAGTGTGCGTGAGTGTATGTGCATTTGTCAGTGTGTTTATATCTATAGGTTTAAGTGTGCATGTATGTGTATGTGTGTTTGTGCATGTGTATGAGTGAATGTTTGTGTGTGTGGGCATATGGATTTGTGTCTTTGTGTCTTTGTGGGTCTACATGTGTCTATGTTTGTGTTTGAGTAAATACATGTTTGAATGTGTTTGTGTGTGGCTGTGTGCATGCATGTATTTTTGTGCATTTGTATGTGCATGTGTGTGAGTATGCATGTGTTTATGTATACATGGGTGTTTGTCTGTGTGCATGTGTGTATGTGTGGGTGTGTTAGTGTGCATTGTGTGTTTGTGTGGCTATGTGTGCATGTGCATGTGTGTTTTTGTGCATGGGCATGATTTTGTGTGTGTACATGTGTGCATATGTATGTTTATGTGCATTTGTGCATGTATGTGAGCATGTTGTATTGCATATATATTCATTTTCATAAGTGTGCATGCATGTGCCTGCATGTGAATATGTGTCTATGTATGCATTAATGCTTATGGGTGCATTTGTTTATTTATGTGTGTGTGTGCATTTGTGCATATGTGTATGCCTATGTGCATAGGGACATGTGTGTGCATGTTAGTGTATAAGTGTGCGAATGGATGTGTATGCTTGTACAAATATTTGCATTTGTGTGAGATTGTGTGTATCAATACATGTGTGTGTGGATTTGCATTTGTGCTTCTGTGTATGCATGTGAGTGTGTGTGCTTACTCATGTGTAGGTGTGTAACCACACCTTTGTCTATCGTGTGTGAGAGCATGCATGAGTGTCCTACTTAGGTGTATGTTTGTAAGCATATGCATGTGTATGTGTACATGCGTGTGTGTGCATATGCTTGCATTTGCATGTGTGGGTGCTTGTGTGTGCATGTGTACATGTTAGTGTGTGTGTGTGTGTGCATGTATGTGTGCGAGCACATGCTTGTCTATGTGTGTTCGTACATGTGTGTATGCATGTCTATATATGTGTGCATGTGCATGTGCAAGTGTGTGTATGTGTGTGTGTGCTTATTGGCATTTGCATGTCTTTTAGCATATCAGTGTGCATATGTTTTTATGCATGTGACTAAGTGTGTGTGTGTGTGTGTACTTATGTATGTGTGTCTATACATAGGCACATGTGTCCATATGTGTGCATGTGTGTGTGCATATGTGTGTGTATGTGTTAGTGTGTGTGGGTGTGTGTATTTTTGTGTGTGTATCTATATCTGCATGTGTGTGCATGTGTGTATACACGTGCATGTGTATGCAAGTGTGTGTATGTGTGTGCATGTGTGTGCATGTGCATGTGTGTGAGAGTGAGTGTATGCATCTGTGTGTTCATGTCCATGTGTTTGTGTGTAAGCTTTTGTGTGTGTTTGTATGTGTGCATGTGTGTGTGTACATGTGTCTTTGTGTCCAAGCATGTGTGTGTGTATGTGCGTGCATGTGTGCACTTTTGTCAAAGTGAGTTTGTATATGTGTGTGTTTTTTCTTATGTGCATGGGCATATGTGTGCGTGAATTTATAATCATGTATGTGAATGTATGTTTGTGCATATGTATGTGTGTGTTTGTGTGTGCATGTATGTGTGTTACGTTTGTTTGTGTCGGCATCTAGGTGTATGCCTACTTGTCTATGTGTGCATTTTTCTGTCAATTCTTGTGTGGGTGTGTGCATGTGTGTGCATGGTTGTATGCATATGTGCATGCACGTGCAGGTGCATGGGTATGTGTATGTGTGTATATGTGCATGCTTGTGTGTGGGCATGTGTGTGCAAGTCTGCATGCATGAGTGTGGGTGTTTGTCTATAGGTGTGTGCATATGTATGTGAGTGTGTGTGTTTGTGTATGTGTGTGTAAGCATTTTGCTTTTAGTATGTTTGCATTTCTATGAGAGTGTATGCATTTGCATGTGTGTGTGTGTATGCATGTGTGTATGCATCTTAGGTTTTGTGCATGTGTACAAGCATATGCATGTGTGTGTGTGTTTTCATGTAGGTTTGTGTGCATATATGTGGGTGTGTGTGTGCATATTGTTGAGCATGCACATGCAAGTGTGTGTGTGTGTATGCTTATAAATGTTCGTGCATATGTGTGTGTGTGTGCTTATGCATTTGAGCATATGATGGTACTATGAGTGCGTGCATGTGCATTTATGCCTGAGTGTGTGCATGTGTGTGTACATCTTTATGAGGTTGTGCATGTGTGTTCATGTGAGTGTGTGTGTGCATTTGTTTGTGTGTGTATTTTTGCATGTGCACATGTATGTTTGTGTGTTTGTGCCTTTGGACATGTGTGTATGCTTATGTGTCTGCATGAATATGTGTTTGTATGTGCATGTGTATGCATGTGTGTGCTTATGTGTGCATTTGTGTGCACATTTGCATGCTTTCGTGCATGTGTGTGTAGGTGTGCGAGTGTGTGTGTGCAAGTGTGTTTGTGTATTTTCATGCTTGCATGCATGTGTGTGTGGTTATGCATTTGTGCATGGTTATGCACATGTGTCCATGTGTGTGTGTGTGCATGTACATGTGCATGTGTCTGTGTGTATGTGCATGATTGCGTTTGTGTGTCTGTATATCAATGTGTGTGTGCTTATATGTGTGAGTGTATGTGTGTGCATAACTATTTGTGCAGACATTTGCGTGCATGTGAACGTGCATGTGCTTATGTGTAGGTGTGAATGTGCATGTGTGTGTGCATATTCATAAATGTATATATGCATGTGTGTTCATGTGCTTGTGTTTGTGTGTGTGCATTCGTGCATGTGTGTGTATATATGTTGGTATGCTCATGTCTACATTTTCATGTGCAAGCATGTTTGTGCATGTGTTAACTTGTGTATGCATGTGTACATGTGCATGTTTGTTTGTGTGTGTGTTTATACATGTGCTTATGTAAGTGTGCCTGTGTATGTGAGTGTGTAGGAGCACATGTATGAGTATGTGTGTGTGCATGCATGTGTGTGTGTGTGCATGTGATCATGTAAAGTTAAGCATATGTGTGTTTATGTGTATGTGTCGATGTGTATGAGGTTGTGTGTATGTGCCTGTATGCATGTGTTTGCATTTAAGTACATGTTTAAATGCTTGTATATGCATATTTGTGCATGTGTGAGTGTAAGCACACATGTGTATTTATTTGTGTGTTTGTGTGTATCAGAGCATTAGGGTGTGTGTATGTGTGTATGCATGTGCGTGAGTGCACGTGTCTATCCATGTGTGTGTGTGCATATGCAAGTGTATGTGTACTTACATGTTTCTATGGATGTGCATGTGTGCATGTGTTTATACATGTGTGTGTAGGTGGGTTTGTGTATATGGGTGTGTGTGAGTGTGCGTGTGGTTGCATTGATGTATGCTTATTTGCATGTGTTCATGTGCATGTGTGTGTGTGCCTGTGTGTGGGTTCTTATGTGTGTACATGCGTGTGCATGCATGTGTGTTAGTTTGCATACATGTGTATGTGCATGTGTGTTGGTGTATATGTGTATGTGCATGTGTGCATGTGAAGGTATGCATATGTGCATGCATGCATGTGTATATGTATTGTGCATGCACATGTTCATGTGTGTGGGTTTGTGTATGGCATGCACCTATATGTATGCATGCATGTATAGGTGTGTTTGCCTTATCTTTTTACATGTGTGTGTCTATGTGCTTGTGCATCTAGGTTCATATGTCTATGTGCAAGGATGTGTGTGTAGGTGCATATGCGTGTGTTTGTGTTAGTGTACATGTATTTTTACAAGTACATGTGTTTACATGCATGTGTCTATGTGTGCATGTCGATGTGTGTCTACATGCATATAGGAGTGTGCATGCATGTGTATTTGAGCATGTATGTGTGTGTGTGTGTGTGCATGTGTGTGTGTGGAGGGGTGTTTGTTGATGAACATGTGTGCATCTATGTGCATGCATGTGTGCATGGATGTGAGGGTGTACATGCACACATATCTATATATGTTCCTATTGGCATGTGTGCATGTGCATGTATGTATGTGTGCATGTGCATGCATGCATGTGTATGTTTATAAGCTGTGTCTTTACATGTGTGCATGCATGTGTCTAACAATAGTGTAGGTGTGTGTTTGTGTGTGCATGTAAGTGAGCATTTGTGTGTGCTTTTACATGTGCTTGTTCACATGTGTGTGCATGTTTTTGTGCATCCATATGCTTGTGTGTATTTTCATATATGTGTGTGCGTATGCTTTTTTGCATGTGTGTGCATGCACACGTGTGTGTATGTGTGTGCATGCACATGTGTGTGTATGTGTGTGCATGCACACATGTGCGTATATGTGTGCATGCACACTTGTGTGTATGTGTAGTCCTGCATGTGTGAGTGTGTTCACTTGTACGTGTGTGTGTGCCTATGTGTGTGTATTTGTGTGTGTGCTTGTGCATTTACATATGTGTGCATCTCTTTGTGTGCATGTGCATTTGTGTGTGTGAGTGCATGTGCTTATGTGTGAGTGTGTTTGTATTTTGCATGTGTGCATGTGCATGTGTGTATGTGAGTTAGCATGTGTGTATGTATATCTACGTATTTGTCCATGTGTGGTTGTGGGGTGCCTATGCTCATGCATTTTGTTAGCATACATGTGTGTAGGAGTGTGTGTGTTTGTGTATCTATATATGTGTGCTTGCATGCACGAATTTATATGTGCATGTGTGTGTACATGTGTATATTTGTGTGCATGCTTATATGTGTTGGTGTGCATGCATGTATATGTAAGTCTTTATGTGATTTTATGTCTGTGTGTGTGCATATGTCTACCTTTGTGTGTGTGTGTGTGTGTTTCTATGTGTGCATATGTGTGAGTGCACGTGCATGAGTATGCATAAGAGCATATTTATCCACATGTGTGCGTGTACATCCATATGTGAATGTGTGCTTGTGTTTGAGAGTATACCTATTTGTGTGCATGTTTATGTGCATGTGTGTGTCTATATGTGCATGCATCTTTGTGTTTGCATGTGTGTGTGGATACATTTGTATGTGTGTATGTTGTTTTGCATGAGTGCAAGCACATGCACGTGTGTATGTGCATGCATATGTCTATATATATGTTGTGTACATGTGTTTGTGTGTGCATAGGTGTGTCTTTGTTAGTGCATGTGTTTGTGTAGGTGTGTGTGTATGCATTTGCATGTGACCATACTTCTGTGCATGCATGTGTGTGTAAGTGTGCATGTATGCACATGTGTGTGTGTGTGCAAGTGCATGATTGTGTGTATGTGCAAGTGTGTGCAGATGTTTATGTGCTTATGTGTATGTGTGTGTGCTTATGCATAGGACGGTGCAGGAATACACTTGCATGCATATGCACGTGCATAGATGTTTGTCTACATGTGCATGTGTGTGCATGGGTGCATGCATGAATAGATGTGTGTGCATGTATGCATGTGTGTGAGTATTCATCTATGCATGTGTGTGCGTGTCTCTACATGTGTTAGTGTGTGCATGTGTGGTTGATTGTGTACACATATGAGTGCCTGTGCATAGGAATCTATGTGTGACTATGCATAGTCATGTTGCGTGTGTGCATGTTTATAAGTGTGGTGGGTGTGTGTGTGTACGTGTGTTTGTGTACAAGTGTATAGATATATGTATGCATGCATGTGTACATGTGTGTGTATGTATGTAAGTGTTCATGTTTGTTAGCTTGTGTGCGTTCCTATACATGTGAGTGTGCATATGTGTGCATGCATGTGCGTATGTGTTTGTATTAGTGTGCGTGTCTATGCATGGATGCTTACATATATGAATGTGTGTGCATTTGTGTGTGTATATGTGTGCATGTATGTGTACATGTGTGTTTGTGCATGTGTGTGCATCTATGTGTGTATCATCATATGTGTACACGTGTGTATGTGTGTGTGTGTGTGCATGTGAGTGTGTAGGTGTTCAACTATGCATAGATGCTTGTTGATGCCTATGCATAGGCATATGTGTATGTGTACGACTATGATGTGTGGGTGTATATGTGTGTGCATGTTTGTCTGAGTTTGTGTATTTGTTTGTGTGATTATGTGCCAATACGAGTGCATATGTGTGCATGTATATATATATTTGTCTGTGTGTCTGTGTGCATGTGCATGTGCATGTGTATGAGCATGTGTGTGCTTGCATATGAACATGTGTGTACATATGTGTATGCAAGCATATGAGTGTTTGTGTCTTTATATGTGCATGTAATTGCATGAGTGTGTGTGTTTATGTGCACATGTCTATATGCATGTGTGGGTGTGCATGCATGTGTGTGTGTGTGTGCTTACATGCACACACACACACACACATAAATATATATATATATATATATATATATATATGCATGAGTATGTATGTATGCGTGCTTACATGTGTGGGCATGTGTGTGGATGTATACGTGTGTTTCAACATGTGTCAATATTTGTTCTTGTGTCTATGTGAGTGGGTGTGTGCATCTTTGCATGTTATGCTTGTGAGCGAGCATGAGTGTCTCTGTGCCTGTGTGTTTGTATAAGTGGGTGTGTGCATAAGCCATGTGGGTGAGTGTAAGTATGCATGTGTGATTATGTGTAAATATAGGCATATGTGTGTGTTGATGTATGTGTAATAGTGTGTGTACATGTGTATGTGCATTTGTATGTGTGTGTGTGAGCTCATCTTTGTTTTTACATGTGTGTGTGTATGCATACATGTGTGTATGTGTGTGCATGTATGTGTGAAGGTGTGTGTGCATGAATGTGCATGTGTGCCTATGTGTGGGTGTGTGCATGCATATGCATGTGTGTCCATGTGTATGTATGTGTGCTTATGTGTGTTTGCTTAAATTTGTGTGTGTGCCTGTGCATGTGCATGTGAGTGTGTGGGTGTGCTTATGCATTTGTGACTTTGTGAGTTTGTGTGCGCATGTGCACGTGCACGTGCATTCATGTTTGTGTGGCTAGGTATTTGCTTGTGAGTGAGTGTGCATGTGTGTGTGTGTACCTATTTATGTGCATGCTTGTATGCTTATGCATATGAGTATGATTGTGTCCATGTGTGTATATGGATGCGTGTGAGTGTGTATGTGCATGTGTATTTGTGTGGTTGGGTTTGCACTTATGTGTGTATGTCCATGTGCGTGTGTGCATATGCATGTTTGTTAGTGTGCTTGTGCATGTGTATTTATGTGCTTGGGTATGGACTTCTGTGTGCATGTGTATTGTTTATGTGTGCATGCTTGCACATGCATGTTTATGTGCATGCATGTTTGTGTATTTGTGTGTGTATATGTGTGTGAACATGTGTGCGTGATTATGGTATGTGTGCTTACATATGAGCATGAATGTATATGCATACGTGTGTTGTGAATGCAGGTGTGTGTCCGTGTGTGCATGTGTATCTATGTGTGTGGGTGTGTGTTTGTATGTGTGCTCGTGATTATGTAAATGTGCACATGTGCATGTTGTGTGTACTTGTATGTGCTTATGCCATGTTCTTGTGTGTTCCTGTGTGTGAGTGTGCCTATGTATATTTTTTTATTTATGGATACATGTGTATACTTGCATATAGTTATTTATGTTCTTATGTGCATGCATGACCATGGGCATGCATGTGTGTGTGTGTGTGTGTGTGCATGTGTGTGTATGTGTGAGTGTGTGTGCGTGTTTGTGTGTCTGTCTATGTGCATGTGTGCATGTTTGTGTGGGGTGTTGTGTTTGGGTGTGTAAGTGTGCATCCTTGCATGTGTGTGTGCATGCATATGTGTTTGCATGTACATGCATTCAAATGGGTATGTCTGAAGGTGCATGAACATGTGTGTGTGTTCATGTGTATTGGTGTATGTGTGGTAGTTCCTTTGTGTGTGTGTGTGTGTGTATATGTGTGCTTGGTCACGTGTGCACACACGCACTTGTGTGTACATGTGTGTGCATTTGTGTCTTCATGTGTGCTTGTGTATGATGTTTTTTTAGCATATGTGTATGTGTGTGTGTGAGGGATAATTGTATGAGAATGTCTACTTGTTGTGTTTGTCATGTGTGTATCTATGCATGTGTGTATGTTTGTGTGTGTGAATGTTTGTTTGTGTGGCGTGTGTGTGCATATGCCGATGTGATTGTGTGTGTAGATGTGTGTGTGAATGTTTGAGTGTACGTGCATGTATTTGTGCAAGGCATGCGGTGTGTGCCTTTGCTTATTCCGTGCGTCTGCATGTGTGTGTCTTATGAACTAACAATAATTAATACAACAAAAGAAAGAATATTCTTAAAAAAAGTAATATTTTTCTTAAATAATATTATGATTAATAGTAATAAACCTTGAATATGGATCAATCATAAGGACAACACAAAGAAGAAAAAAAGAAGAATTTGAGAACGAATTAGAAGGAAAAAGATAAAAAAGAAAGAATTAGAAGAAAAAAAACACTTTAAGAGATGGAATTAGAAAAATAAGAAGATAAAAAATAATAAGAAACATTATATTGATATAGAGAGAGAGAGGAAGGTCAAAGAGAAAAGATTGAAAAAAAAGATAGAATGAGATATAAAGAGTGAAAGAGATAATTGGGTAAAAACAAAAAAATACAAAGATAAAGAGAAATAAAGAGTGTAAGAGATGGGGAGAACAAAAGAAGAACGAAGGGAGAGAAAGAAGTGGAGATGTAGATTGATAAAAGAAGTGTGATAGATGATTATGAGAGGGAGACAAAAGGAGAAGAAAGAGTGGAAGGGAGAGAAAGTTAGAGAAGGAAGAGAAAGAATATTGTGACTTGAAGATATGTGAGATAAACAAGACATGATGAGAGAAATAGAAGGAACAGTTAACAAAAAAAAGAAAAGAAAGATAATAGAGAGGTAGAATAGAAGATAGCTAGAAGATATAAAGAGAAAGGGAGAGTTGGAAAGTGAAAGATGTGGAGAAAATAAGCGATTTCAAGATATAAAGATAAAGGGACATATAGAGATGAAGAGAGAATAGAAATAAAATGTAAGTAAAGATGGATTAGGAAAAGATTGGAAATATAATATGAGAGTATCACAAAGGTAGAGCAATAAAATGAATAAAAAAAGACAAAGTGGTAGAGCTAATAAATAGATAAGAATGTGAACAATATGAGAGTGAAAAAGAGAAACAAAAATATGGAATTAAACTAAAAAAAGAAGGAAAATAAGTAAATAAAGACAAATAGATTGAAGCACAAATTTAAGGTACAAGAGATAAAAAAGTGATTAAAATATGCATACAAACTAAACTAGATAGACAAAGAGAAAAGAAGAGAGAGAACATAGAAAGAAAGTAGAAAAGAGAAAGAAATAAGAGCTAAAAAGAAAAGAGAAAAAGATTGATAAAAGAATTTGATAGGAAGATAAATATATTAATCTAGATGTAGAGAGAAAAAACATGAGTGAGTTAGATAAAGTGATAAGAAGAGAGAATGAATTAAATATAAAGTAAAAGATAGAAAAAAAGATAGATGGTAAAGCTAGAGAAAAAAAGGTGAAGAGAGAAAGAATATGGTCAATAAATCAGGAGGGATTGTTTGATTAATCAAATTAGTGGAGAGAGAAGTAACAAAGAAATGAGAAAGAAAAGGTAACGAGTGAGATAGACACATGATTAAAAAGATATAGGAGCAAGAGAGGAAAAAAGGGAGAGAGAAACAAGATAATGTAGCATAGAGGAGATAGAAATAATAGTCAGAGGGAGAGAGAGATTTTTGTAATAAAGGAGAAAGAGTGAAAGAGATAAATAATGATAAAAGTCAAACATTTAATGGGATACCAACAATATTAAAGATAAACAAAAGAGAGAAAGATAGAAAAAAGTTAGGGAGATTGGAGTAAATAATAATGAAAAAGATAAAAGAAGATAATGGAGAGAGAGAGGATATAGAAAGAAAGGAGATAAAATAAAAAGAAGATTAAAAGAGAGATGGAGAAGCTAGTGAAGATAAGAAGGAAAAGAGAAGAGAGATAAGATAATGAGAAGAACTATATGGAATAATAGCTAAGAAAGGCAAGAGAGGGTGTTGTAGCAACATCATGCAAATTCATGCAAATATTCTACTTATTTGAACTTATATAGCACATTCACATATGTAGACATACAAGAATATACACACATGCAGAGATTCACACATAATGCACACACATGCACACATAGACCAAGGTGTGGGTTTTCACACATGGTCACATGCATAAACACACACATATAGGCCACACATACAAACATACACCCTCACACAAACACACATGCATGTATTTACACTGTATTTAAGCACACATGCATGCACCCACAAACAAACACAAGCACAAAAACACATAGAAATACACATACACCCACAAATATGCACACACACATACACCCAGAAATACACTCAAACACATGCACATGCACACCCATATACACAAACACAAACAAAAAACATGCACACAAACAAGCATAAGGACATGCATGCACACACAAACATATGCACATGCAAACATATACACATGAACACACACTCAAATAGACTCCTACATACATACATGCAAAAAAGCATAGACATATAATTAGACACACACACATGAAACGCAAATACACACATGCACGCACATGCACATGGGCACACACAAACACACACATGCATCAAAACAAACTCATGCAAGCATGCATGCACACACTCACATAAACATGTACATACACACACATGCATAAACACGTACACATGCACATACCTGAGAAAACCTATATACACATGCACACACACATGCATATACAAACATATACACATGCATCCCTACATGCATTCACGTAAAAAACACAAACACATGCATACACAGATGAACATTTTCACACACATACACATGCATATACAAACACACATATGTACACACATGTACATGCATAGGTACACACACACACATGCAAACATACATACACACACGTGTACAAACACATGCACAAATACACACACACACACACACACATACATAAACAAAAACACACTCACTCACATATATGTCCATGACCTCACACATGCACCCATGTGCACTTGCACAAACATCTATGAACACACACCCATGTAAGCACAAACACATATGTACACATATTCACATACATACTCACATGCACACATAGATGCATAATCACACATACACAACCACACAAGCACTCTAACATAGAAACAAACATGCATATAAACATTCATCAAGAGACACATACGCACGCACAATCACATGCACTCACACACAAACAAGCACAAACACACACACACACACTTACACACAAACAAACATACATACTCTTAGATAAGCATGCACAAATGCCCAGATACATATACACACAAAAACACACTTGCAAACACACATACACACACATAGTGATGCATACACATGCATACACAACAAGCTTACATGCATGCACACAAACACACGAACACATGCTCACATGCACAAAAACATGTGCACTCATGCACACACACTCATAAATACTCGCATCCATGAACACACACTCACATGCATATACAAACACATAACCACATACATACACATATTCACACATATATACACATGCACACATGCAAACACAAATGCATGCACCAACAAACAAAAACACATGCACTCACAACCAAATACACTTATGCACGAAAATACACGCACAAACCTCACACTCACATGCACACATAAATACACACATGCACATGCACACACATACACACATGCACACATACAAACATATGCATGCATAAAAGCTTATAAGCACATAGGCATACAAACACTTGCACACACTCACCCATGCAAACACACATGTATGTAGGCATGCATACAAACACCCACCCAAATATGCATGAACAAGACTATGTACATACACACAGACACACGCTCGCACACACACATGCTCATACACACACATGTTGCACACACACAGGCACATGCACTTGCACACGTACATATAGAGATGTGAACACACATGCACAAAAATGCAAAGACACACACACACACACAAAAATGTACACATGCCTAAAGGCACACACTCATGCAAACACACATGCACACACACACATGCACCACGAATGCACACACTCACGCACACGTGTACATGTTTATCGATGCATATGGGCACATACACATATGCACATTCACTCATACTCACATGCACTCACACTAACATGCACACACATGCCCTCACATTTGTATGCACATGCACCCATAAACATGTATATGCACATGCACAGGCAGACACACTCGCACAACCACACATAGGCATGTACACACAACACATGTATACAAAAGCATATGCACACAAAAACACATGCACACACAGACACATACACACAAGAACACACACACACACGCACATAGAAGCACATCCACAAATAAACATGTTCCCACATATGTGCACACACAAATGCACAAATTCACAGACACTCACATGTTTACACAAACACAAAAATATACAGACATGCATGCATGCATACAAATATATACACACATGGACATAAACATGCACACACTCCACACACTAAAGGATGCACACATACAAGGACACACACATACAAAGACATCTAGATGAACACAACCATACATGAACATATAGGCACACAAATGCACATACAAGCACACACACAGCATGCACACAAACACTTGCACATACACAAAGAAGCATACACATGCACATACAGGCACAAACAAACACATACTCACAAACACATATGAGAGAATGCACACATGCATAACTACACATACATACACACAAGTGCAAACATACACAAGAACATACACACAAACGCATGCACACACATGACAGATATACATACATTAACACACATGTACACACACACACAAACACAAATACAGATGAACACAAACCCACACATGAACAAGTAGACACATGCACCAAGTGATGCACACAATCACATACACACACGTGCACTCTAATGATGACAAACATACACATTCATGCACATGCACACACATGCATATGGACACACATGCACAAACACATGCTCACAATGATGCATACACACATGATGTATACATACACATGCATGTAGAAAAACACAGATGCACAAGCATACAAACACCTATGCTCACATGCAAATACATACATGCGTAGACACGTGCACACACATAGATGTACACACACATGGTTGTACACACAAACATGCACATAACCACATAGATGCACACACACATGCACAAAACACATGTACATGCATGCATATGCACTTGTAAAAACTTACACATGCACTCATAAAAACTTGCACAAACATAGAGACACACAGTTCAACATGCTCCCACACATATGCATACATAGACACACATAGTCACACACTCATAAGTACACTCATGCATGCACACATGTACGTATGCACCCACGTGCACACATACATAGTCACACACAAGCATGCACACACATAGATATATGCATACATGTTCATGACACACATGGTTGCACTTACAAACATACACATGAATGCATGCACACGTGCACACACACACATGAGGACACGTTCATACAAGCACATGCATACACAAGCACACACAGATACACAAAGGAACACACACAACCTTAGCTATATACCCACACAAAAAAAGTATGCACACACATGCACACCTATGCACACATACACATGCATGCAAACATATACTTGAACACACAGACACACATGCTCAATTAAACACACAGACACACATGCTCAATTACATGCACATGCACACGTGCACGTACACACAAGCTCATGCATGCATGCACACAAAAACACACACTCACAAACACATTCAGGCACACATATGTACTCTACACATATGTATGCACACATACACACACATACATGCACATACATGCACAAGAAAGCACAAGTACTAACACACCCATAAACATGCACATGCATGAATGTACATGTGTGCACATACATGCGCATGCTCACACGCACACACAAATGCACAAACATACACTCACACATGATAGCATATGTACACATAAACAAACACATGCATGCACACATACCAAAAACATAGACACACATAAAAGCACTTACATAAATACACACAAAATCATACGTACATACACATGCACATGCATGCACATAAGCATTCATGCAAACACATACCCAAATACACAGACATTAGCACATACACGTGCACATATATACAAATACCACACACACACACATGCATTCAGACATGCACACACACATACATGTGTACACACACAAACATAAGAACAAGCATGCACATGCACATACATGCATGCACAAACATACATATAAAAACACACACACCCATACACACACAAACATGCATACACATAAAAACCCACACACACATACACATAAAAAATACACACTTAAGCACAAGTACAAGCATGAACACAAATATCCATGCACATGAAACTACACACACACTCATAGACACACATACATGAATGCATGAAAACACCAACATACACACACACATAGATGCAAACGTGCATGCACAAACACATGTACACATTGACACATGCACATGTACACAACTTACACACACATGCACATGCACACAAACAACTACATAAGCAAATGCATCTAAGCACAAATGTACGTGCACATAAATGCATAGGCATGCAAGAACACAAATATGCACACACATAGGTGCACAAATGCACAAGAGCATACACATGCATAGCCACATGCACACATATGCATGCACATAATTAAACAATCACATATACACATGCATGCACACATATAGATATATACACATGCACATGTGCATGCATGTAGGCGCACACACATATACAAACACTTTCATACAAGAATGCATGCATGCAAATATTCTCACACACAAACATTCACACACACATGCATGAAGACATAGACATATGTGCTTGCACACACACACACACACCTCAACACATAAGCACGTGAAAAGACACATGCACACATAAATCTATGCAGATGCATAAACAACTGATGCACTAGTATAGGCCCTCACACATGCACTCAATCATGCACATGAACACACACATATAAACACTCACATGCACACACGCATGCACACACACATGCACACATACGTCGACACTCACACATAAGCATAAACACCTAAACAAACATGCACAAATGCATATACATGCATACACACACATGTGCATGTACAAACACACACACATAGGCACAAACATAAAGATGCATCCACAAACACACACATAGATATACATAAGCACCCAAATGCACAAACACATGTGCACGCACACACATGCAATCACACACATGTAAACAAACACACATGCATATAAAACAAATATACATGCACACACATATAGACAAAGTCACATTCACACATGCACACACACACATGCATGCACATGTATGCAATCCCATGCAAACTCCCTCACACACAAGCATGCACACTCGTATGCAAACACACACAAACATGCATAAAAATAACATGCTCAAACATAAACACACACACAAACAAATGCAAACACGAATACACACACCCATGCTCATACCCATGCATGCACACATACCCACACAAACTACCTATGCACACACCCAAACGCACACATACACATATGAACAAATAGACATAGACATATGTCTAGGCATATATATGTGTACATACATACACACGCACACACAGCCATGCACATATGGCAAATGTGTGCATACACAGATGCACAAACACACCACACACATAAACATGCATACACATAGACACAAGACATCTTTTTCTGCTTCATAAGCACGCATACAAACGCACAAAGACATACACACACATGCTAGCACTTACAAACCTGCACAAACACATGCTCATGTATACACATTCACACACACACAAACACATGTAAACACACATGCACACATAGAAACATAAGAATGCACACTAGGACACTCACCGCTATAACATACAAAATCACAAACAAACACACATGCACGTAAAGAAATACACACACAAGCACCCACTCACAACTACACACACAAACACATGCATGTGCATGAGTGCACATGCACAGAAACACACGCTCACACAAGCACATAGGCATATGCACGTAGACACACATACACACCCCACACACACACTCGACAACACCCAATGCATGCACACATGCTTAAATACTCACATGTGCATGCACACACAATCACACGAAGATACACAAATGCACATGCACCCAAATACACACATAAATGATCCTGTATGCACCCATGTGCTTACATGCATGTGTGCATACATGCACTTGTGCATGCACACACCCATGCACATGGAATCACACACCTGTGTGCATGCACCCACACACACACACACATGTGCACACATGAAAACAAAAACATACATATATGCATGTACATATAGATTCATACACACACATCCATACACATACCATCCATGCACACACATAGAAAAACCCATGCACACACACAAATACTCACGTGCACACACATGCACATGCACGCACAAACATACACACACACACACATGAATACATGCATGAACAAATTCAAATTCAAATGCCTACACACACACATACACCCACAAATGCAGACATGCATGCACACGCACATGAACATGTGTCCACACACATAAATACATATTCTCACACATGTACACACATAGAGAAGAACACAAGCATGTGCACATTCGTGCACACACATACACAAGAACAAAAGTAGACATGCACAGACACACACACACACACAAATACACACAAACATGCATGCACATGTAAATAGATGGGTGTGCAAACACATAAACACATGCATACACAAAAGCACATATGCATAGACACACACACACACGTATGCACACATGCACAATACACACACATATATGTAGGCATGTACACACAGACCCACATGCACACACAAACATATCAAGACTTATTTATACAAACATGCACATGTGCACAAGCACATGCACATGCACCCAAAAAAATACTTACACACACACACACACATACATATCCAGACACAAAAACACACATAAACTATACACACAGCCACAGATACCTACACACAAATGCATACAGTCACGCACAAATTCAACACATATGCACATGCACACACATGTACACATAAACGTATGCATAAATGTGCAAGCACTAGCACACGCATATACACTGTCACACACACATGCCCAAGCATACACATGCACAAATGCATGCACATGCACACACACCCACATTGACACATGCACAGACATACACAAACTTCCACACTGACATATGCATGCTGACAGAGACACATATGTACATAGATGCATGCACACAAGGACACATACACATGTGCGCACACATGCACCCACAAAAACACACATAGACACACTCACACACATTCACATGCACATATGCAAAACATATACAAGCATACACACATGCATACTCACACACACATATGAGCACATACACACACACACACGTACACATACACCCACATGTGCATGCATACACACAAACGCACACACACCCACACATATGCACTCACACACTTGCACACACACATACACACGACCATACATATATATAAATATGCACATGAATGTATAAATGCAAGCACACCTACCCACACCAGACACACAAGAACACATAAACACACAAATGCACACACATGCACACCTGCTCATATATACACACACATAGATACACATGCAAAAACATATGCATGCACACATGCCCGTAAGCACACACACACATGTACACACAAACAAGAATGCACACACACACACACACAAACTTATACCCATTCACAAACATACACATGCACATACACACACCCATACTCACACACACACCCACATGCACATATTGAGGCACCTGCACACAAAGGTACACAAATGCATATGCTCACACACATACATGCATATGCATGCACACACTCATGAATACATGCATTATCATGCACATAAACACACTCACACTCACACACACATTTGCACACATACACACATAGTTGCACACATACACATGCATGCATACATGTGTAGACACATATTCTCACACACATGCACATGAATGCACAAGCACACACACATACACACTCACACATAAGCAAGCATGCACATGCATATAGGCATGCAAAGATGCTCACACATAGAATTGCACATAAACATTAGAGACATAAGCATTTGAACTCACTAATGCACACATATAGACACATACACATGTATGTATGCACTCACCCACACAAATATGCACATGTACATGCTCACAAGCACACATACACAAATGCACACAACTCATAAGCATGCACATGTAAAGACACACATGCTCACACACACTTACATACATGAACACACATTCTTATGAACATTGTCACAACCCTATGTAAATGCAAACACAACCACAAATGCACAAACACACTCACACTCATGCACACACCCACATAGATGCACACAGACAACAACACATACATGCACACATGGACAATGCACAAACATACATGCCCCCATGCATGTACAAACATACACACATGTACACACCCACGTACTCATACACACTCAAACACAAAAACAAATATTTAAGCACAAAAGCACACACAACACACACAAACATAAACACACACACACACACACATGGACACACACATGCATGTGCATAAATGTAGATGCACACATCAACACAAATAAGCACACGCACACGTACACACATGCACACAAAACCAAGCAAAAAAGCTTGCACAAACACACTAACACATACACACACACACACATGCACATGAACATGCTCACACACATGCTTACAAGTAGACATGTGCATACACTAAAATGTGCTCACATCCACACAAGTACACACACACATGCCCACATGCACACTCACAAATTTGTTCAGAGACATACATGCACAAACAGACACATACACACATGCACACATGTACCCATGAACACACAGACATGCACACACACACACACACAGAAAGCCACAAATGCACAACCACACATACAAACTTACATGCACATGTATATACACTCACACAATGACATCCGCACACACATACACACACACACATGCACACATGCACATAGACAAACACCTACAAATGCACATGAACACGTAAACACACACACTCTTACACACTTATAAGCACCTATATGCACAAATATGCATAGACATGCACACACTTTTACATATGCATAAAAACACACACACACAAATACACACATGCTTACATATGCACTCATGTATGCACACCTACACACAAGCATTAATACAGACAAGTATAACCTACACACACACAAACATGTAAGCATGCACGAACAAATAAAGACATTCATAGACACATGCACACACACACACACACATGAACACATGCACACGTGCACACATTCATGAACACACTCACACACACACACACACCCTCACACATGCATAACCACACAAATACACACACAACATAGATGCATAAGAACACACATGAATGAGTGCACACACACCCACATGCACACAAAGGCACACTTATACACATAATCAGGGAAGCTCAGACACTAACACACACAAACATGCACCCTTACACATACACATGTTTATACACATACATGCACAAACTCAAACACCCACTTATACATATGTTCACACTTGCATGCACACATGAACACATGTACGATTGCATGTACACAAGTGCACACCCACACATAAAAAATAACACATAAATACATAGGTACACATTAACACACTCAAACACATAGATGCACACACTACACACATATGCATGCACACACACATAGAAATAGACATTGGTACAAATGCACACACATGCACATACATATACACACATGTATGCACATATGCTTGCAAAAACATATTGCACACATGCATGAAAACACACACACACAAACATGCATACACGCACACGAACCAAGACACACACACTTGCATATGTACTTACACATGCACATTAGCACACACATGTGCACAAACTCTCATATATATGCAAAAAACACAAACCTGCTCACTCACACACATACATGGACAAGCACATGCACATCATATTGATATAAGCACCACCACATACACATACATGCACGTGCACACACGCACTAAAAGAAACACACATAAAAAAATATGTGTACATGCACACACACACATGCACATGACATGCATAGGCACTCTCAAACACATACATTTGCACTTATGTACACACATACACATGCATAAACACTCATAGACATACACACACTCTCACTCACACATACACACACACACACTTAAAACCAAATACATATGCACATACATGTGCAAAAACACATAAACACACAAAAGAAAACAAATATGCACATGCATGTGCACACGCACATGCATGCGTGCGCACACACACACAAATGCTTAAACATATGCGCATGACACACATGCATTAACACGCACATATGAACACACACACACATACATCCACATGGAGTCTTGCACAAACACAAAAACACATACATGCATGTACACCCACAAACATATATACATGCATGCATGCACACACACAAACATGCACATGCATAGACACATGCACACTCGTACAAACTCATAGACAAAATACATACACACATGCACGTGAATGGACTTGCATAAGTAGTCACATGCACACATACATGCATGCACACACATACACACACACAAATGCACACCCTCATATATGCATTCTCATATGCACACACATAAACACAAATGTATGCACACATGCATGTAGATACACGTTCATACTAATGCATAACCACATGCACGCACACACACACATACACACATACAAATATGCACACACATAACCATATACACATGCACATCTACACAGCACGCTATTACAAACGTGCATATAAACATATGAATACACAGATAGACACACATACATGCACAACCACAAACACGCATGCACACTCACACACATGCACATACAAAAACATATATATGCACAAACATGTACACACACATGCATGCACATGCACCTACTCAGGTACACACATACACACACAAAGGCTCACAGATGCACTAACACATGCACACACAAATGATTTTGCATGCACAAAAACATTCAGGCATATACACACACAAACATAGATGTACGCACACGCACAAAACATACTCATACACATGCTTGCACAAACATACTCACAAGGCCACACATTTACAGATGCATAGACACACAATTGAACACATATGCATACGCACGCACATATGCACAAATGCACCTGCATGTGCTCGCATTCACACACAAATGAACAAATAGAGACACGTAAATGCACTTGCACACATACACACACTCGTGCATACATGCACACATATATAGACACCCAAACACGCTGATACACACACGTATGTAATATCATTATGCAAATACACTCATATAAGCACACACATGAACTTACATGCACACACACATGAAACATGCACATGCAAAAATGCATGCATACATGCATGCACACGCACACATGCACATGCACCCAAACATATGGGTGTCGCACATGTGAACAACCTACACACACATGTAGACACTTATTCATGTAGACATGCATGTACAAACACATGCCCATACACCCACACACATGTAGACGCATATACATGCACATGCACAGACAAAGGAAAACATACACACAAACACCCTCGCACACAAACACACACACACACACACACAATGGCAAACACACACATGAACACGCACGTACACACAAATGGACTCACACACACATACACATATGCACATACAAACATGCACACATAGGCAAATTTACACACAACTACACATATATACACCCACATGCAGATGCAAGAGCATGCGAAGGCACACACATGCATGCCCTTATAGACATATAGGCATGTACACGCAAGCATGCACGCACACAACTACACATACACACACTGTCACATGGGCATACAAACACATGCACACATACAAACATTCACACACACACACACACATATGCACACATGCATGCACACACAATTTACACATGTAACAACAAACATGCTTAGGTAATCACCCTCACACACACATACACACATGCTCAAAAATATCATACACAAGCACACATGAAGACACACACGTACACACATGTGCACTCACATACTTATACACAAGTGCATGTGTAAACATGCAGCCAAGCACACACATGCACACACACAAAGGCACTACCACACACACACCGACACACATGAGCACACACACATGTGAATGCATGTGCGCACACACTTACATGTGAGGATGCAAGCATACACACCCACACACATGCCTCACACAAACATGCACACACATATGCACACGTGCACATGGACAAAAACACAAACACATACACACACATGCACACACGCATATACACACATGCATGCACATAAATACACACACACCCCCACACCTAAGAAACTATTTGCAAGTATACACACATATCCATAAATACAAAAATACATATAGGCACACTCAAACACATGAACATAGAAGCACATGCATAGGCACATACAAGTATACACACACATGCACATGCTTTCATGTACATAATCATGCAAATGTAGGCAAGCACACACCCACCCACATAGATGCACATGAACACATGGGCACACATGCATGCACAACTTACACACATAAAAAAACATGTGCACACAAACATATGCACACACACTTATGCAAACATGCACAAATATACACACATCAATGTCAACATAGGCTATGACTCACATACCCACATGCATACAAACAAACTTGCACACACACATATGTGCAAACATATGCACACACACAAACAAGTGCACATACACATGCTCACACGAATACACAAATTCGTATGTGCACTTGTACGCACACACACTACACATACACAAACACACATATCCATGCATGCACACACGCATACATGCCCACACACTCATGCCAATACACACACACAAATGCACACAAAAACACAAACATAAACACATGCACACATGCAAACATGCACACATGGACATGCACACAAATGTACACATGCACAAACACATAAGCAAGCATGAATGCACATCACATGTAGACACATACATGACCATACACACAATCGCATGCATATGCACATGCAGGCACTGACACGTGTGCATGCACACACACACACTCATGCATATATGCACTTGCATGCATAAGCACACTTGCACACACACACATACACACATACATATACATGCATGCACACATGCAAGCACACAAACCACAATCATGGACACATGCAAGCACACAAACCACAATCATGGACACATGCCTACATGCATATGCACACACACACACATACACAAACATGCATGTGCAAGCAAGCACACACGCACAATGAATATGCCTACACAAGTCAATATCCAAGTACATAATTACACATGCACATGCACACAAACTCACATAAGTACATGTACATACACATGCATACACATTTGCATGTAAACATTTATACAAGTATGCACACATACATTTAGATATACACAAAAACAACCATATGAGCACACATAAATGACCATACACACACACACACAGACATATGCATATAGCCACACACATGCACATGCACACACATGCACAAGTGCACATCCACATACATACACACACAAACTTACAAATACACATGTATACATGCATGCATACGCACACTCTCACACACACACAAACACGCATATACTCACACACACACACATACACATGTGCATGCAAAAACAAAAATACCTGCATGTCTGCAAACACATGTATGCATGCTAATATGTATGCATGACATGTTTTCACACACACTTATACACACACATGCAGCCACGAAAACACATGCATACAAATACATGCACTTGCACACACATACACCTACCTAAACATGAATATGCACTCGCACAAACAAATACACACATGCATATAGAAACACATATATGCAAGCACAGAGGACACACACATGGGCACAGTAATGCACACAAATGTGTACACGCTCACATGCACCTATAGACCCACACATACACACGATCACACTCACACTCGCACACACACACACACATGCAGACAAACATGTGCACACATATGTGCACACAAATATACAAGGACAAGCACACACATATGCTTGCACATGCATTAACACACACACAAGCACATTCACTCAACACACATATGTGCACACACACTAATACATAAGCATATCAACATGTATGCATGCACACATAGATGTTAGGCATGCATAGATGCAAACACACATGCACACACTCATATATAAAAGCACATATAAGCATGCACACACAAACTTACTCACATACACCCATGGAAATACACACACACACACATGCAAATACACACACACATGCACTCACATAAGAACACACATGCACATACAAACACATGGATATACATACATATGTACACACATATGCACACACACCCATGCACAATCATGCCCATGCACATAAACACATGCATGCACACACACAACACATTTGCACACATATATAAACACATGCACACACACACACAAAAATGTATGCATCTATATGCATATACGTGCACACACAAACACACACACGTTTATGCAAACATGCATGTAGATGTCCATGCACACGCATAAACACACATATGCACGCACAAACACACATGCATATGCACTTGCACATGGACTAAAAAAATATACATACAAACACTTGATCACACAAACACACACACACACATGTATACATGCACATTGACACATGAACGCACACAAGCATACATGCACACTGTCACACACAAACATACACACACACACACACATGCACACACAAACACCAAAACAAACACACAAATTTGCATGTGCACTTATACGCACACACACCGCACATACACAAACACACATGTCCAAGCATATGTTCACACACATGCAAACATGCCCTCACACTCATGCCAACATACACAAAAGCACACAAAAATACAAACATAAACACATGCACACATACACACATGGAAACATGGAGACACACACACATGCACACATGCACAAACACATAAGCATGCATGAGCACACATCACATGTAGACACAAGCATGACCATGCATGCAATCACATGTAGGCATAGACATGTGTGCATGCACACAAACACGCACACTCATGCATATATGCACTTGCATGCATAAGCACACTTCTACACACACAAACATTGACACATGCATATACATGCATGCACACATGCAAGAACATAGACCACAATCATGCACACATGCCAACATGCATGTACGCACACACTTACACAAAATTGCATGCACATACACATGCATATGCAAGCATGCACACACATGCAATGCACATGTGCACACAAGTGCATACCCAAGCACACAAATACATATGTGCACACACACTCACACATATGCATATGCACACATGCACGTACACATGCACATGCACACATAAGTGCATACCAAACCACACAAATACACATGCCCATGCACACATGCATGCATATGCACACACACAAGCATACATGCATACATGCACATAGGCACAAACACATGCAGACTCACATAGTTGCATATGCATAGGCTCACCCACAAACTCACATGCACATGCATAGGCACATACATATACACACACACATGGACACACAAGCATAGGCATGCACACCCGCACATAGACACACATGCACACTCATGCACACACACTTAAACATGAATACACACATATAGACATGAACATACACACATGTACGCATGCACACACACATACAAAAAAGGATGTGTTCATACACACATACAAATGTCTAAATGGACATACACATGTATTCACACTCGTACACATGCATGCACATGCACACTCATGCTTATATGTACATATAATCACACATGGATATAATCAAATGCATACACACACAAATACACTCCAACATGCACACAAACATAAGTACCCACACACATAGACACATGCACTCTTGCGCACACACATGAGCACATGCACACACCTACCCACATAAACATACAGACACATAGACACTCATGCTTGCCCACAAGCATAACACACAAAGTTGCATGCACCGACACACATAGACACAAGAACAAACTTGCACACATGTACAAACACACATATAATCCCATACACACGAACATACAAACACCCACACACACACCCACACATACATGCAACACATGCATGCATACATGCATGCACATGCACACATACATACATGCATGCAAGCACACACACACATGCACATAGTCATGTACACATAAATACATACACATACTCATGTTGGTGCATGCACATACAAAGATAAACACTCAAACGCTTGCATACACACATGCACACACATGTGTATATGTGAACACACACATACTCACGTACATTTACATGCACACACACACATGTAGACAAACATGCATATACATGCACATACATTCACTCGTATTGGAACATGGATATGTGAACACACTCGCACAAACATATGCACACACGCATATATACATCCAAAGCACATAGTCATGCACATGCACATGCACACACACACATGCCTATACGTAGCAAACACATGCACCAATGCATAGATGCATAGATGCACACTCACATGCACACACACACACACACACATACACAAATGTACACACATGAACATGCACAGATGCACACACATGCACAAACATACATGCACACACATACAAATATGTACGCAACTATGCATAGACATGCGGACTAATATGAACACATATGCACACTCACACATATAAGCACACACACTAGCTCACAAACATAAACATACACATGCACACATGCAAATATGCACATACACCCTCACGTACACATGCATACATAAACGCACCTGCACACTTGCACACAAACATGCATACATATGTACACACACCTACCCATCACACTTGCAACCATGCACACACACACAAAAATGCCCATGCATATGCACACATAGATGCCTATGCATGGACACTCACATAAGCACACATAGTCAACCACACATGCACACACATATGCACATACATACACACATAAATAAATGAACACTCACACATAAGCACACATGCATATACACAATATAGAAACACATTCATGCATGCAACCAAAAACATGCATATTTAGACAAACATATGTGAGCATGCATATGCATGCACCCTCACATGCATAGGCACACACACATATACATAAGCTTACAAACATCCACACGGACTTCATATACACAAACAATGATGCACATGCATGCATGAACACACACGTGCATACAGGTACACTTACACATATGCATGCACACAAGCATACACACATGAAAATGCATGCCACACATTTACCAAAACACATGCACTGACAAAGACACATCTATACACACACAGACATATGCACACAAACATACATGTAGACATATGCATGCACATGCCTTGTGCATCTGCATGCACTAATGTAGAAACACACACACACATACACACGTGCACACACACACATGCAAACACAAAGATGCATACACATATACACACACATATGTACATAAAGATGCACACAGATAAGCATATGCTCAAACACATGCACTTGCACATACACATATGGACAAACATACTCTTATACACACTGATGCACATGTGCTCTCACACATGCGCACACATGCACATGCAAGCACACACACACACACCAACGTACACATATGCACATGCACACATAGAATCAAATGCAAACTTGCACATACCTGCACACACACCAACACACACAAGCATGCACTCACACACACATGTACACACACATGCACATATAAATGCTTGCATGCAACTACACACATACAAATACACATACACACGCACACACACACACATGTATGCTCACAACATGCATGTGGATAGACACCCACAAACACACATGAACACATGCATAGATACACTTACGCACATGCATGCATGCACGCACAAACATCCACACATGCAAAATACACACACACACTCACAAGCAAGCACATTCACTCACACACACACACATGCACATGCACACAAAGAGATACACACATGAAAATGCATAATCACACACACATGCACACACATAGGTACACACACACATGTACAAACAAACACACTCACACATGCACAACAACTCACTGATATACACACATGTGTATACACACACATATTCACACATGTTGATGCACACACTACTCAAAAACATACACATATTAAAATACACACAAGCACATAGACACACAAAAACATACACACACATGTGAACAAGCACACACATGTGCTTACATACATGTACAGATAAACACACACATGCACTTATAACCAGACAAATGCATGCACACATGCAAGCATAAAAGCATACACGTAAACACATAGCTCACAAACATACAAACATGCTTCCAAGCACATGCACAAACACCCACAGGAACATATGCACATATGAGTGCATGTACACACTCACATGCATGCACATAGATGCACACATGCACATTAAACCCCCCCCACACACACACGCTCAAATATACATGCATGCACACTCCCACATGCATATAGACAAACACCAACATGCACACATATACACATGCATATAGACACACACACACACTTGTACAGCTACATATACGCTAACACAAATACACACATGCATCTACACACACATCCATGCATATAGACATAAAAACACACATGCATATGCATACACACACACATGCAAAAACATATAAGAATACGCACCTGCACATGAATGCATACACGAAGGCACATGCCAAACACACTCCCACACACCTGAACACCTGCACGCACAACACAAGCCCATGCATATACACCCACACACGTGCACACGCACACATGTGCACACTGACACACACAACTGCACACACTTGCACACGCATGCAAACATATAGAAACCTACACTCACACACACACATGCACATAAGCATACTTGAATGCAACCAGACACACACACCTACACACACCCATATACATAAACAAACCTACCCACACATACAAACACATGAACACTTGCATACATGCACACATGCACACCAATAGAAACATGTAGGCACATACACACTTGTATGCACACTTACCAACATTCACATGCACACACACACACACACACGCTTGCACAAGTACACTCATGCACACACACACACACTTGCATATACACGTGCATGTACACACACAAGCATACACACATACACACACACGCACACATGCAAACACATACACTTGGGTGCATGCACCCACACATGCATGCATATGCATACATAAGCACTTAAAGATGCACACAGACATATACACACACCTTCATACAAAGCAACACCTTCACACAAACACACATATGCTTAACCTTGCATGCTCACTTGTATACACAAACACACACACATGCACACATGCACACAAACACATGCATGCACACATAAACATACTCATACATGTGCTTCTACACACTCACATACACATGCACACATACACAAACACACATGCACATGTACACATCTACGCACATGTTAACACATGCCTACAAACACATAAAGACACTCAAACATGTACACACATGCACAAATTCACATGAAAATGTACACATGAGCATACAAACATGAACACATAGACACAAACACACATACACACATGCACATGAACACACATGCACACATATAACTTGCATATGCACACACACACACATACATAGATTCACACATGTGCATAAGCACATGCATGCGCACACACAAAATTTCCTACACAAATAGATATGAGCACACACACTAACATGTAGACAAAGAAACATGCTCATGCACATACACTTATAGATATGCACACACACACATGTAGATCCACACAGACACACATGGATACATGTGTACAACTATGCACAAATGCATAACCACGCACACATGCATGCAAGAATGTAAATGCACAAATACACTTGCACATGTGCACACTTGCACGCCCACACACATGCATGAAATCATGCAAATGCACACACAAGCACACACATAATCCCACGCACAAGTACACACATACACATACAAAAAACATGTATACACACACAAGCATGAGTAGACATCCATAGCCAAAAATACACAAGCATACATGCAAAAATGCAAATATACATGCACACAAATAAATGCACACACACAAACTCAAATGAACACACTTGCACAAACTCACAAAGATGGACACACATGCATACACACACCCACACACATACAAACACACTCACTCAGACATAAATGCATATGCACACACTCATAGCATATGCACATACTCAAATGCATAAGCACACACACACACACACATACATACACATGCATAGGAAGGCACACACACTCACTTGCACGTGCATGCACAACAACATGCACACACACAAACCCACATGCACAAGCACACACATAAGACACACACATGCACCCATGCATGCATGCATCGGTAATCTCACACACACATGCATCACATACATGCACACACACACCAGCATAACACAAACATGTGGATACACTTACACACATGCACACACGCATACAAACACATGCAAATGCATACACTAACACAGAAATGCACACACACTAAAAAAATGTATGCAAGCACATAGACTCACAAACAAATGAACACACACATAGATAGACACCTAAACACATGCTCACAGACTTACATACACATGCACATACACAAACATGCACATCTACACACATTTGCACATGCACATGCATGCATATATCCATACACCTATGCACACACTTGCACACTTCCACACACACCCATATAGAAATTTATACAAGAATGCACACACATATATGTAGACATGCACCCAAATCCCTAACACAAATACATGCAATGCACATACCTTCACATACATACACACACATATAGAACACAAACATACATTCAAATATATGAGCTCAAATTCACACACACATGCCCATGCACACAAGCACGAATGTGCACACACACACAAAAACAAACTCTCTTTGACAAAAACTCACACACACACATACACACAAATATAGATGCAAGTGTGTGAACACACACATGCAAACCCACATGTGCACATGCACAAACTTATGCAGATGCATATGCATATACACAAATTTGTAAACTTTAGCACAAACACACACACACATGTGCATGCATGCATAGACAAAAGAATATGCATACACACACATACAAGCACACACAAACACAAACACTTACACATAAGCACACATAGATACACAGACACATGCATACACAAACACACACCCACATATACACATATATACAAACTCATATAGGTGTACGTGCATATATAAACACATACATGAACATACATACACATGCACTAACCTCCACACAAATGAGTCCACATGCACACACAAAAGAACTGACACAAACACAAATGCACACAAAAATCAGGAAAGACCCTCGTAAAGAAACGCATACTCATGCATGTGCATGCATGCAGACATAGACACATATAAGCAGATATATATACATATATGCATGCATACACATACACAAGAACACACCCCACCCCTCATACTAACACACATGCACACAGATGTAAACAAACATATATGCAAACATGCATACACACACATGCACGTACATGTGCACATGCATGCAAACACACACACACACATAGACACATGTGCACACACAACAATACGCACACATGCACACACACACAAGAATAAACAAACAAACACACAAGAAAAAATATGCACATGCACAAGCCCACATGCACAAAAGCACAGACATGCTTAGGCATGAACCCGCATGCACATGTGCACACACACACATGCATATGCTTTCATGCACAACACACAAACATGCACACACGTACACACTAACAAACATAGACACATATGCACATGCACAGACACAAACATAGATGCACATGCACACATGTACACACATGTATACATACATGTACACATGCATGCACACATTACACCCATGCATATATTCACACACACAGCCACACATGAACACATGTGCACACTAGTGCACATGCTTAAGCACACAAACACAAAACAAACATAATAAAACATGTATGAACCCAAACTCATAAAAGCACACACTAAACATGAAACACTGACACATACACATGCACAAAGAATGCATATATGCAAACAAATGTAAATCAACTGACACTTGCACATGCCCACATGCCCATAAATGCATGCACATAAAAGCATACACTCGCATACACATACACATGCATGCACACATGCACACACAAACATATGCTCTCATAGTCATACACACACACACACATGCATAGGTGAAACCACACCAACACATGCCCATATGTAGATAGACACATGTTTGCATGCACATATGCACATATGCACACATATGTACAAACATAAGCACACACCCAACCATACACACACACATGCATATGTGCACACACAAGTACACATACACATAAAAGTCACACACCTATAAGTGCATACACCCATGCACAAACACACACATTCACATAATTAAACACACACATAGATGGACATGCAAACGAAGATACACACATGTACATGCACACACATTTGCTCGAACATCAACACACACATAATTACACATGTGCACACATGGTTACACACCTGCATGGCACACACAAATGCATGCACTTGCACTCACATGCACACACATGAACACATGTGCAAATACACACACACACACACAAATATAGACACATGCACACAAGAATGCACACACATTCACAAACTTGTGTGCATGTACACATACACAAATGGACACAAGTATAGGGACATGCACACAATGTGCATGCAGAAGCACACACACAATCAAGCACATACGCATGCATAGGAATACATATGCAAGCACAAACACTCACAAACATGCACCAAGACAAGATCATAGACACGTACACACACGAAAACATCAACACCCACAACATGCACAAACATGTGTGCTAACAAACACACACACAAACATAGGCATAAGCATGCATGCACACCCACATAGACACACACACATATGCTTGGACACAAACACACATGTACACACATATGTACACACATACAAATGCACATATAGGAGAATGCACACACACAAACACATAGGCATAAACACACAAATGCATGCACTCACTCTCACACACACATGCACATGCACACTCACATACACACATGGACACACACACACATACATGTGTACACACAAATGCACACAATTGCACATACACACACATGCATCCACTCACACTCACATAAGTATGCACACCCATATACACTGACACATGCACGCACACACACATGCACAAATGCACACATAAATGCACACACATGTTCACACACACACACACATTCACACATGTCCCTATGTATAGCCACTTATACATAAGCATAGAAACACATATAGACACACACAAATGCACAAGCACACACACCCACAGATATAGTCACATGCACAAAACTTATGCACACATGCATACCAAAAGACATGCACATGCCAACACACATGCACGTGCATATGCACACATACAAAGTCAAACATATACACATGCACAAGCACATGTACAAATGCACGTAGAAAAGTGTCACTAGCACACACACACACATGCATGAACATACACACACACACTGACATGTACATATGCACACACAGGCATCCACACATACAAACACATGCACACACACACACACATGCACAGATGCATGCACGAACAAGCACAGACACATGTAGATACACAAGCATAATCATACATATATGCATACCCACATACACACTAATAAATATGCACACACACACACACACACATACATACACATACAAGCACCCATACACACAGACACCCACCAACACACAAAAATGCATGAATACCTATGCACACACATAAATACACACACACAAATGCACATATGTAGGCATATACACACACATGCACAAACACACACCCTCACACACATACACATAAGCATAAATTGACACATCTGCACACCTACACGCACACATATGCATAAAGATGCATGTAAATATGTGCATTCATATTGACACAAACACACACATACAAAAGCACTCAAATGCATGCTAACAATAATAACACATGTGCACACACTTGAACAAACACCCATACACACATATGCACACATAACAAGATGCTCTTAATCACATCAACACACTCACCTAAACAATCACACAAGAAAACACACATGGGACCATACACATGCACACACGAATGCTCACACCACACACACAAACATGCACACACGTGCACATATACACACATGGGAATCAACTAACATGCATATAGACGTTCACACCACATACATACACTCATACTTAGATGCACAAATGAACATGCATAGGTATAGAGATGCACACACACACATGCACATATATATAGGAATGCATGCATATAAGAACACATACTTACACTCCACACAAATACACATAGACATGCATACACCTATACACACTTGCATATGCATACCCACAAACACACACACGTGCACACACATGCACGTAATCACATAAATAAAAACTCACACATGCACACATTCACATAGAAATAAACAAGTATGCAAGCATGCATGCACACATGCACTTACACATGTGCATGCCCACACACAAACACACACCTACACTCTCACATAAGTACATGCAGACAAACACGTGCATGCACACATATGCATAAAAACACACATATAAGAAGGACACTAATGCAAGCTTGCACGCACATGTAGACATAGGTGTGCTCACACATCTGCAAATAGGTATGCATAGACACTCACATGCACATACAGGCACACAAATTCAAACCCACACACACATGTGCATTAATACACACAATCTCAAACACATGCACATGTTTGCACAAGCATACACATCCACTCACACACTCACACACAAACTTGTATAGATACACACACACATAGACAAATAAATGCACCCACAAGCACTTATGCACACACAAACACATACACACTCACACATATGCATCTACACACAACACATTTATGCAAAGGAATACACATATGCAATAAAACATGCTCACATGCACAGACACACACACTTTTGCACACGTACACACATACATTTATTCCTTTACATAGGAACACACAAGCACATGCACACACACACACACATTAATGCCCATGCATAGAAACACACAAGCACATGCCACATAACCATGCAAACACATAGTGCACTCTCACACACCCATACATACACACATGCACACACACACACATAAACATATCTACACATAAACAGTTGCATGCTCACACACATATTCATAAACATGGCACATACAAATGCGCACAAACATATGCACGCATACATAACCACACACAAACACATACCAACATGTATTTACTCAAACACACATAGACACATGTACATACACACGAAGAAACACGTGCATACGTCCACACATAGACATGCACACAAACATTCACTCATACAAATGCGACACTAACAAACACATACACACACACACACTCCCATGCACACATGCACTTACATGCACACACATCCATACATACATACAAACAGACTAGCATGTAAACATGCACACATGCACACACACACACACCCAAGCACACTCATGCCCATGCATAGAGATGCACACATACACATATAACATCACATGAACATAAACACATGCACACATAATACACACATGTATATGCACACACAAACACATGCATGCACACACAAATATGTGCATGTATGCACACACAGGTGTACCCATGTAGTCACATGCACACAAATAATTGCATGTAGGCACACACACACACAAGCACATGTATGCATAAACATGTACATAATCACACACATGCACATGCATGCACATGAATACATACTTGTACACACACACACACACAAACACACATAAGCACATGCCCATACACATAAACATGTTGGCACTTAAATATGCACACACACACACACATGTGCTTATCCTCATCTACAAGCATGCACACACACACAAGTATACACTCACACAAACACACAAAAACATAGTATGTGTACTTGTACACACACATACATGCAAACACACA
Source organism: Vanilla planifolia (assembly GCA_023846275.1). Taxonomy (NCBI): domain Eukaryota; kingdom Viridiplantae; phylum Streptophyta; class Magnoliopsida; order Asparagales; family Orchidaceae; genus Vanilla; species Vanilla planifolia. Next base: position 54,195 of record JAIUJO010000328.1, on the reverse strand, counting down.
AACACACATGCATTCACACACACAAATACACTCATTCACATACACACACATACACATATATACATGCACACACACATGGACACACAGACACGTGCATGAACATGCACACACACATGCATGCACACAAGCCCACTGGGATTGAAACATAAACAAACATGCATATGCACATGCACACACATGTGCACCCACATACACACACTCATATACACACATGCACATGTACCCTATCACACAAGCATGCAAAGATGCACATGCAAAAGAGCACACTTACATATGCATATATGTACAAAAACAAATGTACACATACACACACTTGTACCAAAGCACACACATGTAGATGCATGCACACACACACACATACTTTGATACTCATGCACAAACTCACAAACAATACATAGGTACACATACATACACACCCATATGAATATGAATGCACACCCACACACTCCTAATGCATACACACACCTGCACAAACATGCTAATATGCACACAAACACACACAAGTAGGCACACACACATGCATGAACACATCCACACATGGATGCACTATCACATGCTAAAAATGCACAAGCACACACATGAATGCACAAACACACATCTACACATACATACACAAACACACTCACATTCACATACTGAGATGCATGCATACATAGATACACACACTCAAGCACATGCACATGTGCTTACACACATAAGCACAAACACACACACACATATAGACACATACACATGCATAAAAAAATACACACATACATGCAGACACATGCACATAGACTTGCACACTCACTATACTTGTGTATGTTTGCACACACATGCACAAACACATGGACACATACATGCATATATACACACACATGGACCCATATAAGTACACAAGCATGCATGCATGCGCACACACGCACACAATTATATGCACATAGACTCACATATACACAAATGTACACACACACACATAAATAGATGCACATGGGCACACAAGAACAAACACAAGCACATGCATACATATCAACATGCACATGCACACATGCACACACAAACACATGCACAAGCACACATATAGACTTGTAGACACATACACATACATGTACACAAGCTTGTGCAATTACACATGCACACACAAACATGTACAACTAGAAACAGATGCATGTAGACACACACACACACACATGTATGCACAGGCACAAAATGCAAATGCACACATACATAAACATATGCAGAACATGCATGCCCATGCACATGAGCACGCACACAGATACACATCCATAAGATCATAGTACATACTAACAAACACATGCACATGTACCCTCCCACACACACATGTGCCCACACAACACAAACATGCACTCGTGCACATGCACATGCTAGCAAAAAAAAACACTAACACACCCACAAACATGCATACCCACACACACCCACACATACAAATGTAATGCTCATAGATATACACCCAATGACATGTATACAGCTATACACACAAATGCACATAAATACACACATACACATACTCCACCACACACATAAATGCACACAAGCACAGACATGCACATGCACACACATGCAAAGCCACTGACACTAACAAACTCACACACATGAATAAATGTAAACACTTAATGATACACTCATGCACATAATTGCATGGGCATTGCAACAAACACATGTACACCCACACAAGCACACACACACACACACACACAAAGGAACATACATACACACACAAGCACATATATACAAATACTAACTTGTACACAGCCATACACACACACACACATATACACACGTGCAAGCACACATATACAAACACATGCATAGGCAAGACTTCACCCACCTAAACACAACACAAAAAAATGTGCACATATATGAGCTCAAACATACACCCACACATGTGTAGACACTTATATAAGCATACACACACACATGCATACACACATGCCTCGACACACCCACACATACACACATGCACATGCACACACACACAAGAGCACATGCATGCATACAAGAATCTGTGAATGCGTGCAAGCCATGAACACACACACGCATGCATGTTTGCATCCACAAACATGCAAAAACACACAAACACACATGCACATGTACACACACACATGCATACACAAACGCCCACACATAGCAACACCAATGAACACACGCACATACATGCACGCATAAAACACACACTTGTATGCACATGCCCATGTACATAAACACACACACAAAGGTGCATAAGTCTACAGACACATGCAAAAACACACACATACACACTCACCCCGCATACTCATGCACACAAACACACATACACACGTGTAGACACACTCACCTATGTGCATATAGTTGCATGCACACATGCACATGTACACAACAACACAAACACACACGCGTACACAAATGCATGCAAAAAATAACACACATGTACACACATAAATGTGCACAAACATGCATAAAAACACACACATAAAGGAACACATGCATATGCCATAACACATACAAGCATGCACATACACAAAAACACATGCACACACATATGCATGTGTACATGCAAACAAACCCATGCACAAAAATACACATCCACACACACCTACATGTATGCAAGCATAGCACACACAAACATGTACTTACACTTGTTTACACATAGACACCAACACACACATGCAAACATGCTCACACACACAAACACAATCATATGCACATACACAAAACTACATAAGCACATGGACACTCACACACACTCGACGACACAAACACACAAACCAACACACATTTGCACCCACATGCATACACATATGCCAGCACACAACACACACAAGCACAAACACAAACACACAGACAAACACCTACACACACACACACACCAATGATCACACACATATGTGTACACAAAAATACACACACATGTGTGTGCGTAGGCCCAAGCACATAAACATAAACACACACACACACAAGTGCATAGTCATATACACACACATACACAAGCACATACATACACACTTACACCTTCTCTCCCCCCTCCCCCCAACAGACACACACATGCATACACACACACACATGTACATTCATGCATATGCAAACCCACATACATGCAGACAAACTCACACACACTCAAGCACTTGCATGTACACATTCATATACATGCAATGACAAAAATAGACTGACATGCACACATGCATGCCAAAAAAAACACACATTAACACACACACAAACATTTACACCAACATGCATAAATACATAAACACAAATAGAGGAACACACATGCATATACACAAAGAGATGCATTTATACACACACATGTAACTACATATGCACATAGGTACACAAGCACACACACACACACATACACACATACACATGCAAACACACACATGCACACGCACACAAACAGAAACCTATACACACCTACATGCATGCAAGCACATCACACACAATCGTTTGCACACAGACATGTGCACACACATGCACAAACACTCACACACACACATGCATATATACATAATGAGATGCACATTCACATATATGCATAAGCATATGCACATTGACACACAATCATTGACACACACACACATAATGGCATGCACTCATGCATGCACAACACACTCAAATGAATGCACACATATGTGTGCACTCCCATACACACACACATGCACAACCACAATGATGCACATGCACACATGTGCAAATACAAATGCACTCACACCTAAACACACACACACACATTCATGTACTCACATGCACAATGGCAGACAAACACAAACACACACAAATACACCGTGTACTCACAAACAAACACCTACACATGCATATGCACATACAAGCATACACTCGCATGCACATGCATAAGCACACACACACGTACATGCGCACAGTTATAGGCATACATGCACAAACATAGGCATGAGCATGCACACATACACATAAACATACACACACACACATATGTAATCAACACACTTGCACACAACAATTGCAAACACATACATGTATGCACGCATACACACACACAAACATACCCTTGGGCGCACACACAAATGTAGATAAACACATGCACATGTAAGCACACACACACGCACGCACATACACACTTTTACACATATAGACTTACAAACACATCTATAGGTGCACACATGCATATATACACACATACAAACATGCACACTTACACACACATTCATAGACATACACACACTCATAAACATGCATGCATGCAAAAAAGTACACACATGCCCATAAATATAGGCATGGATGCACACATACACACACACACATACAACATCACATGAGCACAAACGCATGCACACATGCATACATACACATATGCACACACGCACACAAGCACACATGCATTCATAAACACACACACATATTAACACACGCATGCATGCACACACACACAAAAATATATGTATGAACACACACACGAATACACACATTCACACAAACATATAATTACACGTACACACACACACATAGTCACATGTACAAAAAATGACACATGCATAAACACAACATTCATATACATAAACACATGCACACACACACATAGACATATGCATACACGTAGACTCCCACACACATGTGAATGCTCTCACACACATTCTTGTAATAGAACACATAAGAACACACATGTACAGACACATAGACATACACACTCACGGATACACACACGCATGCAAACATAAGCACACACACATACACAAAAAAAATAAAAGCAAACACACACAAACATACAAATGTACACACGCACGTGTGCACACAAGCAAACATGCATACCCAATCATAAACATGTACATGCATGTACGCCAACACACCACCCAAAAATACACACCTAAGCATACACACACACATAGGCACATACTTGCACATGCACATGCATACAAATAAGAATAAAACACATATACACACACACACATAAAACACATTTACACCAATGCACAACATGCATGCACACACATACACAAATGCCCTAGCATTCAAACACAAATGCACATGAGCAAGCACATATGCTAGAGGAATATACACATGTGCTCATGCAAGCACTAACACTTACACCCTCGTAGTCATGCACACACACATACAAGTGCACACACATACTAATGCACAAGCATGCACATGCTCACACATACACATACACACTCACATATATACAAACACAGACACACACAATCTCACACAAGAACACATACACACACACATAGGCCCACACTCCCATGTGCATGCCCACATAAATAATGACACATACATAAATGCGTACACACACACACACACATGCACTCCCACAAACTTATTCACATGCACACATGTACACACATGCACATGCACTTATGCATGGAAATATACATGCACACATGAATGCAGATACACATGCACATGCACACACACTCATGCCAACACACATGCACGCATGCATGCACACACACAACCATGCATGTACACACATGCACACATATGCACACACACACATATACACAAACATTAACAGACACCCAGATGCACTCATGCCCACACATGCATATAGACACACATATACACTCACATACACATAAGCACATAGTTGCACACATGTATAGACACACACACATACACATTATACTTACACATGCATAGGCACAAACAAACATGCACGCACACATGCACATACACATTGACATGCACAAGCACACATACATATGCACACGTACACATACACATACACATACACACATGGACACTCATATGTACATGTGCACGTACATGTGCACATGTACACACACACTAATGCACATACACGTGCACACATGCACATATGCACACAAACATTCTCACATACATACAAAAATACACAAACATGGAGAAACATAGATTTGCACACACAAAATCATGCACACACACATACACATGCACACACAAGCACATGCACACACATGCACATGCATGCACAAAGACACACATATATGTCATATATACACATACACACACTCATATGCATGCACATGCACACCCATCAATAGAGATACACATGCAAGCATGTATATACACATACACTTATAATCACACACACTCGAGTACCAATACACACAGGAACATACACATGAACAAATCATTTGAACACATATGTACAAGCACACAAGCATACACATATGTGCATGCACAGACATGCATGCCTAGGCATGCTTATACATAGACATGTGTACCCATTCATGCACATGCATGTGCACACATGAACATACACAGGTATTTGAACACATGCTTAAACATAAGCACACATGCACATGCAAACTCTCATGTATGCATATATATTAACATAAGCATGCACACAAATGTAATCGACCACACTCATACCCATATACATGCACACACACACATGCTCGAACACACCCACATGAGCACATGCTTTCACAAATGCACAAACACATTAAAACACATATGAATGCATAATAACACTTACACACATATGCACAAAAACATATGCACATGTAGATACACATGAACACACACTAAGATGAATACACACACATGCACAAAAAAATGAACTCACAAACACATGCACACATACAAATGCAAGCACACACACATTCCCACACACACACATACATGCACATAGACTCGCACAATTACCCACACACATGCATGCACACACACACACATGTATTAACACATGCACACAAATAAATACACTCATGAACACATACTTACACACACATGCTAACACACACACCATCAAAACTTTACACACATATGCACACGCATATAGAAGTACACATACACATATAGACATATCAGACTGTACACATATACACACAAACACATGTGCATGCAAACACATAAATTCACGTGCATATGCAGACATGCACATATACACCCACACACAAACAAACACACACATGCACCAGCATGCACACATGTCCTAGCATGCAAACAAACACATGCATATACACACCCTCACTCACGTGTGAACACGAACACTCACACACACTATACCAATGCACACACACACACACACCCATATACATAGTCACACAGACATGGACAAACACAATCATATACACACCCCCACACATGCATGCATATGCACATGCACACACACACACATGCACTCATGCACATGCTCACAAATGTTTAGGCATGGATGCACACAATAATACACACAACCAAATATATACTTACACACAGATGCATAGGAAGACAAATACATGTAAACGTAAGCACACTTACACACAAGCAAACACATGCATGCACACATCAACATAAGCACACACACACATGCGCATGCATTGCATACATACACACAAACATGCACGAACACAAATGCAAATGCACATGCAAATGTACAGAAACTCATATGCATTTGTATGTACACAATTGCATAAACACACATAACGGCACACACACACATGGACATGAACACACATATGCACACATGTTCATATACACACATGTGCATGCACAGACACAAATGTGCTCATGCACACAGACACATATACATGCATGCACACAGAAGCACACTCATGCACATGCACAAAAGCACATGAAGACTAGGACACATACATACACATAATCTCATGAGTAGATAAGCACACATGCACACACACACACACACACTCGCACATAAAACACACATGCAAGAGCACATACACATAGACACACATACATACACACAATCACACATTCACACACATATGCACACAGATATGTGTGCTCACACATATGCATATGTATTAGCACACATGCATGCACATGTACATGCACAAACTCACCTAAATATAGATGCACTCACATACACACATACACACATAGGCACACACAAGCACAAAAGGACACCAAACATGCATGCATACACATAAACATGCATGCACATGTAGAAACACATGTATAATCACACACCTTCATACACACATGTGCTCATGTACACACTCTAACACATACACACATGTACTCATGCACATGCACACACACACATGATTAGCCACAAACACCCATAATAATGAATAGACACATAGGCACGTGCACACACAAAAAAATACACACTTGCACTTATGTGCACATGCACATTCACACACTCACGTATGTGTGTGCACACATACATGCAAAAATACATGCATACATACACACACTACCACACACTTGCACACATGTACACATGCACATACATGGAAACCTACACACATGCATGCACACCTACACATGCAAATAAACACACACACACATGTACACACACGTATGTGCACAATAACACACACACACCCATGCACACAGAAGCACAAACATATTCACACATATACACACACGCACACACAAAGAAGAACACATACATGCACCAGCACACACTTGCAAAGACAAACATAAGCACACAAGTATGCACATGCTTATGCACAGATGTGCATACATGAAACCCATGTGTGTGTGTGCACACAAACACACATGCATAACACACACAAATAGGTACACACATGCAGAAATAGGCACACACACACACACTTATACATATGCATCTGCATGTAAACATCAACACACACACATAGCCACATACTCATGTAGGAACACATGCACACACACAAGCATACACAAAGGTGCACACAAAAATGCACATACAACTACACACATCCAATCACACACATGCACATGCACACACTCACTATCAAGCACACACATGCATAAACAAACAAGAACATGGACCATCACACATACACACATATAAAGCACATGCACATGTATACGACACAAATGGATATGCACTGATGCACATGCATGTATACACACACACTTTCACGCACATGCTTACACACATACAAGCACACATGCAAACAAATACACAAATTCACACACAAGAAGACAAACATAGTCGTGCAAGCACATTCGCCAATGAATGCATGCAAGTTCAAGAAAACATGCGCACATGTAAACACACACATAGATACACACTTGTACACACACAAGGACACTGATACACACATGCATGCAAACAGACACACATGCACATGCACGCCCACACAAATACATAAAGACACTCACACACTTGCATATGCTTGTACTCACGCACAAATAGACATATAAACACACACAAATAGACACACATGCACACATGAACACAAACACACACCAATACTAATATACACACACATACACACATGCTTGCACGCTCGCACATGTGCTGATGCACTCACCCATACACACATGAATGCACAGATAAGAAGACTTATACACACAGGTGCATGACAAAAGTACACACATACACACATGCACCCACCAACACACATGCATATGTGCACACACCACTTACACACATGTGCATGTATACATGCACATAAACATGCACACACACACACACCTACACATTAGAACACACACACACACACCAATGCACTCACTTACACACATATGTGCATGGTTGCACTTACATACACATGCATGTAGACACATACACAAATGCCAACCCTGACAACCCCCCCCCCTCACACACACAAGGTTTTATGCATGCCTGCACACACAAATGCAAAGGCACATATGGACATACACTCACATTCACTAGCATGCACACATGACACACATGTGTACACAAACACATACGTACACCCATAATTACACACATGCATATGCACAGCCACACATAAACATGTGTAAACATACAGACATGCACCCTCATGCCACACACACATGCACGTATGCACACGCACACACATATAAGAACATGTATGCATATGTACATTAAAACACACAAAAACACATATAAGCATACACACAAATCCACATGCACACATATGTAGGCACATGTACTCACACATAAACACAACAACACCCACACATATGCACACACATATGCATAGTACAAACACATGCACACAAGCACATGTAGAAACATGCACACATACACACATGAATATGTACATACACACACACACACCTATGCATGCACACTAAACACAAACATGTATGTACACACAAATGTTCATGTGGACAAACACACATGAACACACACACACACATAAGCACATGTGCATGCACCACATAGACACATACATGTACACAAGAACCCATGCACAAGTATGCATTCACACACATAATCACTCACACAAACACATACACACATAAAGAGATGCACACAAACTCACACAAGTACTTGTACGCACACATGCATACACATTTGCATAAGTATGCACACACACATTTAAACATGCATAGAAACAATCATATGAGCACACTTAAATGACCATACACACACAGAAGTAGGCATATAGGCACACACGTGCACACACACACATGCACAAGTGCACACAGGCACCCACATATTCACACATATAAGCTTACAAATACACGAGCATATATGCATGCATACTCACACTCCTACACACACAAACATGCATAAACACACACATGCACATACATGCTCATGCAAATGCATCAAAACACAAAAACACATGCACATGTGCACACACACATGAATACACACACACTCATACATGTATATGTACCCATGAACGCACATGCATGCAAATACATGCATATGCACAAACATGCACCTGCCTAAACAGAAACACACACTCACATAAACAAACACATGCATGCATATAGAAACACACATAGGTAAACATAGAGGAGACATACATGCACACAAATATGTACACACTCATGTGCATATATAAACACACACATACACACAATCACACTCACATTCACATACACACAGGCATGCACACAAACACATGCACACATAAGTTCACACCAATCGACAAGCATAAGCACACGTGTCTTTATGCATGTGTAGCACTTGTGTGTGTGCATGTCTATGAGTCAGCTTGTATGGTTGTATGTGTGTGTGCATTTATGTGCATGTGTGTATGTGCATGTGTGTGCATGGGTTTGTCCATGTATATTTGCATCTTTGTTTGTCTTCGTGTGTCTGCATGTGTACATATGTTTATTTATGTGAATCTTTTTGCATATTTCTTCAAGTTTGTGTACATGTGTAGGTGTGTACCTCTATGTATGCCATGTCAGTGTGTAAGTAAGCAAGTGCATGTGTTTGTGGTTAGAAGTGTATGTGTGCTAGTGCATATACGTGTGAGTATGTGAGCATGTGAATTTGCGTGTGTGTATGTTTGCAAGGGTGTATACTTGTTTGTGCTTTGTGTGCGTGTGTGTGCATGTATGCATGTGTGTGTCAGTGCATATGCACATGCATTTATCTTTGTGTATTCATGTGCATGTGCATATGCATGTGTGTGTACTTGTGTTTGTATGTATGTGTGCATGTGTGCATGTGTACATGTGTCGATGCATGCACGTGTATTCAATTTTTGTATGTACTTGTGTCAATCAATGAGTGCATATGTGCCTATGTGTATGCATGTATGTGTGTTTAAGTTCCTGTGTCTTCATGTGTGCATATGTGTATGTGTACATGTACATGATGGTGTGTGAACACCCATGTGTGTGCATGTAGGTGTGTACGAGTGTGTGAGGATGTGTGTATGTTTACATGTGCATTTATACATCTATTTGTGTGTGTGTGTGAGCATGACCACATGTTAGTGTATGTGTGTTGGTGTGTGTTTATTTGTGTAGTTGTGTGTGTGGGTGTTTGTGTGTGTGTGCATGAGTGCACACGTGTGTGTGTGTGTATGCATGAGTTTACATGTGTGTGTATGTGTTGGGTGAGTGGCTATGTATGCATGTGTGTGTGTGAGTGCATGTGCATTTGTGTATTTATGTGTGTGGATGTGCACGTGTGGATGTGTTCTTGTGTGAGAGCATGTATGTGTGTGTATTTGTTCATGTCTGTGTGTGTGTACAAGAGTATATGTTGTGCGTGTGTGTGTGCTCATATGTATATGCACACGTGCATGTGTGTGTGTGTGTATGTGTATGCGTGTGAATAGATGCAAGTGTGTATGTCTGTATAGTTGCGTGATTGCACTTGTGCATATACATAATTCTTCCTATGTGTGTTTGTGCATGTGTGTGCATAAGTATGTGTGTATGAGTGTTCATATGTATGTTGTTGTGCACGTGCATGTTGTTGTGTTGTTGACCCCTAGCCATGGTGTTTTATTTGATGATAACAAATCCTAAATATTTTTAATTAATATGTTTAAGTAAATTTTCACATTTTAGATAGTCGATACTCATATTCGTGGGAGAACTAAAAGAAGATGTGCAAATGTTTAACCGCATTACGATCATCTTGGTTGGAGTGACAAACACAAAGAGATGCATTCTGAATTTAAGTTTTTTATTTCAATTTTACTTTAATTATATTGTTAGTCTTGATCGAAATTTTTATTACAAGGTATATAAATTAAATTCAAATTATTTTAAACCAATATTTAGGTTTCTAATATTTTTTATCCATCCAACTTGATTATCTTCATTATCATTTTATCTTAATAATATTTTTAAAAACCTTAACTAATTTATTGTAAAATAAATGTGTTAATAATATTAATTAATTAGTAGAAAACTTCATAACAAAAATAACCCATTCATACAAGTAATTGAATTTTGGATTGAGTCATCAATCTTGCCTTCGTAAATCAAACCAAGTATATGCGGCTAGCTGGTTGCTCAAGTGATTAATTCCTGATCCTAACAAGGGGAAGCTAATCTAGTTGTTTGGCTACATATAAAAGTTACAAAAATCCTCATAAGTAGAAAAAGTAGAACAAAAGCACAATGTGGGACTAAAAAAGCAAACCTTATCTCCACAGTGAACTCTCGAATTATGGGAGTAATGTGAATTATCCGATCATGCTTTTCACAATCGAATGATCACCGTCATGTCACATTTTTCAAAAGTGACAATTCTTTAAGCCTTTCGATCGTGCAATTTTGCTATCATACGGTCAAAATTTTGTCCACCCAAAAAGTTAAATCCTACTATCATATCACAATTCAAATGTAATGGTCTAGATCAATTTCATATTTCTAAAGACACATATTCAATTACATCAATATGATCACTCTATTTTCGTGATTGAATGGTCCCAGAGCATTCTCATCGAACAGATCTTGCACAATGTCTATTTTATCCATTATTTTGAGCCATTCAAGATTCTTTTTATTTATTTACTAAATAAAATATTATGAAAGTTATAAAAATTGTAACGACTAAAATAAGTGTTTGGTAATTGCTTTTAGTAGTTACAAATTGCCTATAAATATGAGATTTTTGTACAAAAAAAAAGAGGAGAATTTTTATGTCATCCAAAGAAATGTTTTAAGAAAACATATTCAAAATGATAGCAGCTCCTTCCCATCATCATTTCCATATGCTACTGCATTATTCACTCGACAAACACAAATTCTTTTCTTTCTCAAATTAGTTAAGTTATTAATTTTCTTGATCCTTAATTCATTTAATTAAGATACTTGTGTCTTTTTAATTATTTCACCAAGCATAAGATTTTAGTTTTATTGATTTAGATTTTTTTGCCAAATCATTTTCTTTTGCTACCGTTTTATTTTGTTCTAATATTGTAGAAGCCTATCTCGTTTATTTCATTGTAAGGCTGTAGTATTCTTTCTCTTTGTTATGATGATGTAACATACCTATCTTTTGATAAAAGACTTATATGTATTTATGTTTGTCTGGTTTTTACTATAGGTAGACATAAGCTTATTTTATAAGTCGAGCTATCTAAAAATTTATTGTGTACATCTTCAATTATTGTTGATTTTTCAATTACATGACATTTATAAAACTTAATATGTTTTAAAATAGTATTTAAATTTGCAGAAAATCACTTTTTATATTTGTTAAACTTATTAAAAATTATTTTAAATATTTTATTAAAATATTTTTAATAAATAAAAAATTTAATTCTTAGCGATTAACCTCCTTCTTACTAAATCTCACTTCAATTGGCATTAGAGCAAGGTCCCTTTCTTTTTAGAAAAACTTCTTAGGAGAGATCCATAGCTCAAATTGATACTTAAATAAGTTTGGGTGAAGGTACATCATCAAATAGGCCACCACTATTTTGTGGATATTATTATTTTTATTAACAAATTAGGATAATTAGCTAATTAAAATCAATTGATAGAGAAATATGGGAATTGATGTAAGTTCCTTTTCATTTTCCCATTAAGAAAAATGCACAAGGTATGTACCTAAAGTTTTTATGAAATGGAAAATTATGAAAAACATAAAGTGCAATCAAATGATAAGGCCATAAATATTTTACATTGTTCAATGGATGCCACTAAATTTAATAGAACTATGAATTTAGAAATGACTTATAAAATTTGGCATAAATTAAAGGTAACACAAGAAGGAATCTCTTTAGTTAAGGAAAGTAAATTAAATATGACCACACATGATTATGAGTTATTTAGAAAGCTTGCAAATGAATCCATGACAAGTATATTTATAAGATTTACTAATATTACTAATGCACTTGTTAGTTTGGGAAAGCCAATCTCTATGAATGAACAAGTGAAGAAAATTCTTAGAATTTTACCCAAGGAATATGATCCATTGAGCACCACCATCAAGGCAACCAAAAATATTTCTATGATGACATTAGATGACTTGATGGGTGAGCTTATGACATATGAGCTACAAATAAAGAGGAGAAAAGAAGAAGAAGAATTAGTTGAGAAGAACAGCACAAAGAAGGAGCAAGTAATAGAATTAAAGAAGTTGGAAGATATTTTAGAAGAGACATCAATTGATGATGATGGCATTGCTTTAATTTTAAAAAGATTATCTAAAGTCCTTAATGTTTGAGGAAAGTTTAAAAATTCTAAGAAGAAAAATAAGAATAAGAAGAAAGTATTGAAAGTAGCTTTGAGTGATTCAGAAGAAACTAGTACAAATGAAGAGAAGGAAAATAATGGACTATTTTGTATGATGGTTAGAGAAGAAAAGGAAGAAGAGAGTGCATTCTCAAGTAATGAAGAGATAGATTACTCTTAAAGAAAAATAGGCTAAAGAATTACTTTATGTTCGCAAAAAGATTAAAAATTTGAATAAAGATTATAAAAAATTAAAAGAAGCATATAATGAATATCTAAGTCATTATGAACAAATTAGAGACAATGTCGACATTTATTTAAAGAATATGGAAAAAAAACCTAATGATTATTTAAAACAAAAATTGAATGAGCATGCATCATTAGTTAAGAAATTTATTGATTTTAAATCTTAGCACTCTACTTGCTAAATTTAAAATATAAAACCAATTAATAAACATGTTTTACTATAAATGCTAAAATATCTAATATGCATAGTTATGTTAATATTTTATATGATTTTAATAATAAGCTTACATGCCACTATTGTATGCAACAAAGTCGCACTTCACATGAATGTAGGATTAGAGCTAATATTAATTTTAAATTTTCTATTTTTGTGTGGATAGTAAAAAAAAATAATTCCTTGCACAGTAATGTGTTGAACCCAAAATGGCTTAAGTTCTCAAATCTAATAATTAAAATCTACTATTATATATGCAAATTTTGATAAATAAAGTTTAACTAAAAGTTAGTATAAACATAAATAAAAACAAATAAGATTAGAGAAATTAAGTTTAAAAGATTTAAATTAAATAAATAAGAAAAAGCCATAAATGAAGAAAATCTTAAAACTTTAAAATTAATTTAGGATCATCCTAATAAAAATGTTGCATACAATTTTGATTGAGTTCAAAATTGATCTAATAAGATTAATCCTTTTGTAGCAAAATTTAAATAAATATTAATACAAACATAGATTAAAGGAGAGCATTAATCTAGTAATAACATACATATAGGAGTTTATACTTAATTATTTTTATATTCTTTTATATATAGTTTATATTTTTATTAATTTTATTATAGATTTTGTTATCATCAAAATAGAAAGATTGTTATATTATTGACCCTTAGTCATGGTAATTTACTTGATGATAATGTACAATAAATATTTTTGATTAACATGTTTAAGTAAATTGTAAAATTTTTGGTAGTTGATACTCGTGTTCATAGGAGAACTAAAAGAAGAAGATGCACAAATATTAAATCCCATGAAGATCATCTTTTTTGGAGTGGCAAGCCATAAAGAGTTGCATTCTTAATTTAAGTTTAGTTATTTTAATTTTACTTTGATTAGAATGTTAAGCATGATTAAAATATTTATTATAAGACACATAAATTCAGTACATAATCAATCCCAAAAATTACATTTTTGATCGGGTCATCAATCCCACCTTTGTAAATTTAACCAAGCATAAATAGCTAGCTGGTTGCTTGGGTGATTAATTCTCGAACCTAGCAAGGAGCAGCCCACCTAGTTATTTCAATTGCATACAAAAGTATTGAAATCCTTATAAGTAGCAAAAAGTAGGACAAAAATGCAAAGAGGTACTAAAAACACAAACCTTATCTATACATTAAACTCCCAAATTGATAGAGTAATGTGAACCATCCAATCCTACATATCATGATCGAACGATCACAATGTATCACATTTTTTAAAAGCAGTAACTCCATCAACTATCTAGTCGTGTGATTTCATGATTGCACCATCCAAATTTCATCCACTCAAAAAAGTGAAATCCTATCATTAGATCGTGATTCAAATCTAATGACAGAGATCAAATTCGTATTTTAAAGGCATAAAATCGGTTACATCCATCCGATCATTCAGTTTTTGTGATTGAATGGTCCTAGAGTGTTCCAAATGAACAACTACTGTGCAACAGCTATTTTAACCGTTATTTCAAGTCGTTGGAGATTTATTTATTTATTTCTTAATTAAAATATTATGAAAGTAACAAAAATGGTAACCATTAAAATGGGTGTTTGGTAAGTGCTTTTAGCCATTACAAAATACCTATAAATAGGAGATTTTTGTACTAAAATAAAGAGGAGAAATTTTATGTGATCCAAAGAAACATTTCAAGAAAAAATATTCAACTATTTGTAGCTCACTCGTCATTGCTTTCATACACTGTTGCCCCATTCACTGGACAAACTCCTGAAATTATTTTCCTTCTCAAATTAGCTAAGTTATTAATTTTCTTGATCTTTAATTAATTTAATTAACATACTTATGCCTTTTTAATGATTTCATCAAGCATAGGATTTTGGATTTATTAATTTTAATTTTATGTCACTGAATGTTTTTCTTCTATTACCATTTCATTTCATTGTAAGGTTGTAGTAGCCTTTTCCATTTGTTTCATTATAAGGTCGTATTAGCCTATTTGTTTATTGTGGGAGTTTGGCCTACCCATCTTTTGACGAAATGCTTATATTGTGTTTCTGTTTGCATGGTTTTTTTCAGAGGTAGACGTGTGCCTATTTTATAAGGTTAGCCATCTAAAAATAGATTGTGTATATTTTTAATTATTATTGGTTTTCAATTACATGATTTATATAAAACTTAATATTATTTAAAATAAAATTAAAATTTGTAGAAAATCACTTTTATATATTTCTTAAACCTTATAAAAATTACTTCAGATATTTTATCAAAATATTTTGTAGTAAATCAAAATTTAATTCTCAAAAGTTCAGCTTCCTCTTACTAAACCTCACTTCATATGTGTGTAAATGTTTGTGTGTGTGTTCCCATGCATATCTAATTATGTGTGCATCTGTATTTCTTTGTGCATACGTGTGTCTTGGTTTGCATGTGTGTGCTTATGTGTGTGTACATGTGTGTGTATATAGAGGTGTACATATGTGTGTGTATGCACATGTATATATGCACTTACATAGTGTTGTTTGGGGGTGCACATGCCCATTCATGTTTCATGTTCATGTGTGTGAGTGTGTGTTTTTGTTTGTATGTGTACATGTGTGTGGGAATACTAGCACATATGTGTGTGCACTTGTGCTAGTGCATGTGTGTGTGTGTGAGTGTTTCCTTATGTGTGACCTTGTGTAAGTGTGTGTGTGTGTGTGTGTTTGTTTGTGTTTGTTCATGTATGTACATGTGCATGCATGCCTATGTGTGTTTGTATGTATGCTTGTATGTGTGATGTTAAAGAGTCTAACATTTGCCCATAAACACACACCTGATGACACCGCATGAGTTCAATATGTTTTTGGGTGTAATTTTTTGTTTAAAAATAATTCATAATGCTTAAAAGTGAATTTTTTTTCTATTTTAATCACCTTCCACCGTCTACTATCGCTTGTCACCATCACTATCATTGTCATAGTCCTTGCCAAATCATGCCCTGAGTGACTTGATTGACCCAAGAACTTAGCTGATCTGCTTGACCTATGCTGACCCATTACCCATGACAACCTACTCAATCTGCTATGATTAGCGACAACCCATCACAGCCTTATAGTCCTCATCCACAAATGTTGTTCTACCTGACTTGCACATACCTTAAAATTAGATTGGTAACTCTACCCATATAGCTTGCCTTACTATTTTGCTTCCCATCATTTCCTTGCTCACCTTTACTATAGCCTAAAATGCACAACCAATTTGGGAACTTCTTAATGTTAAATAATTTTGAAACTATTTTCATTTTTTTTGTCATTTTTTTGTCATTTTTTTTGTTTTTCAAAAATTATTGATGTACATTTTAGGTCGTTATAACTAAGGATATTCACTATGTTTAAAAAGATTATTCCAAAATGAAAATTTCTTTTTTTGTATGATTTTATCTTTCAAAATAAATAATGTGTGCCCAACTCTAGTTAGAGAGATACTAACTTCCACTATAAGAGACAAGAATCAAAGGTGAGGGACCTTCCACGAAGAGAGCTGGTAACCAAACCCCTGTAAAAGACAAAGATTGAAGGTTAAAGAAACATTCCACTGGGAAAGTCAAAAACCAAACAAATTATCCCTTTCACCAATACACAAGTAATCATCCACCCTTTTACTCTCTCAATGTAATCACCAAAACACCCTTTTACTCTCTTGATGAAATCATCAAAACACCACTTATCTTAATATGGCCTTAGATCCTAGCCTACTATCTTATTACTCTTTTAAAACAAGGTTCCTCGCTAACCCAAACAACCACCTTGCCGTCATCTTTCTATCTTTGGTGCTCGATAAGCCAACACCAACAAAACTATAAGTCATCATTACCAAAATAGTGCACTCTTTCAACATCTTTTATTTTTTATATTATATTTTGAAGTTAAAATTACTCTTTCTTCTTTTAAAATACTCTACATAAAGTTTGCTTTAAATGTTTATTTCATATGTGTGCAATTGGATGTTATAAAACTTATTTTACATGACTCTATGATTAATATTTAATGTGTTACTATCTACTTTACTTAAAAATAAATGCTATAATTATGGATACTAATCTTTGAAGAATTCTAAAATATCACACATGCTACTAAGCCAAAATTAAAGTATAGTATTTTTTTATATTCTCTAATAATTTATTGATCATCTGAAGTGCTGTAAGCTCTAAATTATACTTTAATAAAAGTCTAAAGTTTCCCTATATCAACATTGGTATAAAGAGAATGGTTTTCTATTAAATGTTATTTTTCTTTTTTTTTACTTGGTATATTTACTAAAGAATTCTTAATAAATTTTGGGTAAACTTTATCTTAGGAGATGGTATAAAAATTGTGATATAATACCTCTCCATTTTTCCTGGGAATAATATAGTCCAAAGTGGTGGATTGTCTTAAGTGGGACTTTGATCATTCATTATTTTCTTGAAAGCACACCTCATCTCAATTTTGGTGGTCTATCGCTTGGTCACTTTTCTTTCATAATTTATTAAAAAATATATTAAAAAAATCTTACACTATTTTCATATATTAAAAAAAGATACTTCATATTATTTTCTTTCCTTGATATTCTCCTTTATGAAAAACCTTTTTATAGCTGAAGGACTAAAAAACCTTATTAAATGACAAAAAAAGGTAAAGAATCAACCCAAAACTAATGACAAAACTTAAACTACCCAAGTTAAAAATGTCTTAATCAACAATCAAACTCACCTAAATGGTTGGATAAATCCTTTTAAACTAATAGAGTAACCCAAATCTTAGAAGAGAAAAAGATAATAGGAGAAGAAGTGTTATGCTTAATGATCTAGAAAAAGAAAACTCTAAGAGGTGTAGGAACCATAAAATTCGTGATAATCCTTCTAATGAATTTGACTAAGATATCTAACGAAGAAATCATGATCATAGAAGAAGAAATGAACCTACTAATGACTTAGACCAAAAGTATGGTCTAAATATGCCTAATGGGGAGGAAAGGGTTAAGAGGCATCAAGAAAGTGAGTATATCCCTAATATCAAAATTCATACCTCAACTTGTGATAGTAATTATATTCGAAAAGATTACATAGATTTTTAGATTAAAATGGATGATTACTTGAATAAGGACCACATGAATTAGTGAAGAAAGTTTTAAATTATTAAGGCTAAACTCAACGATATTTGTCGTAGGTTCTTTAGAAGCTTAGAGTGACAATATGCTAATAATGATAAAGAGGTACCCCAAACTTGGAGAAACCTTAAGGTTAAGTTGTATAATAGTTTTGTTCCAATAACTTATATACTCAAATATTAGATAAATGACAAAGGTTTTCCAAAGTTTATAGATCCATTAAGGAGTACATTAACAAGTTTGATTGTTATAAACTTTGGTGTGATATAGATGAACCTGAACATGTAGTATTCTTTTATTTTAGGACAAGCTCAAAAGAATATATACAAGTTGAACTTAACCTAAGAAATATCATTATCTTAGATAAAGCCAATTATGTAGCTAAAAATGTTAAAAAAGGTAGAACTTTCTATTTTTTGAGAAATGGCTAGCTAATCCCTCCAAAGGCCTACATCACCATTTCTCAACCAACTCATAACCACACTTCGTCTAACCCCTCAACCATAGTTTCTAAACCTCTTAAACCCAATCTTCATCCATTTCTTCACACCCTTCTTCATGTTAACCCACCCAATCTAGAAATGCTTATTTTAAGTGCTAAGAAAAGGGACATATAACTACTAACTATCTAAAGAGGTCAATGACTGTGAGCCTCGATAGAGTAAATAAATAATAGTGAAGAAAAGAAGAATACATAATGCCTAATAAGGAAGTTAAGAAAGAATTAGAAAATTTCAATAATTTTGTGATTTAAGTTGTTAGGTGCAGCCTTATAACCCTACAAACATAAGATGACTAAAAGAGCATCAACATCATTAGCACTAAAATAAAAACTTACAGCCATATAAGATGACTTAGTATTTGTCCATGAAATGAAATTTATAGGTTATTTTTGGAGGACCTTATGACATTTACTTGGGATCAATCTAAAGTTTTCTTCAACTTATCACCCATAAATTGATGGATAAACAGAAGTAATAAATTATAGTGTACAAAATATTCTTCATAACTTGATAAGACACCAAACTAAGCTTTGGGAACAACATCTATAATGAGTCACATTTGCATGTAATAATTCTATGAATCATAGTAGTGGTCTAAGTCCCTTTATAATTTTTTATGGTAATAAGCCAAGGTCTCTCATTGATCTTTTCCCTTGCTAATAGATTTGTAAACTTCTACCTTTATTTTTTTTCTTTTATGTCTCATAAAATAATATCTAAAAATTTAAAGTAACAAAAGAAACAAGAAACTAGTATATGTTCTAAAAATGGTTCAAGAACTTCATGAAGGAGATGATTTTAATTAGTTAGGTCAAAACAATTTCTTTTTAGAGCTTATAAAAAATTACAAGCACATGAAGCTAGACTTTTTAAGATTTTTCAAAAATTTGAAACTAATGTGTATGTGTTGGATTTGTTAGAATAGTATAGGATTAATGCAACCTTTAGCATTAACAATTTAGTCCCATATAGGGCATCACATCTAATATTTAGTGAGCCATTTAAGCTTTATTCTCTTATAATAAGTGAATCCATTCTTACCACTACATTAGTGTTGAGAGTAAGTAAGAATAATGTGGAGGGAAATTTAAGTCATGAGACAATTCTTACAAAAGATTATAAACAAAAAAAATTTTTAGTTTGATGGAAGGGTAAGCCTTTGACTGAGTACCCCAGCTTACATATGATGTCCTATGTCATATTTTGCCACATCTATTAAAGTAGTACTAGGCCCATCACCTTTATACCACTAAGCAAAACTCTCTTACACTTGAGGTGGATGATGTGAAAGCATCCAATATTAGCTCACAAATACACCCCTATTAGCATTGCATAAGTTCCAAAAGTTTATTGTTGAAAAATTTAACTCAGACACAAACAAATGCATATATACACATATACACATGCACACACATATACAGACACACCCACACATACACATACATGTACACATGCAAATACATAGCCACACATGAAGACGTGCACACATAAATGCACCCACACACATACACATGCATGCACACACACATGGAAACATACACACAAATTCACATGTACAAACACACACACGCACATAGATGCACACAAACATGCACACCCACATAAGCACATGCACTCTCACACATGGACACCCACAAATGTATGCCCACATGTAAGCATAGTACATACATATGTATGCAAATTCTCATACCTAAACAAATGTATACTCAAAAGCACATACACACATACGCACACAAGCATACACCCACACACACCCACATGATGCACACACACTTGCACATGAATGAATGCATACAAACACACATGAATGTACTAATGCACACATATAAGCACACAGACACACATGCACAAATACACACAAACACACACACACCCACACCTTGACAGATGCATAACTACACAAACAAGCATGCATGCATGCACACACACACACACTCACAAACCAAAATACACTCACAGACTTGCATAAGTATAGGCATGCACACACATACATATGCACGCATAAACACATGCACAAGTATTCACATTCATATGCACATTTACACACTTATAGACAAACATGCCTAGGCACATGCAGATACATACACAAGAGCACCCATAAACATGGACACAGACACAATCACACTCGCACATGCATATACATGCACAAGCACAAACTCAAACACATAGACACACCTACATGCACGTGCTTGCATGCACGTACATTCTCACACACACGTGCACACAAACACACATATACACTTATATGCATACACACGAATACACACATGCACACAAACATGCATATGTGCATGAGCAAATGCACACAACAACACTTGTACAAGCATAGACGTATCTGTACCTTAGCTCACACAAAACACACATACACAAGCACACACAGGAACACACATGCATGCATAGGCACATGCACGCACACACATACTCACTCACACAAGCACATTCATGCACAAACATGCTCACACACATGCAAGTACACACAAACACACACACACACACACACACACACACATATATATATATATATACATAAACATGCACACTCACATTTGTACACATACATGTACCCACACTCATAATTGTTAACATATATGCATACATGCACTCATGCACATGCACACTCATAGATAGGCATGCACAGACATGTGCATGCTCTCTGACACATGCCAATAAGCATCCACATGCACATGCTCACACATGATCAAATGCACACGCATGCACGCACACACATG
Organism: Vanilla planifolia; assembly: GCA_023846275.1. NCBI lineage: Eukaryota > Viridiplantae > Streptophyta > Magnoliopsida > Asparagales > Orchidaceae > Vanilla > Vanilla planifolia. Next base: position 30,685 of record JAIUJO010000328.1, on the reverse strand, counting down.
CATGCACACATACACACATATATACACACATGTACACACATATGCACACATGCACATGCACACACACATAGAGGTATGCATGCAAAAAAGCACACACATGCATAGGTGCTCATAAACACTCACAAATGCACACAAACATACACATACAACAAGACTAATAACAAGAAACATGCTCACACACATAAATGTATACACACCAAGGCACAAACACACTCATACATGCATGCCCACATGCATGCACACACTCACATGCACACACTTAAACATACAGACACTAGCAAGGATGGCACACACACATGGGCACACAAACACATACACATGTGCATGCATGCACACACACACATGTTCACACAAACACAAAGATGTAGGCACACTCACAAACACATACACACACATAGGAACTTAGATATACACAAATGTACACATGCATAAAAATGCACACAAGCCCAAAGACACACACATGCACATTTATCCAAAACACACATGCACATATATGGAATGCACTTGCACACATACATGTAATCACATAAGCATGCACATGCATATGCAAAGACACTTACATGTATGCAATGCATACAAATGCACAAAAAAATATGCATAAACACATATGCACCCACAAATGTGCACACACATGCACAAACACACACTCACACATACTTGCACAGATGCACAAATGCATAAACACATACACATACATGCATAAGCAACATACACACATATATGAATATAATCACATGCACACAGACATGCATGCACACCCACACACAAACACACATACACAAACACATAGACATTTGCATATATACATATAAAAAGACAAACATGCACAAACATAGGAAAAAAATATGCACACACACACAAACACATGCACATAGACACACACACACATACATGTACACTTTCACACACAAAAACATGCACTCACACAAAAGCTTGCACACATACACATGCACACAAATGCATCCACACAAACCCACACACACATAAAGATGCATAATGATGCACACAAACATACATAGACAAACATAGAGGCACACACACATGCCTAAACATACATATATGTACATACAAACACATCAATACACATGCACACATAGACATGTATGCACCCACACAAACACACATGCACACACACTTGAACAACCACATATGCCTATATGAATGCTCACACACACATTCACACACACCTGTATGCACGCACAACCAAGCACTTCAACACACTCTGACACACACAAGCATACACACTCGAGCACAAGCACATATGCACATGCACATACACAAACACTCACATGCATTCAAACTCGCTAACACACGCACATACAAACACATGTGCACAACACACGCAAGCACAAAAACATGCACATGGACACACATGCACACACATACATACACATGTATGCAAACACATACACATGCATGCATATGCACATGTGAACACACTCGCCAATAAACACTCACGCACAAGCGTGCACACACACACACCCACTTGCTCACATACACACTCAACAGAACTAACACAAACACTTGCAAATGCATACAAACACACACATGCATGCATGTACACGTGCACTATCACATATAGCACATGTGTAATTGGCACACTACACACACACGCTCCTACACAAAATGTGTTCATATGCACACACAAATGCACATGCAAATATCCACACACACACTAGTGTAGATGAATACACACACATGTACATGCACACACATGCTCCCACTCACACACACATAGAAGCAAAAACTCGTATACACATGTATGCACATGCAAACACACACAAACCCACACGTATACACACATACACACATACACACAAAGAAATACACACACATGCACATGCACATAGACACACACATATACACACATGCACAAACATAGCAATACATACACCCACACACAGAGACAAACACATGCAACAACACATAAATAAAGGAATACACATGCACATGCACACACACATAAACATAAACACATGCACACATGAAAACACAAATACACACATGCAGATACATATCCATACACATGTACATACATGCATGAATAACACACAAGAATATGCACACAAACACACATGCGCACACACACACACAAACACATATGCTTAGATGCAAACACATACATGCATGCAAATACACACACTTATAAACTTACACATAGCAGACACACTCACACACATGTAAATGCATACACACACAAATGAACACACACACGCACATGAGCACCCACATACATAAATCCATAAACACAAGCATGCTCCTATGTACACACACACACATGTACACACACATGCATAAGCACCCACACACACAACCATACAAGCATGCATAATTACATTTATACGCACACATACACAAATCCACATGCACTCTCATGCATGCACATCCATGCACAATCACACACAAACACACACCTACACACATGCATAGACACACATAAGCACACACAGATACATGTAATCACACTCTTGTGTGGACACAAACACATGAATAAATGCACACATGCATACACATGTGTGCACATTAACAAGCATGCTCTCACACAAATATCAATGCACACTCACACTCACACACATATATACACGTGGACACATCCACCTGTAACGTACAAAACACACACACACATGGATACCCACACAAGCATACATACACAAACACACACATACACACATTAACACGTAGACATGCACAAAAATATACACACACATACACACATACATACACACACACACACACACAAATGTACATCACACACACACATGCACATACACTCATACACACAAACATTCCCACATACACACATCCATTCATGCTTGCACATATGCATTGTATGAACACAAGCACACACTCATGCAAAAGAACACATGTGCACATATGTATACACACACATTCATACATACACACATGCACATGCACACACACAAAGGCATACATACGTACACATGCACACACGCACACACACACACAAACATGTATAGATAGGCACACAACCACGTACACACAAGAACATGCACAAACACCTAACCAAACATAAGCACATACACATATGCATGTGCACACAAGGACACATGCACACATGAACATGCATAACTATAAGCACACACACATGCATAATGGTTCATTAACATGCACACAACTATGTAGTGCTCACGCACAAACACACAACCATGAAAGTGCACACATAAACACACATGCGCACTAATGCAACACACATATAGACATACATAGACATGCACTCATAGAAGCATGCACACACAAGTAGGCACACGGATATATGCATATGCATATATGTAAATCCACACAAATAGACATATGCACATATTCACATACACAAATGCATGCCTACACATGCATACATAAACACACAAAACACACATATGTACATGCATACACATACATAGAAACACGTGCACATACACACACGTATATACCATCCATGCATGCATGCACACAATGACACAAACATTCACAAATACGCACACAAACACACACACACATGTACACATACGCATACACATACACTCATAAACATGTACTTTCACACACATGCACCCATGCACACACATAGAAGTGCAAACTCACACACCCTTGCACACACACACATGCATGCACATACATGGACATACACATGCACAACCATACATGTGCACTCACACCACACACACATGTACACATACACTCATACACACACACATGCACCCACATGCACAAGCACACAGACACAAATTGAACATATGCACACACAGATGCATGCACATACATGCACAAACTCATGCTCAACCATACACGTATGCACACTTGCACATGCATGCACACATACACACACACACACACCCACAAATACATAGAAACGTATGCGAACATATGTACACAAACACATGAATACATGTGCATGAACATAATTGCACACATCCACATAAAAATAGAAGCACACATACAAATGCCCACACACACACACACACACATACATTAGCACATTCATACCCATATACACACACATGCAAATGCACACACACATACACTCAAGAATGCATAATACACAAATATGAAAACAAACATGTATGCACAAAAACACAGATACACACATAAGCCCACCTGGGCACACATGCACACACACCCACTCATGCACAAATACACACACATGCTAGTAGGAATGCATACATATATCCACATGCACAACCATAGACATGCTCTCACACATACATGCAAACACTTAAATATACACACATGGACACACATAGACAGACACGTGCAAATGTTCAAACACAAACACAAACACAAATGCACATACATAAGTACAATCACACATACACACACACACACACCTACACACACCCATATCAAAGCACATACAAAAAAAACCATATATGCACAAACACATATATGCATACATATACAAATGCACACCCACACATACACAAATAATAGTACACATACAAACATACAAGCACACATGCACTCACCAATGCATGACCATGCACACACGCACATGCATGAACATGCACATGCACACAGACACATGCAATATTTATGCAACCACATGCACATGCAAACATGAACACACATATGAATACAATTAAACAGACATACATAGACAAACACATGCACATGCAACTACACCCACACACACACACTCACAAACATCCAAGCACACATACATGTATGCTCATTCATGTGCACTGACACACTCATCTGCACATGCACATGTAGATACATGCATATACACACATGCACACATTGAGGTATGCAGACATATGCACATGCATACATACATACAAACATATGCATAAAAACACAAAAATGCATGCACACACATACACTAAGACACATATGCACACGCTTGCACACAAACATGCATGCACACAAACATGTCGCTCATGAACCCAAACATGACACACATAAAAACACAAGTATGTGTCCATGCATGCATGCAAATTCACATGTAAACACACTCACACATACATGCCTACGAACATGCACATGCACACACTCACACATACACAAAGGAACACACATGCATGCACAAATACAAGAATACACACACATGCACACAAGCACGCACACAGGTACACAAACACTCACGCTCATGCACACATAAGCACACACATGAGGACACACACAAACAAGCACACAAGTATGCATGCACACACGCACACAGTGTACACACATATGCTCACATGTACATGCACACATAGACATACACATGAACAAGCACGTACATGCACAAGCACAAGCATACACACAATCATACACATGCACATGCACACATACACATATGTATACATCCCTACACACATGAAGATACACATTCATGCACATGAACACATGCACACTCATGCACACATGCAACTGCAAACACACATGACCACATGTACTTATGCACACACAAAGACACACATGTATACAAACTCATGCACGCACACACATACATACACACACACAGACATATGAACATACACACATGCACAAAGTTATGAATGTACACACACACATGCACACATACACATGAACACACGCATGCAACACACAAGCACATGCACTCACTCAAACACACACACTAGCACACACACACAAATGCAAAAACACACATATAAAGACACATACCTCTATAGACACACTTTTGTGCACATGCATACACATACATGTGCAGAAACATATAGACAAACACACACACATGGACAAGCATACACCTACACATACGCAAGCACACACACAGACATGTACACATAAAAATGTGGATAGACACATACACACACCCCCACACTCACACATGTACAAGGATACACATGCATGCATAGGAATGCCACACAAATATACATACATGCATACATAAATAGACACACATGCAGACACACAAACATTGGTACACATAAGTAGAGGAACAACCGCCCACACACATACAACCAGATATGTGCACAAACATGCACCAACAAAAATACAAATGCACTGACAAACACATGAGCACACACACACATGAGCATGCATACAGATGAACAAGTGTACACATGCACCCACACACATGTATGCACTTAATCATGCACACAAATGCACCCACAAACACACACATGCATGTGTGCACACATGCACATAGACACACATGAATGCATGTGCACACATGCAGACATGCACACATGTACACATTCACATACACAGACATGCATGCACATAATCACATGCACATATATGCATGCAAAACACACAAACACACACCCATGCACATTAACCTATGAATGCACACAAATGAACACATGCATGCAAGCATGCACACATAAACTAACATGAGCATAGACAAACTTAATCACACACATAGATGCAAATGACAACACATGAGCACACATGTGTCTACACACATAGACACATGCACACACACACATGAACGTGCACATACACACATGCATCTACACATGTGCAAAACAATATGCACACATACCAACATAAACACTTATACCATGCAGACACACATGCACATACAAAAATGCACACACACAAAGACACTCACATGCATGTGCAACCACACACACACTAATGCATGTTCATGCACACAGACATGTGTACACACACACCCACATGCATGCATGCCCACAAACACACACACAAACACCCCCACCCACATGAACTAAAACATATGAACACACATGAACGTGTAAGAACCCTCCCACACACATATACACACACACACACATGTAGGCACCCATGTGCACACCCCACAACACAAAACACACACATACGACAAACACACATGAACACACATACACATGCACACACACACATGTAGAGACACATACACATGCAGCCAGACACACAAACACATACATGCACACCTATGAACTCACATGCATGCATGCAAAAAGATGCGCACACACACATACATGAATACTCATTCACAAGCACAAACATATAAGCACACATACACACACATACACATTAACACAATCATGCACATAAACACAGGCACACACACACCCATGTACATACAGACATGCAAAACACATTCACACACTTTTATACAACATATACACATACATAGACACACATGCATACATGCACACATGCACTTAAGCACACAAAAATATGCACACCACTCATGCACATATGCATCAGCAAACACAAATAAATGATAATATAGTCACACTCACCCACACATACACACATAAACATGCTCATACACATACACATGCACATGCACACAAATGTACACACATAACCACACACACATAGGCATGCACACACATGGAGACACATTCACATACACAAACACACATACTCAGACCAATCCACACATAAAGACATGAACAGATGCATAGTCACACATGCACACACACATTAGCATGGAAACACACACACACATATGCATGTGTGCACATGCATGCACATGCATAGTTACACATGCACATTCACACAAAGACATGCTTACACATGAACACATGCTTGTATGTGCACACATGCACACACATACCCACACATGCATACACACCCACCCACACATGCATGAACACAAGCACCCACATGGGTGCACACACCCACATGCATACATCACAAACATGCATGTCCTCACAAGCAAATTTACACACACATGTGCACTTATGCTCACTTATGCACATGCACACATATGCATTTACCATGCACATAGATGTAAACTGACATGCACATGCACAAATACCCATTCACACATGCACACATCAAATGCACAAACACCCACACACATATACACACACATAGGCACACACACATGTACACCCACATGTGTGCACACATACACACACATAAGCATAACCACTTACACACATGCACAAACACACACACACACACACACACACTCATGTGTACATGCATAAACATTAAAACATAGACACACACACACATGCACCCACATACATGCATGCACAAATGCTTGCACTCATGCACAAATGTATAAGCACACATAGACACATGTGTGCTAATGCAGACATACTCAAACACATAAATACATGTATACACACATGCACGTGTGTCAGGATAGTCATGCACATGCACACACAAAAGTGCACACACTTGCATATAAAAACATACATATATATAAGCATTTGTGCACACATATACACAAGCACAGGCACATGCACACACACACACATGCTCATACATGCACACTAACATGTGCACACACCAACACACATGCACACTGACACACATGTGTAGATACAAAAACAAATAAGTGCACACATGCTAGCACACATATGAGAAAACATATACTTACACAATAATGCAAACATGCAAACAAATAGACACACATAAATGCACACACACAGAGACACACACACATAATTACCCACATACATACAAAATGCACACACATGCTAACACACACAAACACACACATGTATAAAATAAGATAATATAGACACAAATACATACATACGAACATAGACACGTAGACACACTCACACATGCATGGACACAAACATGCACAATCACACACATGCACATGCACATAGATACACAAACACACACAAGCACACAGCTATACACAAACACAACGTGCACACATGCATACACACACATACACTCTCAAGTACACACACACAAACACATAGACACATAAACACCCACATATGTCCATACATCCAAACACACATACACACTTGTACCCACACACATGATCCATCTGATGATCGTGATCTCGTTCGACTTTATCTAATGGTTATTTTTATTTCCACTATTTGACATAATCTATCTATGATCTAATGGCCCACATTCTCCTATTTAAATTCTATGATTTAGATATAATCTCAATTTTATCATTGTTAAATCAAATGATATAGATCTCATTTGATATGATCGGATGGCCATGATCAAATCTTTCTTAATAAGATCGTCCATAACTCATCTACTTATTCAACATTAGATCTAATAGTCTATATCACCTGAAATCAGATGCGACAGTCTCGATTCTTCATGCTTAATAGCTAATTATTTAGAAGTTGTTAGTTAAAAAAATTATTTTAACATGTTTTTTAGGCTTTTTGGCTACAGCTTTTTAAATAGCTTTTTACACTTCTAATAGCTATAATCAATTTTTTTTTATAAATACCTAACCATTGTAAGTGAAATAACTAATAAATGTGAATCAATCTTTGAGATCACAACAAAGCTTTGCTCCATATTCTATTGGCATAACTTTTACTGGCAGTAATTATGACTTCTAAAATCCCAAAACTTTTTTGTTAACCCTTGTATGTCTAATCCTTCAAATTCTTATTTCTTTTCTTAAATTTAAGCTCATTGTATCTTGTTCCACTAATCAATAAGTATAGAAAGTTGTACAAATTTTATCAAAATTTTTTGTTTTGTTGTATTTTCTTTTTCTCTTCGGTTGTGTGGCCCGACATTTGTAAAAGTACTAGTTTGGTTTGATCTAACAAAAAACCTAGCTGGGGTTGAGCTCTTAGAAGCTTAGATTTTAGTTGAACCTGTAAAAGCTAGTAGGTTGAAGGTGAACCATAAGAAAGAAATCTGAAGTTATAACATTTTGTTAGTGGTGTTTTTCCCAACTCTTTTTGGGAATGGATCTAGGTTCTAATTTGAACTGAACAATCTAAAAATTATAGTGTCACATTTTGATTTTTATCTTTATTTTTCTTTATCATTTTAAAATTAATATATACATATAATCAAGGCTATGACAAACATAAAATTATTTTTAGGAAATAAATACATGAAAAAATAACAAAAATTATTTTTAAGACTATAATTCACATCTCATTTGTGAGATTCACACATTATTTTTCACTTTACAAATGCATACATACATGCACACAAACACAAGCACACACACATACACATGCACATAAACATACAAACACGTATAAACATAAACATACACATACGCACATATAAACATGCCTGAATAAAAATTTACACACACGCACGGACACTTACTAGCACATGCACACCAAAACACATGCACACACACACATGCATAGACATGCATGGACACCCATTCATACACTTGTACACACACACATACAAATGCAAATTTACACAAACTAGCCTACACATGCTTTTGTGATCTCACATTAACACAAACACACATGCACATGTGCACAAAAGAACACACAAACGTATGCACATGCACACCCACACAGATGCATACCTGCACACACCTACACATGCACAAATGCACACATAAAGGAATACATATGTTCAAACATGTCCAAAGACATATACACATATACAGACACTCAAATATATGCACAAACACAAACATGCACACACACAGTACACAAAGCATGCACACACCCACACACACACATACAAGAACACACGTACACCCACACACAAAAATCCACATGCATACTTGCATAAATAGTCACACATGCAAGAAATAAACACATGCATACATGCCCATATGTGCACACACACACACACACATGTACACATGCACTCACACAAGCACACAAACATATGCATATGCAAATGTGAAAACACATGCCCACGTACACACACACATGTATAGACTTATAGGAATAAATACATGCATAGATAAACACATGCCACACATACACACAAGGAGACACCCACACAAAAACACAAACTTGCACACACACACACATGCCCATGCATAGTCACTCACACTCACAGACATGCATCCACACACAAATACACACACACACATGCATAAATACACATAGACATAAAACATGCATGCACACATGCTCAAACACACACAGACAAACATGCACACACAAGCATGCATACACTCATTCATGCATGCACCTACGCACACACATGCACTTGCACAAGAGCACACATGCACACGCACATGCATGCACAAGCACACATACACTCACATGATTAGACACACGCACACACACACACATAATGTCTCACATACATGCACACACACATGCACATAGACATACATATGCATATACACACATATGCACATGCATGCACACTCACACATGCACACACGCACACATGAAAGCACTCGTGCATGCAAACATGAACACATCTACATGAACACACACATACACAAATAGACAAACACACATAAGCCATATGCACATGAATACACATATGAAAGCCCATGAACACGTGCATGGGCATGCAAGAATGCACAAACACACACATGGGTTCATTAACATAGAAACACTCAATTGCATGCACATGTACACACATATAAACACACATACTTACACATATATGTGCACATGCTCACATATATGCAAACACATAAATGCAAACATGCACACATGTGCATATATGTGTACATGTGTGTGTACACATGCATACATAGTAACACTTGCAAGCACACACACTCAAAAAACACAGATAGACATGCACACATGCCCACACACTCCCACACACAAACACATACATGGACATACACATTGACACACACATACACACTTGCAAATATAAAAGCGTGCATATAAGCACACATATGCACACACATAAGAGTATAGACCCATACATGCACACACAAGTGTATACTCACAAACTCCCACATACACACACATGGGACACATAGCCACAACCACACATGCACACACATACACACATGCTTGCCTGCATTCACACATGCACACAAGCGCACTCCAACACACATGTATGCACATAAATATATGAACACACTGCATATGCACAAACACACAGACATGCATACATGTAGACACACACATGGATGCAAATGTTGGCACACACACACAAACACATACACATACAAATGCACACACAAACATACACAAGTGTATGAATACACAAATATACAAACACACACACACACATGCATACACATGTACACACACACTTGTATACAAATATGTACACAGATATGCACTCACATCAACACACATAAACATAAGCACACAAACATGTACAAACACATGCACAGAGCACAGATAGGCCCAAAAACACACACACACACATGTATGCACATGAAAACATCAACACATACAAATACATGCACTAACATAAAAGTAACAATATGGGTGCATGCACTTGCATGCACAAAACCACACATAAACAACCCAACACACCCTCACACACCTACACACACTCATACATATGCACACTTGCACACACAATTACAAGCCCACATACACAAATGCATGTACATGCACAGATGCACATGCATGTTAACACACACACATGCACATACATGCATACCCACACACACACACGCATACACACATACACACACTTGTACTTACACATACACACGAACTCATGCATGCACATAATCTCTCTCACACACACACTTAGAAACACACATGCACATGCAAGCATGCACACATATGAATGTGCACACACACAAGTTGGCACATTCACACCCACACCCATGCTTACATATGCACATACAAGCAATCATACCACACACACATACAAATAGACAAGCTTGCAACATGCATGCATGGAACCACTCACATGCATGCACATGCACACACATACCCACCCACCCACTCTCACACACACACATACACACATACACATGAATGCATGCATCCACACACACACACAAGCACACATACACACATAATTGCATGCACGCCCACATAACCACATGCTCCCACACACCCCTTATACTCATATGCACATGCACATGAACACACACACATATTCATGCAAAAACATACACATGTAAGTACACACACAAACATGCCTACACACACACAATTACACACACGTGGATAACCACACACAAACAAGCACATTGACACACATACACCTGCATTCATACGCACTCACACATTTATAAGCACAAACATTTGCACATAGAAGCACACCCACATGTATAGACATATGCACACACACTAACCTTCATGCATACACCTATAAACATGCATGCACGAACACACACCTAGACATATATGAAAAAGCATACTCATGCACAAAAACACACATAAACCCATAGAGACATACTTGTATATGAATAAGCATGCACACACGTGCACACATCCACAAGCATAAAAATAGAAACACACTTACACGAACACATGCACACATATGTACAGGCACACACACACATACACACTCAAGCATAAATACACTCACAATAGCACACACATGACACACACAAACGTACCTAAACAAACAAGAGCACAAACATGCACACTCATATACACACATGCACATGGAATCACACACACACAAACATGCTCAAACATATGCTCACATGCACGAACACACACACACACATACATGCACACATATGTGCACACACACAATCACAAATACACACATGCACACACATACACACACATTCATGCAAATATACACATATACACATGAACCCACCCACTCAAATATATATTCATATGCACACAAACAAATGCATGCATGCACACACACACTATCACACACATATGCGTACACATGAACACACACTCACATGTGCATGCACAAGCATAAACATATGCACATTCACACATACACACATAGACATGAACACGTATCAACACACAAAGACACATGAATTCATTGACACACACACACGTGCATAAACCCACACACACATACATACACATATGCACACAGACACAAGCATGCAATCATGCACATTTTCACACATTAAACCACGCACACATAAGCACAATTACACACACACACACACATGCACACACTCATAATGATGCACAAAAACACACATGAACACAAATGAACACAAAATGCATGCACATGCATACCTATGCATATTCATTCATATGCACACACACATACGCACACTCACATGCACACACTTATGGAAACACATGCACGTGATCATATACCCACATGCACACAAGAATGCACACATGCGCACACAAACATCCACACATGCACATACACACGCACATGCACACAAATGGAATAAGACACACACAAGCGCCCACAAATGCACACACGTGTGTATGAACACACCTACATGCATAGATGTTTGCACACATGCAAAAATGTATAACGACACACCAAGCACACACATATGCTTACACAAATATGCTCACACAAACAGAAACACACACATATGAACTTGTATACACACACATATATGAAGTTGCATGCACACACAAAGATGCACACACACATTACTCATATCAATGCATATACACAAACACACACACACACACACACACACACACTCACACATTCAATCAAACATACATACACTAACCCATAGACATGCACAAACACACATGGACACACACACACACACATTAAAACATGCACACACAAATGAACATACGGACACATGAACAAATGTGCTTGAATACACCCACACACATGTAAACACACATGCACACACACTCACTCATGTGTATGCATGCACACAATAAAATAGTCCCCTCCACACACACACACATACACAAACTCATATATACATGCACACACACACACATGCACATGCATATGCACAAACACACACATGCACATGCATATGCACAAACACACACATACGTATGACACACAAACAAATACATACATACACAAAGGAGCACAATCTCATACACCTGCCTATGCATGTACCCACATAGACACACATAAAAGTGCTCACATGCACACACACATAAGAATAAGCAAGCACATGCACACATATACAAACTTACAAATACACATGTGCATGTGCACAATGCAACCTTATGCACATAAAGCACCCACACATATGCACAAATGTACACACATGCAAGCTCAACACACACATGTGCACACTCATGTGTGTGCACATACACACGCACAAACATGCACACACTTCACCACTGACTTATGCCCATGCATACCACATGCACACAAACATACAAACAAACATGCACACATGCATGCATCAAAAGATGCAAACACATATGCACCTACACCAATATTAACCCTACACACACACACACATATATAATATGCATACACACACACATGCATGCATACATGCATGCACGCACACATACACATGAACATAAAAAAGGCATGCACACACACACACAAATATGCACATGCAAAAAAATGCACCCATGCTCATAGACACATGCACATACACAAGCACTCTCACACACAATAAAGCACACACACACATAGATGCAAACACACTCACAAACACTCATGAACACACACACACAAACACACTCATGCACATAGACACACACACATACACACCCACACATGCACATGCACAAACTTGCATATATGCATGAACACATACATGCACACACATATGCACAAACACACACACACACTCCCACACACACATACAAGAGCACACACATGCACACACACACACACATAGACACACTCAAACATAAGCATGTGGATACATGTGTATGGGTATACAGACATGCACACACAAATAGACACACACATAAACACACCCAAACACATAGACACACACACACATACACACGTGTGCTTATACATACACATGAATGCACACATAATTATATGCACAACAAAGCACACGTGCACACACACATGCACACTCATCCATACACACACACACACATGCACATAAGCACATATACACACAAGCACACACATATGTATGCACACATGCTTCCAAGCACAAACACATACATGAATTCACACAAACACATATGCACATGTGTGTGCCCATGCACATGCATGCATATTCATACATAGACATACACACACACACGCATTACACACAAACTCACACAACCACTTACATGAATACACACACACTTCAATACATACAGATACACAGATGCGCACACACACAAGTAGAGCACACATACATACAAAGAGATGAACAAATAGAGACACACATGCACATGACCACGAATACACATGCACACATAGACACACATGTGCATAAACACACGAACAAATCCACATAAACTCACATGCATGCATGTATACGCATATGCACACGCACACACACCCCCACAATCTAAGATGCATAAATATGCATGCATATACACAGGTACTTATGCACACACTTGCACACAATTAGCCACGCACACTCACACGCACGCATGCATAAAAACATACACACGAACGCATGTGCCGTACACATGCGTGCCCATGCACAAACACACACACTCACACACTCACATGCACACTCTTAGGAAAATATACACACACATGGACTTGGTCGCACATCCTCATGAATACAAAGACACACCCAAATACATGTCGGCACACACAAAACGAACATGCATACACATGCACAGGCACAAGCACATAAACTCTCAGACACATGCATCCACATACACATACAAGTGCATGAACAGAACGTCCTACCCACACTCGTACACATGCACAATAACACACACCAAAGCACACACAGACACTCAAACACAAAAACTTAGGTAAATGTATGCAGACACATAAAAACACACACTGGAAAGCACACACACATGCTCATACACAAATGTGCACACATAAGACACACCACATGTATGCATGAACACATGCTTACACACACATATGCACATATGCTTATGCATGGATGCATCAATGCATACACTCACACACAACCACAAACATGCATACACACAATCATACATGCACACATACACATACGAAAAAACACATGCACTCACATAAATATATTCAAAAGCAAACAAACACACTTTCATTCACACACAAGCATGCATACAAACACATTCAAATGTGTAAAATGCTCATGCACACAAACTCAACATGTACACATGCACACAAAAAACACTTGTGCACTACACTTGTACGAACAAAAATTTTTCTTATACACACACACACTTGTATGTAAACACAAATATGTGGGGTACACACACATGTGCATGCATTAGCATGCACACACACATGACCATGTGGCACAAATTTGTATGCACAAACGCATAGACGTGCACATATTCACATAAACACACTCATATGCAAACACATGCACACAAGCACACATGCATGCATGCATGCACCTATGCATACACATACAGACACACATGAATAAGAACACATACACAAACAAATACACCCACACACACTTACATGTGCTTATGTGGACACAAAAGTACACAAACACACACATACTGATGCTCACACTCATACACACACAAAAACACCTGCATAGACATACACACATAAACACACACAGACATACACCCTAGCACCCACACATGTGCGTGCATGCACATGCAAAAATACACGCATGTTTGCAGGTGTACACACATTTAAACACATACATATGAATATATACACACCCAAACACAAATGCATGCACACACGCAAATTTACACACATATATACATACACATCAATAGACAAAATTGACACACTTGCATACATACATGCATGCACACCTGTACACCATAGACACACACACACATACACACAAAAAGGTGCACATACATGTGGACAACAACATACACACTTGCATGCACATCCACAAAGATAGACACACACAAAAAGAACACATGAGCACATCAAAAATATATGTTCACATAAGTGTGCATGCACACATACACACACACACCTTGGCACATGCACGTGCACATAGACCCCCTACCCACACACATATGCATGCACACACACACACATGCACACATGCACATGTATAAACACACATGTATGCACACATGGACATGAACCCACTAAACTGTGCATAGACACAAACACACACATAGATATTCACACAAAAGCATTCACACATGCACATGCCAACAAATACATACACACACACATGTACACACGTGCCCATAGACACCAACACCCCCCCTCCACACATACACATGCATACACACTCACATACACGTGCACACAAGCATGCACACATGCACACATATACACCAACATGTAAACACACACACCTTCACACAAATGCATCCACACTCACATATGCATGCACATGAACACTCATAAGCACAAACACATGCATACATAGAGATACACACATGTGTACAAACATGCACAGATGCATACAAGCATAGATAAACAAGTGCTCATACAAGCACATGCATGCACACACACACAAACATGCTCATGCATGCACACAGACACAACACACACTTGTATTGACACAAACACACACATGTATAAGCATGCACACAGGCATACACACACATACATGGACTCACACACACACAGAGGCATGCACATGGATAGACTTGCACAAACATGCATGCAGATAGAAACAGTCGCACACCTACACACAATTGCAAGTACCCACGTATAGACACATGTATGCGCACTCACACACATCTGCCCACATGCACACGTAAGCATAAAAACACCAATAGAGATATACAAGCACACACATGCACTCAAACTCATATGCACACATGAACACATGTACACACGTACACATATGCACACATAAACATTGACACACGCCCTTGCAAAAAGACAACACTCACATGCACACCTATGCACATGAATAAACAAACAACACACACACACATGCACATAGCACACATACAATCACATGTGCAAACACCTATGAGTGCCACCCACACACAAACATACACACACATACATGCACACGCATAAAAGTTTTCAAACATACACACACACACATGTGTACATGCACCTACACACACATGCACTTACATGCTTGCTAACTTGCATGGCATACACACATCTACACACTAACACATGCACATAAAAATAGACATGGACATGGATAGACATGCACAAACATGCATGCACATGGAAACATCATACGCCCACACACACTTGCAAGCACCCATAAGGAGACACATGTATGCACACACACACACATATGCACACTTGCACACATGCACACATAACCACAAAAACACCAACAAGAATATACATGCACACACATGAACATAAACCCATATTCACACATGAACACATGCACACAAAACAGAGACACACACTCGCAAATAGTCAACACTCGTATGCACACCCATGCACATGAATAAACAACGTACACATACACATAACACGCACACACATGTGCAAACATCTATGAGTGCCACCGACACACAAACATACATAGACACATACATGCACACACATAAAATCTTGCAAACATACACATGCAAGCACACACACACACACATGTGTGTGCATGCACCTACACACATTCACTCACATGCTTGCCAACTCACATGGCACATGCACATTTGCACATCGACATACACACACATGCACACACGCACACATATACCACATTGAAGGCACACACACACAAACACACGTATGTGCGCACCCACACACAGCTAGACATGTACACAAATGCTCAAACATGCATATTCACATGCTCACAAAGGCTTACATGCAACCATAATGCCAACACATGATCAAACAAAAGCACTCAAAAATGCACACACATGCACAAGCACATGAAACACATGTGCACACACAACCACACACAAACACACACACATACATGCACACACAAATACACACACATGTTCATGCCCACACACACATATGCATGCATCCACCCATGCACACGCACTAGCACAAACGCATAGTCATATGCATTCACATATATACATAGATACATTCATACACACTCATGCACATAGAGACACACACATGCACACAAACACGAACACATACTCATAAATAAGTGCACACATAGGATACACATAGACACACAAACATGAACCTACACATAAACACACACATAAGCAGACACATACACATATGCATAGGCATGTTTGCACACACAACAATACACATATAGACACATAAACACAAACACCTACACACACCCACAAAAACTCACACATGCACACAAATATACACACACACACTTGCACACATACACATTAACAAGCACACATATACACACACAATCACAAGTGTGCATGCACACACACACACACACTCACAATCATATGCACACACAAAGGCACACACACTCACATCGACATAAACATTCACATGCACACACATGCATGCAGACACACACAGACCCACACACATCGACATAGACATTCACATGCACACATGTGTGTGCATGCACTCACAAACAAACACACACACACACACATACATTCACACACTTTCATAAATGCACACACATGCAAACACACACATGCACAGCCTCACACACCTATATGCAAACCCCTAATTAGACACTCACACATACACATGCATGTACACACACACACACACACACCCACATATACAAACACACGTACCCACATGCACACAAAAATGCACACATACAAACCAACACACATACATGCACATACATGTGCACCAAAACAAAGACACTCATGCACAAACACACACGTGCGCACACACGCTTACAACCATGCATGCATACACACACACATATACATGCATTTGCATAAGCACATAGACATGCACATACATAAACATACAACAAACACATATGGATGCATGCAAACAAACACACACACACACACACATAGATTCAGGCACACACACACACTCAAGCATATAAACACACTCATAAGCATGCCCCATTACACACACACATGGACACACCCATAGACACACATGTGCACACACTCACATGTGCATGGGCACACACTTGTACAAAATAATGTTGGTGCACACACATACAAGCACACATCCACACATGTGCATAAGCATACACACACGCATAGTCACATGCAATCACCAACATGCACACTCATGCACACACATGCACACATGCAGACACACAAGCCCACACATATGTACACATGTGCATTAACGCACACATGACCCATAGGCATGCACACATGCACACAAACACACAATCATGCATACACACATGCATATATGAACACATACATGCACATGCATGCACATGCACACACATGCACACACATGCATATGCACATGTGCCCACACACTCTCCTGTGTGTGTGTACACACATACACGCACACAAGCACACAAAAACATACACACCCTCATGCACAAACATGCACATACAGCCATGCACTCAACTTCACACACATGTACACATGTGCATACTTACACACACACAAACATGTAGGAATTCTTGTACACGCACACACAACATAGACACCCCCCAGAGATAGACACACACTCATGCATGCATGCATCACATGTACACATGCACAAACCCAAAAACACATGCACACACACATACACAAGCACATGCATATGACATGTACATAAACACACACATATTTGCACGTGCATGATCATGCTTAAAACTTGTGCATAATTGTGCATAGATGCAGCCACACACTTAGACATATGCACACAAACTAACACACACACATAGATAAACACACCCAAACATGCACCCATGTACATGTGCACACACATACACACCAACACCTACACACTTGCACACATCCATGCATAGTAAATACACAAATGCACATGCCCACACGCGTGCATGCACACATACTAACAGACACACTCGCATAAACATGGAGACACACACACAGATATATATATATATATATATATATATATATATGTAACACATGCATGCACCCCCATGCACATAAAAGTACACACGCACATGTAGGCACCATGCACACACACCCAAACACGTGTCTGCACACACAAACATATACCCACACCAAAACCAAAAACATGTTTAAGAACATGCATGCACACACATACACATGCACATGCAAACGCATCACGAACACATGCACGATCACACACATGCATGTAAACATGCACAGAACACAGATACAGACACACATATGGACACAAACACACATGATCACACGCAGAGACATGCACATACACCCAAACACACATACACGTGCACACACACACACCTACACACATGCATACATGCACTCACAAACATTTGCATATAAGAACATGCATGCACAAAGACTTACGCACTCACAAAACCCATATGTTTATGCACACATGCATGCATGTATTAATAAAAATACACAAAAATGCACCCATGAACACATGCACACACAAACATGTACTAGTGCACCCATACACAAACATGCTAATGCATTTGGACAAATAGGCACATGCACCATCACAATCACATCTGCAAATACATGCACATAAACATACACAAATATGCACACTCAAACAAACACACAAGCACACATAGACAAAAAGACATGCACACACACACACACACATAATCACACATACATGCACACAAGCACACACATGCACATGCATACAAACATTTACTCATGCACAAGTGCACACACACGAACACATACTCATAGAGACAAAAACCCACAAACTCATACAGACTCACAAAAAGGAATGCATGCATGCATGCACGCCAATAAAGACTTACACAGATGCACAAACACGCACAAATGAAAAAAACATACAAACAAACACATTGATGCGTAAACATTCATATACATATATATATATATATATATATGGATATGCACTCATACACACACACACATGCTCACTTACACACCATACACACACACAAAAACACATACACACACATACACTTATACAAGCCTATACACACACATGCACATGAACACCTACACTCACTTGCACACAATCACTCTCACACAAACACACACTTGCACATATATAAACATGCACACACATATGCATGTACACACCCATGGTCACACACACACAGGCACACTCATGTGCATACACACATACATATGCACATGCATATACACATGAACAAACATGTACATACACTAACACACACATGCACTGACACATACAAGCACACACACGCCTATGCATACTTGCATATTGATATGCACACATGAACACATGTGCTCATGCACATGCACAAACATGCACACACACTCAAACACACATAAATACTACACAACATTGACAAACAAATATACACATAAACACACACAAACATGTACACCCACACACATCATAACATGCATTCACACACACATACACATGTGTAGACAAACACATAAACATAGACACACAAGCACACATGCACACACACATGTACACACTTGCATGCACACATAGACAATCACACTCACACTCATGCACACACACATGCTTGCATGCACACACACATACACACACAAATACATGCACACACCCACATATAAGAACACACACATGCAGATAGACATGAACGTTCACATATACACACTTACAAAACACATGAAAACAAACACAAAACATGTATGCACACTCACACACATACACAAATGAACACACTCACATATACATAGAAGCACACATGCACATACACACACTTGCAAGAATGGACACACACCCACACAAGTACACAAAAGAGTGCTCACAAAAATATTTGCACAAACACACATGTCCACACCCACACATAAACACACAAACATGACCACACAAACACATGTGCACGCACACACGCATACATAGTGCACACACATGCATGCGCACACAAAAACACACATGTGCATGAACACATACACATGCATACACATGCACATACACACATATGCACATGCACATAGGAACACGCACATGCTTGTAAGCACACATGCGCATACACACATGTAGAAGCACACATGCACCCATGTGCACACATATGTATAAGTGCTGCTACACATATGCATACCTACAAGTGCATACATGCACCCACACACATGTACTCACACACAAAGAAAAGCACATGAACACTCACAAACCCACATACATGTGCGCACACATATGTACGAATTTACACAAATACACATGTTTGCACACATGCAAAAAAACATATATGAACACACATGTATGCATATGCACACTACACACTCGTGGGCATGTATAAAAATATTCACACACACACATACACGAACACAAAGTTTTACACATACACACACATGCACATGAATGTACACATGCATGCACACACACAAATGCATATATGCACAAACACTCGTACACACAATCTAATGCACACACACACACATTTAGGCACACAAAAATGCATGAAAATATAGTCACACACACACATGCAGGCACATTCACATGCACATATGTACATAGACAAATACAAATGAATAAACACAAGCACACACATGGGCACACGCACACAAACAAATGCACACACATGCACACACACACGGACACACACCCACATACACACATACATGTGTGTATTTACAAAATGAACACATGTACCCATACATGCACACATATTGCTATACACACCCACATGAACACATGTAAACACACAAACACATATATAAACACATGCACAAAACATGGCCAAGCACACACACTTGAATGCACACACAAAAACACAACCACAAAAACATGCAAAGACATGAACACTTACACAGATGAACATATACACAAGCACTCACACATGCATGCATGCCCAAGTGCTCACACAATATCACACACACACAAAACCATAGGCACACGCATGCACACATACACACACATAGGCACACGTAATTGTCAATACACATAAAGACACACATACACACATGCACATAAATACACAAGCACATGCATGTCGAAGCACATACACACAGACACACATACTCGCATGTACATAAACTCACTCAATCATGCACACACACACACATGCACAAAAAGATGCACACACATACACACATTTATGCAAGCATACACACATACATGCACAATGATATATGCATGTTAGCACATGGAAACATATATAGACACACATACATGCATACATGTATGTGCACACACACATATGAGCTCACAAAGGCACACACACATACAAACACAAACATAAACATGCATGTGCATAAATGCACACAAACTACACAAACATATACATACACACACACACCAACACCTATACATGTGCCCACATGCACACACATGCTCATGCAAACACATGTGCACAAACACAAATAACCCATACACATATGCACATGTATGTGCATGCACTTGCACACAAACTCATACACACACATCCACAAATCGGTAAGGGTGGTCAATTAGCTCGCTTGCTCGCTTTTTCTGGGGCAAGACAAAGGACACAAATAATCATCATTGGGTTGCATGGCACAGGATTGCGTGGCCTGTGGATGAACAAGGTATTGGTATAATCAATTTTGAGGTATAGGCTCTGGCGCACTCGGCGAAGCTGTGGTGGCGGCTCCTCCACACTTCTAATCTTTGGACCAAGTTTTTTTGTCAGGCGTATCTCACGAGGGAGAACCCATTCCAGCTGAAGCATCGCGTTTCTCCCGTTTGGCGTAGCCTGGTAAAATTTAGGGCGTTGATTCCGGTCTGTTCAGAGGAAGAAGACGACGGCTCGCCCACGGGTTCAGCTCGGGACGCGTCGCCCGGTTCGGTTGGCAACGTCCGGTTTGATTGGCGTTTCTGGTTCGGAGCTGGACCAGATTCTTGGTTTAGTTCATTTGGTTTGAACTGGTGGATGAATTAAGCGGTTTGGTGGGATGGCTTGATAAATGCTCTGACCCGTGTGGAGGATTTTCCTTTGCAGCAGCCTATGACAACTTGAGCAAGATGACGTTACCTTCCATTCCCAAGCATTATGATAATCGACTCCTTTGGCATTCTAGAATTCCGGAAAAGGTTTCATCTTCATGTGGTGCCTATTCAACAATGCGCTGCCTCTTCCTTTGAACTTACAAAAGATGAATATCTCACTGGCGCCGAAATGCCCTTTCTGCCCCCGACATGGACACAATGGAACATATCTTTTGGCGCTGTCGTATGGTATACCCAACTTGACAGTGGTTTGGCCGTACCCTGGAGGTCTATGATCAAACTAATCTCCTTGAGCTGGTGCAACATTGGTGGTCATGCAAATCCTCTCTCAAATCACTTGCATTTTCAATTCCAACAGCAATATGTTGGTTTGCTTGGAAGACAAGGAATGCGGCACTCTTCTCAGGCACATGCTGTAGGCCAGACAAGTTTCAGTGGGAAGTCCAAATTTTCTTAATTTCTATGTATCACATGCGAGCTGGGAAACTCCTTGGCATTGAAAGTCTCCTTCTTAGGAGACTGGGGTCTTATGTAATATTTCTATTAGTAATAAGAAAAAGGGACGTTATATATACAAAAAAATAGCCAATTACATACCCCCAGACACACACACACAGAGACACATACACACATGTACATGCACACATAAACATACACGTATGCATCCACACATGCAAATGCATGTAGACACATAGCTACATATGCACACACATGTATATGCACAACCAATCTCTCACACACATAGCAACACACATTAAGAGAAAAAGACATTCATGTGTAGATATGCACTCACACAAACTTCCACATAAGCACACACACACACACATACACTCATGTGCAAGTGTACAAGAACACTCATATGCATAGAAACTCACACATACAACCATATATAAATGTACATACACACACAAACATGCACCCCCATGCACATGCATGCACACAATTCATAGATGTGCACACACACATACATACACACAAACATGTACGTACACACACGTATGTACATAAACATGCACACCCATGGAAGCACCCATGTACACACATAAGCACACAAAAACATCGACAAACACTCACTCACAAATAACCACACACGCAACCATACACATATACACACACCAATGCACACACACACATGCACAAACAAACACACCCTAAAATAACACATGGAGACACATGAATACAAACATATGTGCACACAAAAATACACTCAAACACATGCATAAAAAATGTAGACACATACATGCACACAAGCACACTTGTACATGCAAACACTCATAGTCCCACACACTAACATGCACTCACATGCACATGCATTGTGCATAAACACACAACCATTTGTACACATGAACATAAACACTTGTACATGCATGCACATCTATATAGACACCCTCGCACAAACACGTACAAATGGATATGCACTAGCACAAACAAGAATATGCAAACACAGAGGCACATACATGTATGCACACATGCATAAACATGCACATGTAAGTACACAATCACACACACACAAGCACCCTAATGCACACACACATACACATGCAAAAGCACTCACACACACATTCACATGCACATCTTCTCACGCACACATACAAAACTGCACACTCACACACATAACACTCATGCATGTAGAGACACGTACATACTCACAGACATGAACACATGCATGCATGTGCATGTTGACATGCACACACACACAAATACATAAATGCACCCAGACTTGCATTCTTATACATAAATAATGATGCACACAAATGCACACACACACACATGCATGTGCATGCTAATGTGCACATGCATGTAGACACACACACACATGCTCACACACATGCTTACAAAAGCAAACACATGCATGCACTCACACACAAACTCACATACACACACACATACCTAATGACATTAACATTCATACACTAACACACACAAAAGACACTTTCATCCACATACTCATGCACACATGCATATATGCATGCATGTTTGCACATGTGCCCACATGCACACACTTGCACACACAAATAGTGCACTCACATGAGAAAGCACAAACAAACCCACACACATGCATATGCATACACACACAGACACTTATTGCACACAGATGCATACATGTGCACATGCACACCATCACCTTAAAACATGCATACACGTAGACACAGCTACAGAGCATACGCACACACCTATGTTTGCACGCTTATACACAACCACACAGGAACACACGCACACACACACATAAATGACAGCCATATAAAAATAAAGTCACATACATGCACACAAACACCCACACACATGCACACACACATATGTAAGCACACACATGTATAGGCATACTTGTACACATGCACACACTTGCACTTGTACACATACATGCA
Source organism: Vanilla planifolia (assembly GCA_023846275.1). Classification (NCBI taxonomy): domain Eukaryota; kingdom Viridiplantae; phylum Streptophyta; class Magnoliopsida; order Asparagales; family Orchidaceae; genus Vanilla; species Vanilla planifolia. Next base: position 3,070 of record JAIUJO010000328.1, on the reverse strand, counting down.
CACAAACACACCTGTAAGCACACCTACACACAAATGCACACACACATACACACATGCACACATGCATAGAGAGACACACATGCATAACCACATAAAGGCACACACACATGCACACAAAGACACAACGCATGTACAAACACACTAATGTATGTTTGCACCATTACACACACATAAATACACTTGTATGCATACATGCACACATGAACAAAGGCATACATGCACTCACTCACACACAGACATTCACACATGTTTGCATGCACCCACACATAAACATTCATGCACACACAAACACATGCAAACACAAAAGTACAAACACACTAGATTGGCACACACACATGCACATGTGTGCATGCTCACACACACTGACATGCACAAACACATAAACAAGTATGCACACACATATATGCACATGCATGCACACACACATAATAACACATGCATGTACAGTCATATATACATGCACAAGCACACACACATGCATGCACAAACAATTACACACATACATTTTTCACTTGTATGAGCAAACTTGCACATACATACACACATGTGCATAAGCTCTCTCTCTCTCACACTCACACAAAGATGCATGCATGCACACACACACACACACAAACACACATGCATGCACGCACACCCTAACACACACACTCATGCATGTGTGTACACATAAACAAACCTAGACACATATGCACATACACACATGTGAACACATGCAAATACATAGCAACTCATAAACATGCACATACACATGCAAACATGTAGAAAATTGCACACACATGCACATACACACAAATAAATATAGAAACACACACACACACAAGCATATAAACATGCATATGGACACCCACTCTCACACATGCACACACCTATGAATGTAACACACATACACATGTGCATGCACACACGCATTAATGCATACCCACACACAAAAATGCATATAGACACTCACATGAAGACATACACACATTTTCACATTCACACGCATGCAAAAACACACCCACAAGGATGCACACTCACACACAAATGCATGCATAGACATACACATGCACACACTCACATGCACCAACAAGCACATGCATATGCATATGCATGTACATGCACACACACACACCAACACCTATTCACACTCACTCAGACACAGGCACTCACATGCACACATACACCAGCACACACACACACCCATACCCACACACATGCACACACCTACACTCATGCCCACACACACAGTCGCACACATATGCACACACAAGCACAAATACACACACACACTCTCATGCACACATGGTACATGGGCACAATCATGCACACACATACAATGAAATGCACATATAGACACATACACACAAAAACAAAAACATGTACATACATATGCACAAGTGCATTAATACACACAAATCTAAATACACATGCAAACACAACCATATGCACACAAACTCATATGCACATATATGCACATACATGCATGTACAAACACCCATACACATACACAAATGCACACATATACACACACATGAGCTCACATGTTATCAGTGCATGCATAAGCCAAACATACACACTCACACATACAAACATGTACGCATGCATGCAAGAACATGCATATGCACACGTGCACACACATGCATGCACACACTGACATACACTCTTGCACTGACACATATGCATACAAACACACAATTACACTCACAATAGACACACACATGCACACATAGAAACACATAAAAGCCTACACAAAAATTAGAACACACATGAATACACATATATGTGCATACACATATGCACGTGCACATATACACACACAAATACACATACATACACATGCACATATATGCACACCCGCAACTTATACACAAAAAATACACAAGCAAAGAAACTCGCACATACATGCACAAACAAGCATAAATACACACATACAAACACATACATGCATACACCCACATATACATACACACTCACACATGCATAAGCACATGCTCACACATACATAGATGCACATATGCACACATTTATACACATGTACACACCATGAACACACATGCACAAATGCATGCATGCACACACACAAACATACAAATACACACACAAAAAGCAAACATGCTTGCCCATGGAGAAACATGCTCGCACACACAAACATGTATGCACACATGTAGCCATGTAGACACACGTGCCCACATAAGCACACACTTGAAGTGCACACATGCACATTAGCACAAGCATAGGCACACAGATATGTTCAAACACTAGTACATGTATGTGCACACACAAATGTAAGCACACATTCAAACAGGCACTCACACATGCACACCATCTAAACATATACACAATCACAGGCACACACACACAATTGAGCACACATGTACACACCTGTAGACAAACACTCAAATGCACCAGCAAGCACACACATGCTCATGCACATGCATTCACACACATTCACATATACATGCAAACACTAGAACACATTTGCATGCACACACACAGAGACATATGCACAAACACTTGCACACAGACATACACACAAGATCACACACACATATAAACACACATAAATATTGATACACATGCATATATACACACACATGTGCACTCCCAATAGACATATAGAGTCGCACATGAGCACATACGCACAAACATAAAGATGCACACACACCTGCAGAGATACACAAAGTCACATATGTAAGTACATAAGCTCACACACATACACTCACATGCACATTCATGCATAAATGCACATGCACATACATGTACACATACACAAATCCACATGCATAGTCAAAGGCACACAAACACACACATGCATCTAAAAACATGCACAAGCATAAACGTTCACTCACAAGAAAAATGCACAAACAAAAACACATGTATGCATGCACAAACATACACACAATGCACACGCACACACACACACACGTGCAAAGATACACATAGATGCACATACTTGCATACACACACACACATAAGAACATGCACACACTAATGCACACACACATACTGACTTAGGCACAAAATTACCCATATGCATACACACACACACACAGATGCATGCATTTAGAAAGACACACATCTGAGTGCAAGC